>OX465284.1:95336772-95645109 GCA_949987705.1 Thereva unica | reverse complement strand
GCTGGATTATGTGCGTTTACGTCATTTTTCGGATTTTGGTTAAAAATAATTTTCGTTGTTGTTCTTCCTTCCTTTCTACAGCTCATATAGTCCAGTCGTGAGGGAAAAATGTTAATGAAACCCTCCAACAAAATGTTAACTCTCCAATTTTTTTTGTAAATAATAGTTTTTAGTGAGTAGAATATGTTAAAAAAAAGTTTCGGAAAATTGGTTGTACGCTACCCCCAAAAACAACCCCCTAAAAACAGGAAAATCAGTTTTTTACTAATATCTCTTAAACAGTAAGTCTTATCATAAAACAGTGTTTACGAAGTTTGTAGATTAAGCGATTATCTACAAAAAATGATATTATACATTTTTTCGTACGAAGTGCCGTTCATGAGATATCGCCATTTTAAAGATTTAAAATATTCACATCCCCTAATTCGCAACTTGTATAGGTCATCAGACGTTCCATAAATTCTCTGTTGGACTACTTGGCTAATATTTTCAGGGGTGATTCCTGGATGTATTTGGAATAAAAATTTGTTCTAGAGAGGGGGCTATCCCCACTATCCCCTAAGATACAGGGTGTTTACGAAAGAAGAAAATGTTTTTTTTGTTAATTTACTCAAATTTGAATAACTTCTATACTAATTATCGTATAGCAACCTAATTAGGCTCATCTTTTAGCTAAGTGTGTGCTCTATTTGATATAAAGAACAAAAACTTGAGTGACTCCGTTTAGAAGATATGTTGGTTCAAAGTATGAGCAAAATGTGAAAACGAAGAATATTGGGAATTTGCTCACACTTTGTACCCACATATCTTCTAAATGATGTCACTTAACCTTTTCATCTTTACACGAAATAAAAGAATATACATTTACCGGAAAGATGAGCCTAATTAGGTTGCTTTACACTAATTAGTCTATAGCCCATGTCAACCTTAAAAAAATAATAAAATTCACCTTCTCAAAGAAATATCGAAAATCCCATAAAAAAAACATATTTTTCTGATGAAATATTTATTTAATCCTCAAGTTCTTCATTTACTTCATCATAAGGATCCAAAAGTGATTCTGAAGGTAACATTTCTTCATTTTCATCATATTTGTCTTCTCCTAGCTAAAAGATGAGCCTAATTAGGTTGCTATACGATAATTAGTATAGAAGTTATTCAAATTTGAGTAAATTAACAAAAAAAACATTTTCTTCTTTCGTAAACACCCTGTATCTTAGGGGATAGTGGGGATAGCCCTCTCTCTAGAACAAATTTTTATTTCAAATACATCCAGGAATCACCCCTGAAAATATTAGCCAAGTAGTCCAACAGAGAATTTATGGAACGTCTGATGACCTATACAAGTTGCGAATTAGGGGATGTGAATATTTTAAATCTTTAAAATGGCGATATCTCATGAACGGCACTTCGTACGAAAAAATGTATAATATCATTTTTTGTAGATAATCGCTTAATCTACAAACTTCGTAAACACTGTTTTATGATAAGACTTACTGTTTAAGAGATATTAGTAAAAAACTGATTTTCCTGTTTTTAGGGGGTTGTTTTTGGGGGTAGCGTACAACCAATTTTCCGAAACTTTTTTTTAACATATTCTACTCACTAAAAACTATTATTTCCAAAAAAAAATAGAGAGTTAACATTTTGTTAGAGGTCAAAAGCCCTAACAAATGGACTAATATGAAACCTTGGATTCCTTTAACAATTTCATACAGTTTACAAGGTTTTTACCAGCTTCCTTACAGTTACAGCTTTCAAGGATGCCTCTGCGTTACTGCGTGTCTCCATATAAATTTTGGTCTTCCAACTGGTCTATCACCTAGTTTTGTTGTTATCCTTGTGTCGTTCTTTCATGGAATATGTCCTAAATATGTTAACCTCGTAATCTTGATATAGGGGGAGCGTTCAGACTCAGAGATAAAATTCGTTTTTTTAGTAAAATTCAACTGATCGGTGATGACCTGTAGTTTCTGGTTGAAAAACTTAATCAAGCAGTTATCAAAGCTTCTATTGAATCTTCATTAATTGCATTGAAAGAATTCTGCAAAGATTTGAACAATTGATAGACAGCGGATCTTTGTCTGAACTATACAGTGCAGGGGCGACGCTTTGGCTTTCATAGGTGCAAATGGTGCATTTACACCGGGCGCAATTATAGAAACTAAAATTTAAAGCATTTAAAAAAAAATCTGTTTCTGTACTTTCTCAAACAAGAAAAAGCGGGGAAATCTTACTTCTCCTCGTGTACGAGCTTACCGGAGATTTAAGCTTCGAGATTTTCCTAAAATTTTGCTCAAGAAATTTTACTCCAAAAGTAAAAGAACAGGACTTCCATTTCGAGAGTCACAAGCAAAATTCGGGAGAAAAATCTCTCATAAACTATGCTGGAGCAATTTTTCCTCTGTAAAAAGTGGCATTTCCACTTAAGGAAAAGTCGCATGGGTTTTCACAAGAGCCAACTTTTCAAACCAACTACACTGGGCACAAAAATTAGCGGGCCCCCTAATTTTTTTTCCGAAATTAACGATTTTTCAAAGTGCCATAACTTTTTCAACCAAAAATGCTGACTTTTTTTTCAAATTGAAGCTTGAAGACTCAGCTTTCAGAATCTTGAGTCGAATTTTTTTTTTGACATAACACAGATGGCGCTGTGATCAAATGTTGCGAATGAACAAATTTGGGCAAAAAATTTTTTGGATTCAAACCGCAATAAAAATGTTGCATGCTTACAATCTCCCAGTTTTTTTTCAATATTCACAAAATTCAACTTTTTCTGAACAATTTGAAAAAAAAAAAAAACGTTGAAAAGTATTGGAAATTGACAAAGTTATGGCCGTTTGAAAAAAAAAAGACATTTTTTTTTGATTTTTTGACAATAACTTCGGCTACGTCCATTGAAAAAAGCCAAAATTTTTTTCAAATTAAAGCTGACGCACAGACGGACAAACGGACAAACGCAAAAACCCAAAAACGCAAAAACGCAAAAACGAATAAACGCATAAACGCATGAACGCAAAAACGCAAAAACGCAAAAACGCATAAACGCATAAACGCAAAAACGCAAAAACGCAAAAACGCATAAACGCAAAAACTCAAAAACGCATAAACGCAAAAACGCAAAAACGCAAACACGCAAAAGCGCTAAAACGCTAAAACCCAAAAACGCAAAAACGACGCATAAACGCAAAAACGCAAAAGCGCAAAAATGCAAAAACGCAAGGATGCGGCTCTATTTTTTGAGCTAGTAGTGAAGCTGAATCCGATAAGATACTGTACAGCGACAACGCTTTTTGTTTTCGGACCACTAACCACGTGTTATCGAGACAAACATGCCAAAACTTAATGCCGAGATTAGTTTGTGCAATTATATCGTGAGAATGTCTATGGAACGCCACCAGTCCAATTTATAAAGACAAGTCTATGTTTAGTTTAGCATAAGCGGCATTCAAATGACGATCCAGAAATAAAAAATAAAATAAAAATTGAAAAGCAACTTATTGTCAAGATTTGTCGAAAGTTGAAAAATCGCCCGATACAGGGTTCAATTTTCCTAGCATCATGTAAACAGCTCTAGCTTGAGCCAAGCCAAGAAAGCAAACCGCGACAGGATACGGGACAGTAAAGAATAAGTGGATTGCTATCCTAGCTTCGAAAAAGTAGTCTCGTGTATTCCACCCATTACTCTCCGCAAACGACGTTTTCAGCAAATTTTTGTTGGTTGGCTTTTGGCTCTTGTGAAAATTCCTATGTAGACATATGGTCCAATTTTAAAAAATTGTGCCTGCTTAGACATTTTTTTTTTCTTTCGAAAAATTAATAAAAGGAAAAACCTTGTTCTAATTTGACTCTTGTGCAAGCTATGAAAATTATATCTCCCATCCAGCAAGTGTTTATGTGTTTATGATCAGCTTATGGGGAGCAATATGGCATAGTGCATCGTAGGGATGAGCATCGATAGAAAAACATCGATGTTAAGCATTGATGTTGACATCGAACTATAACATCGATGTGTGGAAATCATCGACCTCTAAACATCGATGAACATCGAAGCCAAACTTCGATGTTTTAATAAAAGTTCTGTAATTTTGTAAAAAAAAATACATCGGATCCAAACATGTTTTAGTAAAAATTCCGAAGTTTCGTATAAAAGGATAGGTAAACCACAATTAAACACACAACAAATTTAAATCAAACGTTATCAACAAATGTATTTAATTTTGTCAAGTTATTAATTCATATTACAAAGGCTTTAGGCCAACTCTAACTTATTCCCAGCTCCATAGCGTATCTTCAATGGAATGAAGGAAAACTACTTTGGAAATCATTTTTCCCTCTAGTCTGTTTCGGGCTTTGGTAACTGTTTGTCTCACTTTTGAAAACAGTTTCTCAGATGGAACTGACGTGGCCAATTCTGCAAGTAGTGTATAGTGCAGTACGGTGAGGTCCTACGAGAATCTCCACTCTTGTTGTAGCGTACTAACAAAATTAGTTTTTGTTTTGAGAGTAGGGGGTTTATTTTTAAAAACTTTCAAAGTGGTAAAAATTAAACTAACAATTCCTTTTCATACGAGTAGAGATATAAAACTGAAAAAACATAAGTGTACAGTAAAATTCTTAAAACATCGATGTACGATAAACATCGTTAGTTCACCATCGATGGCAAAAACATCGAACATCGAAAGGAAAACATCGATGTTTCGAGAACATCGACCATCGATGCTCATCCCTAGTGCATCGGGCACAAAAAACCCACAAACCCAAAAAACCCACAGTTCAGGTCGTGTTGTGATGGGAGATAATGCCTGGCGTAGCCTCTCTATACCTTTTCAACTTCAAATTGGGACTAAACAATTTCAAATTGGGACTAAACAACGTCAAATTGGGACTAAACAATTTCAAATTGGGAGTAAGTTGAAATTATCAAAATTTTTGTTTCTTTAACTTTAGATGGTATGTTATTTACATAAAAAGGTATGCATAAGGAACCACAAAAAGCGAACAGCGAGGAAAATAAAATTAAAAGGCGTAATTATGCTCAGCAACTTTTAGAATATTAAGCAGAAACAATTCCCGACTTATACTTGGACCATATAGTCCAAGGATTAACTATCGAGCACACTTGGTCAAGCTTAAAAGCTAACGTTAAAAGAGAATTAGCAATTCAAATGCTGCTAATTCTACCCGGACGACAGGGCTAATATGACTCAAGCCGAATATCGTCTACAACGGTTACAAACCATGTTAATTAATGATATAAGAAAAAAAAAACTGTTGTGAATTGAAAAAAACTGCCCATGTTCAAAGGTTCATACTCGATGCATTAAATATGGTGGATGTTCGTTTTTAAATAATATTTTTATGTTGTTTATCTGTGTTCATATTTATTCCAAACTTATTAAAAATAATTAATACTTTAATCTTTACTAATAGTTGTTCATTTATTACTTCAAATTGTTCGGTCCCAATTTGAAATTGTTTATTCCCAATTTGAAATTGTTTATTCCCAATATGAAATTGTTTAGTTCCAATTTGAAATTGTTTGTTCCCAATTTGAAATTGTTTAGTCCCAATTTGAAATTGTTTAGTCTCAATTTGAAATGGTTTAGTCCCAATTTGAAGTTTAAAAGGTATAGTTGTCTACATATCTATATTGGAAGTACCTCATAGGGATTCCCTTTCAGCTCCACCACACCCAGAGCCACCTTTTACGACGTTAATCCTGGTTTTGCGATCGCGTGGCGGCTCAACATTCATTGTCCAACTTTGTCTATTTCATGACTGGTTTCAGAAATGTTTCAATTTCATTGCGTTTCAGTAGCGCGTCGCAGATATTATTTCATTCTGTTATGTTTTTGCGTTCAAATCATGAAAACCTTATACATCGAGTAGCTTTGTGTAAATGGCTCAAAACAGTTTTGTTGTCTATGCTCGGCTTCATATCAATATAGACCTTGACTTTTATGCCTTGACTTTTTCAAGAAATCCATCACATTCTTAGATTAACATTCATCTTATTGCTTGGCATTTTTTCTACCCCAGCCTGTCATCATCTTTATAATGCAGCGATATTTAATATTGAATGTGCGAATAGGGCATCACGTCGGCCAAACGGAAATCATAGCAATGGAATTATCGAAAGGCAAAACATCACTTGCTGCGCTATCGGAACTACGACTTACCAGATCCGGGACATTGACAACAATCGACAAAACGATGACGGTTTACTATTCCGGTGGTGAGAAACGAGAGGCCGGCGTTGTCGTTTATAGTCGATCGACGGGCTGCCAGTAGCGTTATCGTATTCCAACCGACATCAGAGCGTTTGGCGGTTACAATCATCGCTGGAACGATCAAGACCCATATCGTATCCGTTTATATGCCAACCGAGACCAGCCCAGATAAGTACAAGGACGAATTTTGTGATCAGCTTCAACAGACCGTGGATACGATACCTCTAACCGACTAGCGGAAACGATGAAACACGCCGGTTTCGAGCAATATCGAAGTTCGACAGAAAATGAAAACGGGACGTGAAGCGTAATGGAATAAAGTTGTGGCATAGAAGAAGCGGCGTTGGGGCACGAGTATCGGATGCTGTAACAGACAATCCGGGGTTAGGAGGCAAAACAACATCAACAAAACACAAAGATGTGATAAACAGACACTGATCGAAGAAGAATTAAAAAAACGTAGACTACGGTGGTTTAGACATGGTTCATCCCAAACATCCCATAGCAACATCCAAAAAGCGTACTTTCATTAAACTTCTGTAACCCCATACACACAACACTTGCCTCGTAATGCGTAACCCAAAAATTCACACTTGTCAAGAAAATCGATTTCCAGCACGATTTTACAATATTGTTATGGGAAAAAGGAGTGAGACCAGTTAAAACTGAAGCTCATATATCTACTTATATCCAAATAACTTATCCTGTCAACAAAATTATCCTTACAAGCTCAAGGGGACTCTTATCTAAACTAAAATATCTCCGTTCTCAGCATGTTTGTTTTCTGTTTAAGGTCCTTGTTGCTGATGTATATCACCACTACAAAGTCACGGTACACAAACAAAAGGGAGAAAAATAGGACCCCATTTAAAAAATCAACTAACTCCGTGCGACTTCATTTGTCATTTTTATCACAATGGGGGCTGAGAGAGGGAAAGTTATTCGCAGAATTCATTCCCCATCGTCCTTTTTTGTTTGCTGTTATTCTAGCCGTTGTTGTTGTTGTATTCTGCGATGCGGGTCTAGAAGGGGGCCGAGCCGGAGCACGACAGGATGAGGGGGCAGAATTTTCAGCTGCCTATGTGGGTGTGAGAGTTATTGCCATTGTCTGTCCAACAATTTGTAAGAATTATATGACCCATAGTCTATGATTCACTTAAATAGCTTCCAACTTGTACTAGGAGATCTAGTAACACCACTCGAGGGTCCAGACTGGAGGCAACCGACTCCCGCCTCGCAGGACACTCGCCCCAGATCCCCGATGGCACAGACCTATCTGGGGAGCCGAGAGCAAATCTAGGATTGTATGTGAATGTTATGTGCATGAAATTAATCAAAAGTTACTGAAAATTGGATGGGATTCTTGATGAAATTATATGATTTGAATAATAATGGCACTCTCCCTCACAGCATGGCCGCCGACGAGATTTTCAAGTCTGCCTTGTTCCTAGCATAAGGCTGCCTTTTGTAAGGGATAGGGACTATGCAGCAGTATCCTGAGTGCTGAATCCTGATTCCGTTCACATTGGCCCGGGGAACGGGGGCAGAGAGTATGCTGGGTGGGTAGGTCGGTGTGTGCTGTGGGTGGGACCCGGGAGCAGATGACAGAACAAAATGAGCTTTCGCCATGATGTGACTTCTGTTGTCGTTTTGTGGCTGGAAACAATGGACTGGAGGACAGATGGAACACATTCCAATTGACTAATGCCTGCCTCATACCTGGATATACATGCCACTCTCACAATGGGAGCAGTCTGCCGAAAGTCGAGGAAGACCCATTCGGTCTTACGAATATTAGGTTCTATTCTCATGTCATACTGATCCATAGAATGCCGGGAGTATATCCAGAATGGGAAACCGGTTTCTGGAATGATGGATTTCAATGGATTTCATTAGCATTTCGCATTGTCTCTACACCAATGCTGATGGTTTCTCTGCTTTATCTAAAGTTTCTTAATGAACGAAAGTTTTTCTATGATTTTGCAGAGTTTTTTTTATTTTTTTTTTTTGAGGATGGTCTGCTAAAGTAAAAATGTACATAAAAAACGAACTTTCTGTGTAGATTTTAATGTCGCACGTTTATCTTATGACAAGAGACCAAAACTAAGAGGTGGGGGGCACTTGAAATGCGTTTCACAATAGGATTTCGTCTATAAGTAGAGTGCTTGCTATAAAGAGCAAGTGCCGATTTAAGCTAAACCCTTTAAACCTCCACACAATACGTAGAGTTTCGTTGGCATAGTTTGAAAAGGTCATATAGTTTGCACCCAAAAAGGTCAGCTAAATGTAGATGCTATGGATGGAGTTAATTTATACTCCGTTCTCTGACTATTTAATAATATGTTTACAGGATAAACTAAAGTTGCTTGCTTTAGTTGCTTTACTTGCTTGCTTTAGTTGCTTGATTTAGTTGCTTGATTTAGTTGCTTTACTTGCTTGCTTTAGTTGCTTTAGTTGCTTTCCTTACTTGATTTAGTTGCTTGCTTTAGTTGCTTGCTTTAGTTGCTTTACTTGCTTGCTTGCAACTAAAGAAAGCAACTAAAGCAAGCAAGTAAAGCAACTAAAGCAAGCAACTAAAGCAACTAAAGTAAGCAACTAAAGCAAGCAAGTAAAGCAACTAAATCAAGCAACTAAAGCAAGCAAGTAAAGCAACTAAAGCAGCTAAAGCAAGCAACTAAAGCAAACAAGTAAACTAACTAAAGCCACGATTCTGTGCCAATGAATACTGAAAGGCTTAAGCCAAGATAGACAAGATAGACTATCTTAATTTTTCCATAAGCCGACAGTGCAGATTCGTATGATGGCTCCAAGGCAGAAACAGGCAGGCGTTCTGGGATCTTCAGCTTGCGTACCCTAGAGGTTGTCTATAAAGCAGAGGTCTACGCTATACGGACATGGAATTAATAGGACTTAAGAACAGCTGGCGCTTACAAGCGTATGTCGATCAACCGCAGTTGCTTCGTTAAAGTCCAGTAGGACCAAATCCATATAAGGTTGTGTTCGTCAACGAGCTCGTTGACGAGCCGTTATCACCCTTGTTTAGGTTTCGCTTCATCAGGTCTTCGAAAGCAATGAAAGGCGGGTAATGAGTTCTTCTCCTGAAACAAAGCAACCGTACTCAGGTGCTATTAATGGTATCGTGGGTGTTAAGAGTGTTCTTTTTTTCAATTATTCCAAACCAATGTTAGATCTCAAAGTCACTGTACGAGCTGCTATAATAGCAGATGAGGAATACCACAGTTTCTAGGTAGTAGGTAAAGGGCTGCCTCCAGTGAGCCGCAGGCCCAGCGCTTGGCGTGCCGTTTTGACACCACAACTCGTGCACCATGTGTTCAGTGGTTGTTTGGTGAGGTAAGACGGACGCCTAAACCTTTTCTGTGGAATCTAGGAAGCTTATCAGTGATCTGATCTCCAATCTTGCTTTAGATAAATCCGAGCATTTGCACAGGAAGTTAACAAGTGTTTTTCTCTCTCGTTCGTTTCCCATCAGCTACGGCAACACCCGTTGAACGGAATGCCCAACTTGGCAGCATGGTCTCCTATGGGCCAATGCCGTTTGTCGTGATTTTGGCCATATCTTGTCGCTCTCCACTTTTAGCCGGCTAGCAGCAGGTGGTAGTCAAAAATAGCGGAATAGCCCCGGAGAGAGGCTCCGTACTTGGCTAGGTAGTCAGCTTTCTCGTTCCCCTCTCTGTTCCTATGACCGGGAACACGGACGACAATCACGTTGCGCTTTATACCTAGACTATCTAGCTCAACTCCACATCGCTCCATTAACTTGTAGCGCATCACTACTGAATCCAGAGCTTGGCTGTCTATGAAAATTGCATAAGCCGGCATAGTGCACAGTGCAATGCTACATCTTTCTGGTTCTAAGTTCATTTTCGGAGGTGCCAGGACAGTGAACTGTTAGTGGTCTCTAGATAAACTCCTGATTAGATGTCCTCTGAAGTCTTGCAGCCGTCAATGAATATTCGTACATCTAAATTTCGCAGGACGTCTCCGCTTCTCCACTCTCCCCTTGAGGGTAGTCTGACGGAGGTCTTTCCTAAAGGGTCAATCTAGGGGAAGGTAGTCTATGTTTGTAACGACTATACACTCAGGCGGCATAATTCAAAATATTGCTATGTCCGTGAAGTGTTGAGGTCCAGGCGCGAAGTTCCTCAGTCTGAGGGCACTACACGAAGCTAGATGTTTGATGTGAAGTTCGTGTGGAATAGTTGCAAGAAAACGTTGAGGGCTTTCGTGGGGATTGTTCTCATGGCCCCTGTCGCCTTATTTACTCCGTTCTCGCGATCTTTCCCAACTTTATGATTTTATAGGTCCTCTTCAACACAGGCCACCATACTAGCGAACCATTCGTGAGACTTGGGTGTACCACAGCTGGACTTGTGTGTACCTGTACCACAGCTGGGTGCATCCACAGCTTAAGACCCCATTTTTTTCCAAAAGTATTTTGCAGGCTAATACAGTCGTCCTTTACCCTTTCCCTGATGTTCGACTTCCAGTTGTGTTTGGGATCCAGTATAAACCCGAAAAATTTCACTTTGAGGTGAGAGTGGGCCCCTGCGACCTGAGGAGAATGAAACTGTTCCTAGGTTTGGAAAAAGAGTTCCATTGAAGTGGTCAGAAATACATGAATTGGGATCCGTTGTTTTGGCTAGACTGAAGCATAAAACCTCCAAAAAAGAACGCTTCCGTTAGAAAAACAAGTAATAGTGCATATGAAACAAGAATTTCCTCCTTCTCACCTCATCACAGGTGCATTTGATGACCTCGGTAGCCTAGGGGTGAAGGCAAGTAGGTATTGCGGCACTTTGGCATGGGAAAATAAACCCGATTTTAATTACGTTATTGATCTTGGTCGTAAACTTGTCAAACGGGTTTTGTTTTCCCACGCTGAAGTGCCGCGATACCTTCTAAGGTGTTTGACTACCTTCTGAAAGGTCCATTTCATTACATTTCGTATGTTTGACTCGCCCTAAATTATTTCCATGGGGTTTTGATCAATAATGTTGTGGAATTGAGAAAACCTAGTTAGACCAATTATTTGAGTCAGGGCCAACGGATTCTATTACTCTAAACCACAAACTTTTTAGTGTTAGATTCAACTTTGGTCGGTTTTGCAGTACACTTAGTTCCGTGGTTCATACCTTCATTTCCTTGTCATCATAAGAAAAAATCCTTTCAATGTCCTGCAGCCAATTTTCCATCTTCGATATAAAAATAAGCAAAAAGAAACTACTCAACTCTCAAAAACTCCCCAATTTTTCAACAAAAACTGCACTTGTTACAACAATGACACTTGCTTCAAGTAGTTTCAGCTTATTTGAAGATATCTCCATAGAAATCGTTAAAGGTCCTTGAAGGGACCCACACTTAATTCGATAACCCTTCAGCCTCCTGATTACAAGAGAGTATAGCTGGGGATCCTTATGGCTCTCTTCACTTGACATTTCTGAACACGTCACATATTGTGTTCGTAAAGTGAAATACAACACTTGTCGCCCAATAAATCGAAATTGAAAGCTACACATGCATTATAGAGTGGAGGGGGGGAACTACTCATCTATAGTATATAGTAGTAGATATCGAGACCCCGGGGAAAGGGTTCATATAATAACGGCTGAGTGTTAACAACGACCAATCACTTGGCCCAATAGTATAGTATAGGACAGAGTTTGAGCCCTGTGTTAACAATGGATTTAGAGTTCGATCTGGCAAGAGGGTGCTTGTGTATGGGTGTGTGTTTGTGCTGTATAGGATGGTGAGTTATGTCATTGGCAGTCTGGTCCTTGATTGATTTATGGTGAAAATGTGAAAACACGACTCGAATTATTGTTCTTGAGAATTGAAAACGAGTTAACATAAAAGGGCTCCGTAAATGGACTTCACAGGTCCTGGGAGAGAGGGCGAAAGGTCAGTTGTTCATCCCCATGAAATACACATAGTCCATAGTCCATAGTCCGTAACGCCGTGTGTCCTTCAATAAATTTCTGGCAAATTGCCACCGTGACAATGTCGGGCCTGTACAATTTCCCGCACACAGAGAGACGAATATAAAGATGTTATCGAAAGCACTCAGCGGCGTGTTAAAGAGCTAATTAGCGCCCTCATGGCGCAGATTGGATAAAAAGCGCGAGAATCAATTTCAACCCCGCGCGCGGTACACCAGTCAATTACTATTCATGCTTTTTCGCTTAAAATCCCGCCCTTAATCAATCAATATTTGACGGGGGCCTTTTTCCAAGTACCTTTTCAGGAAATCCACCGGAGCAAAGGGCGCCCTCTATCAAAAGGGAACGCGAGCGCCCTCAGTCGGTGGCTCTGGCTTTATGTCAAAGAGTGGTGAAATGAGCCTGAATTGCTCTCGACTTTGATTGCTTGGAAAATTGTACCTAATAAAAATTAATGATATTGAAAAACGAGCAAATTTCTGCCAAGGTCCTTTTCATTGGGGAAATTGTGTTTTTTTTTACGCAGGACGAAATCATTGAAAAAAAAAAAAAAAACTTGCAAAGAGAAAATTTAATTTCCCAATCATTCGGGCGAAGTCAAAGGCTCGTGGCCAGGACGAGTGGGTGTGGATTGTGATTCTGGAGCAACAAGTCGCATTTCTTTATATAACCTAGGATTTCCATTAGCGTCAGGTTATAATCTACTAGAATCTCGTGCGGGGGTTGGAGGACGAGAAAAGGATAATATCCAAGCACTTATTAGGTTATTCACTACGACGCGACGAGTCATCGCATTACCATTACTACCTGGTGCATACACACAGTGATTTGTTCCATCCTGTGAACATCGTCATAACTGCGGAATGTGACGCCTTCATCTTCTCCTCAGATGCGAAGCCCCATATTTAGCCAGGATGAGCTATATAGACGTGCCTCTCGCCCCCCTGGAGGCCATGATCCGGAGCATCGTCGCTCGTTGCTAGCATGGCGAATGTTCAACCAGCAGAAACAGATATTTTAATGCATTTTGAATGCAAAATTTGCATACTTAAGGACTGCCAGCACTGTCTCTACACGAACACCAAGCCGCAAGGATTCGGTTCAGGGATTCCCAGGCAACCCCTGCCTCTCTACCTCCCTGCTGCTGCTTTCCATGCAGGGATGCTCTGCGACTGATGTAGGCTAATGTGGGCGACTATTTGCTGTCCCGTGTTAAGGGATTTTTGAATTATTAATGACTTTAATGAAGATGTAGTGTAAGCAGGGCTATTAGGGGGTGACTTAAGTGGCTTGAGGCTTGGGGCTAGTGTCTTCGGCTCCGGTGACTGTGGGTGAGACTACTTTGATAATTCAGGATAACATCTAATAATTTTATGAGTGATATTGCTCTGTTGGACGGTCACATGGATTGTTTTAGAGCTATTTTAACTTGAAATTAATCACTTGATTATTGATTTTGTTGTAATCAAATTTTAACTTGTTGTTCAACAAACTTTGGAAGGGGGTGGAAGCGTGAAATAGACACCATTTCTCCCTTCAGGGCATCTGGGCTTGACTGAATGAATGTTTCCCCGGTTTTCTTCAATGGGGAGAAAAAGTCAGTGCACTCAGACTTCGGGGAGTATTCGTTACCTGTTTAGTAATAGATTCAATTCCTGCGGAGCGGAGATAAACCAACGTGTTACTTTACCCCAAGCCAAGTAAGAAAGACTCAATTTCAAATTACTTCAGAGCACACAGCTGAGTACCTTTTCTGTTAAAAATAATGAAGAATATTTAAACACACCCTAAGATATTATTTTTTTTGGCGGAGAACGTTCGAAAGTCATAGAAATTCATCTGTGTGAGCTAGTAAATCTGCAGTTCGTGCCGTAAAGGAAACTATGGGGAAAGCTAAAGTTCCTGCCAAATTGCCATCCAAAAACAAAACACAATCTACAAAGTCAATCACCGGTCACCATCAGGAGCACTGCTAGAGCGCCTGCGGATCTTACTCCTTCGAAGAACTTAAAGCAGGATTCACCGGAGAAATTTACTACCTGGTCTTCTTCTTCTTTTTTGATCCGTTAGCTGGCGGCCCGAGCGAGACGTCCTCGCAACGGATACCCTGCTGTCGGTGCCGCTGGATCTCGAACTCTATTCATGATTCATTGCATTCTTGCCGGTTTTTGGCGAAGTCTGGAGCATCGATAATTGATAATCGTTGATTCTTTGGGTCACCTTCGATATTCTATACTCAGGTTTTCTTCGGTGTCGATCGCTGGATTTTCCAGTCTGCAGGCCGATCTCGCCACAGAAGTTTACGTAACAAGCGGTTATCATCCATTCATGCAAACATGTCCAAATCACCGTAGTCGACGTTTTTGCATTTCTTCTTCGATCAGTGTCTGCTGATCGAATCTTTGTCGAACTGTCTCGTTTCGAAGGCGATCGCGGACTGAGACATTGCCGATCTGCCTCAAGCATCGCATTCGGAAGACCTCGAGCTTCTTAACGTCCGGTTTGAGCAGTATCCACCTTTAAGATCCATAAAGAAGAATCGGAAGGATCAACGTACGGTAAAGGAGTACTTTTGTTTTGATGGAAATATTTGTTCGTTGCACCACTTGAACGAGGCGAAGGTTGCTGTTGCCTGACCGATGCGGCTGTGAACGTCGGCCGTCGATGACATTTTCGTTTCCTCAACCAATGATCCCAAATATTTGAACCTCGGAACCTGTTCGATTTGGATTCCATCGAGGTGAACACGTCCGTTGTGAGCACTTTGGTCTTTTCCGCATTGATTTTAAACCCGTATGACTGGGCGATGCAGGAACTGTCGTATAAGATGTCCGTTGCTTTGGCATCCGTGTCGGCGAAAACGGGGCTATCGTCGCCGAACAACACGTCAGTTTCGAAGTTGTTGTCGTCGAATCACACATAATCCCGTCGATCACAGAGATGTGGCGAAGCGATGTCTTTCTGCTGGTAGAACTATCGTACGACGCTTGCAGAAGTTGGATGATTTTCAATGGCACGAGTTCGGTTTCCAAGACTCTCCACAAGTTGTTCCAATCGATGCAATCAAAAGCGAATTTGAAATCCATGCAAACGACGACATTTCGTTTGCCGCAACGAATTCCTTCTTTCATTAGCTGACGGATATTTGATCAATGCATCCTCGATATAGTCTAAATCCCAGAATCCCACTTGTTCTTACCGGCTCGTTTGCACTCCATGTTTTTGTAGTCTTGATTGTAAGTTTTCTCAAATACTTTGGCGAGGATCGTAAGGAGGCTAATACCGCGATAATTCTTGCATTCCCGACTGTCGCCTATCTTCAAAATTTAGACAACGATCGCTTTCTTCCACGCCGAAGGGACACGATCCGAATGCCATATGTGTGTTATGATGACATGAAGTAGACATCACCTCCGGCTTTGATCATCTCAACGGTTACTTAATCTACATATTCCCGGCGCTTTTCCATTTTTCAGCGATTTTATGGCTATCTTCACCTCGATAATTGTTGGTACGGTATCGAGAAACTGATTCGTCGGCTGTTCGATAATCGGCGGTTCGGTTGCTGGACCTTGCGGCGGATCGTGCTTGTACAGCTGTTGGAAGAATTCTTTCCACCGCTGCAAGCGTTCGCATTGCACGTTTGGAGCCTCGGTAGTCTAGGGGTAAGGCGCCTGACTACTATCCCCAGAGGTCCCGGGTTCGAATCCCGGTGGTGCCACGGTCCCAGCCTTTCCCAATTTCCCGCCTAACTTTCCTTCTTTCTTCTTCCCTCTTTGCATTCCTGATTCCTCCTGTCATAGCCTTCACTAGTTGTTCCCCGCTCCACCAAGCGCATGTCATCGGTTGGTTGATGAGATTCAACTCGTTTCAGGAGGCATAACACTCCAGCGAGTTGTTCTCGATGCCCCGATGTCAGAGTCGCGAAATGGTTGGGAGTGGGAGTAGGTGAAATAAAAATATACCGCAGCTAGGTTGTGACAGTTCTTTCCTTCACTTCTCTCTCTATCTTCCGACTAGAGCTGCTGTTCGACATTTCAAAAAAAAAAAAAAAAAAAAAATAAAAATAAATAAATACATGGTCGACAGTACAAAGGGGCCCTTCCCTAAGTCTCTAGTGTGTCACATAAAAAAAAAAAAAAAAAAAAAAAAACATAAGTCTTTAAATGTCGATCGGAATCTTGCGTTGATCAAAACGTAGTCTAACATCGCTGAGTTTTTGCCGAATGGATTTTGCCAGGTGAGTTGGTGTTTGAATGGATAACGGAAAATGCTGTTGCCAACGACTAAGTTGTTCGTCGATGCGAATGAAAGCAGGCGTAAGGTGTGGTCGTTAATTACTCCGTGTCCGAATTTGCCCAGTGTTCCTACCCAGCCGGTTCGATCTGCTCCTGAATTCCACCGCGAGTATCATAAATTCGGTTCGAAGTATCATATCCAGAGTTTGTTGAAGCTGATCGTAAAATTCTTCCTTGCTCGTGTCTGTGCTGGTCTCGGTTGGCTCATAAACGGACACAATATGGGTCTTGATCTTTCCACTAATGGTTATCACCGCCAAACGCTCGGATATCGATTGGAATGCGATAACGCTGCTGGCAGCTCTACGATCGACCATAAAGCCAACGCCGGCTTCTAGTCTCTCATCACCGGAATAATAAAGCGTCGTTTCGTCGATTGTTGGCGGGGTGATCGTCAATGTTCCGGATCCGGTAAGCCGCAGCTCTGGTAGCGTAACAACTGATAACTGGGAGAGCTCTTGCGCAAAACAGAGTCCGCTGTAGGGAAACCGTTTCCGCCCTATGTCCCATGAGAGATTAGCTCTGTACTCAAATCTTTTGGTCAAGTTGTGCTTGTGCTTGTGCTCCCGTTAAAAAAGGTCTAAAACTCTACGATCTTCCTATGCCGCTTAAAGAGCCAAGAGGCCGGTGTTCACCCGTTGTAAGGCAATTTTTAATTTCTCGGGCTGAAACGAATTGCTATCTTGTTGAGTGCGCGAAAAAGGACTGTAAGAACAAATCTGTTTTAGAAGTATAATTTACTAATTTTAACATTTATTTATGATCAAGGACACCCCTCATATATTGTAAAACTTTGAATTACACTAATTTAACAAAACACCACAACGGAGACGAGTCTATGAATCCATTTCTGAGGGATTTGGTTTGCTTTGCCCTTTTCCTGTTTACTTGTTATTTTCTCACAATTATTAAGCCTTTCTAAAAAAATCGATTATCCCTAATATTACATTATCCTTAATACTCAAAACTTTCTAGTAATAACAATAACAAATAAAACACCCCCCAAAAAAAAGCTACCCCGTAACGTAAAAATTGCAAAAAGCCAAACTATGCATAAACAATTTGAACCTAATCCATAATCTTTCACTAGGAATGAAATCACTTCCTGTCGCTTATATTATTCATGGCCAAAGAATGTAAGCAGAACATAAAAATCAAACCAGCATCACCATTTTGCCAGGGCAAGAAGATGTCTGTCCAAATAAGCTGAGACCAAAATCGGCGCCAGACTGTGTGCCGGCGCCCGCCTGCACGAGAACTGTATCTAGATAAAGGCAATCTCGTCTGTGCCAGTATATGGCACTTTGAGAAATACGATTATATTCCTGCCATACAAAAATTCAATATCCTAAAAGCTTTTCCCAAGGACGACGACTAGATAGGGAAACTTTGCTAGATAGATATAACAACAACAATCCCCGGCAATGATATTCTGTGAAAAGTGGTGCTCGTAGGTAGTTTTCGGGGGGGCCATACGGGGCGCTAGCAGTGCCCCTGGCGGTTAGGCCGCACAACAAATCACAATGTCACAATAATGATTACAATTAACACAAGTCAAAATATTTGGTACCAACACGTCCACACGTTAATAATAACAGAAAAACTCTTGCAGGAGAAATTTCATAATCGCAGGGTTATGACCCCCACCAACCCCCACCCCCGGTGCTGCCCGTTTGAGTCCTTTTTTCGAGGACATGGATCATCCGGTTTAGCTCAGAAACTACTTGGCTGCAGCGCACAGTACAAGTCTCTCTGGCTATATACCCCTGAAGGCGGGCGTTAGCGGGGACGACCCGACAGACTGGCTGGAAGGGGTGGTTTACGGCTGCATAAGCGGTCCCACAGATCTGGTGTTTTCTAGCTCTCTGCATCCAAGTGGAAAACTTGGGAAATGTGGAAAAACACGCAAAGCCACAAAGAGAATTGCAGTTCCGTTTTCAGGATAAAGCACATCCCGATGTGCCGTTCATCCCATTCGTGGTCGACAGTATTTTTGCCGTGTTCAACGTTTTTCTCAACATTTTCGGGGAGTTTTAAACCGAAAAATAAAGTAGATTTGTGGGTAAATGCAGTTTAATGGTTCTCCGAATGTATTTAAAGGACTGTGACTTTTTAGGTTTCCTCATCGATTACAAGGATATCGCTTGATTTAGATTTTACTGCTTTTTAGATGGTTTCGGTATTTTTATTTTTTATTTTAATTTTTGGCACCAATTTTTATCAACAAACTTTATGGTTGCATGGTTTTGTCCGCAAACAAACCAAAAGGATTGCAGTTTCAGATCAAATATTATGGCAAGGATATTCGTTTTTTAAATCTTCAATGACTAATATTGAATTATTTTTGCAGATGAAAGTTTGCAGTGCTCACTTTGGTCGAAAGCTTTCGAAGACTGGAGCCTCGGTAGACTATATGATAAGTCGCTCGACTACCACTAGTCTCAGAAGTCTTGGAGGTCATGGGGGACAAAACATTTGCTATTTGTGCAACACTTGCAAGAACGTTGCCTGACCAAGACTGAATGGCGAGGGTCGTTAGCTCAGTCCTAGTATACACATCGTTCGATTGGGCAGTAGCTTTGAATAGGATAGTTAACTTTACAGAAAATGAAGGACCGAATACAGACTAAGCGCGCTGTACATACGTGATAGCGAGTATGATCCCCATAAACATGCTGATGAAAGATAGGCAGATGAGTGTTGGGAAGTACTCACTTTGACCGAAAATCTTTGAAGACTGGAACCTCCGTAGCCTATAATATAAGACGCCCAAGGCTTAAAACACAGAGATCTTGGAGGGCATTGCGCATAAAGCGCGCGCTTTTAGTGTGGGAGGCCCTAGATCGAGTCGCCGCTTCCTGGTAGGGAAGGTAGTTACCTTAGTCGTACTATAAACAGCCCCAGTGTGGGCAGAGTAAGACTAAAGGTAGAGTTCTGACATTTTTCCGTCGCGCCGTATCAAGGCTGATCACTTACATATGTCCCAGATTTTTAATACTCATTCATTATTAATGAAAGCAACAACAACTTTACTAACAAACAAACAAATTTTAATAAAACCTCTCTTAACGTCCACGCAAAACCAAACAAATCCAATGAAGAAACATTTCACATATACAAAACCTCAAATTTTACTTACAATCCGCTGTTTCTATCACCCCGACACAGAAAAAGTTAAAGTTTGTTCAGCTTTCCGTCGTGACATTAAGATGTCGCAGAAAAACGTCGGATATGTAAATCCACCTTAAGCGTCCTCCAAACGTGCAGCGTATTACAAGACAACTTCTGATAATGAGGCTGATCCCCATTATTCGAGAGCACGGTAGACAGAAACCGAAGGTCACGGTATACAGAAACAAGGGGCCTGTTGATCCGGCATTGGGGCTGACGTCACCAGACCCCCATTTTGTACGGTATTCGAAGCTGTCGTCTATTTTACATTACCTTCTGTTTCTGATGAACGTCAAGCTAGCGGCGGTTGCACTGAAAAGCGGCGAAGTTAAAACTCAACTCTATTTAAAAATAACAAGCTAATGTCCCTCATTTAAATTATTTAGTTTATGTATCTATATGTGTGAGGAAGATTGTGTAAAAATTTCAGGATAGTTCCATGGTTCTGAAGGAAATAGGATTAAAATTTTCCAGCCAGCGTTTTTGAGCTTAATTACAAAGTCACGGCCCTTGTCGGTGTAACCGCCGCTTGCTTCGCCGCTGGCTTGACGTTCATTGTTTCTGTATACCGTGACAAAGGTAATGTGAAACCGACCAAAAGGCGCTTCGAATACCGTAATATTCGAGACCTCAGCCCTAATACAGAAACAACAACAGCTTCGATTTCATAAGGAAAGCGGACCCCACGTGACGTCCGCACTATAATATCGTTTACGATATACAGTCTTTTACATTACCTTGTTTCTGTATACCGTGGAGAAAGCGCGCGCCCCTGCGATTCAAAGACGTGGCGGCAGATCGTTTTGGGACCTATCGAGTAGTCAGGCTTTGAGTTAACGAAATCTTTATGTGTTCATTATGAGATCTCTGCATGATCGGCGCCTATCTGCAGCAACTAAACAATCCGAATGAATTATTTGGAAGAATTAAAGTTTTGCTGTATAGTGATTTGACGCAATCGCCATGAGGAGGTTTCCAACAGCTGGAAAATAAGAAGCCACTTATCGACTTTTTACACTAGTCGAAGTTAAATAAAACAAGCAACAACAAGGAGCACAACATTCAATGATATTTTAAACGCCTTGAGATGGAGTCTGAACATCATGCAGTACTTTTGGAGTCTCAACAAATATCACCAATGAGTATTGGATTGTAAAAACGTTAAGAATCTGTCCAACGAAAGATCATGTCAAGTGTTTCCCGAGTACCGAGTACAAGACCAACTGGTTGACGATACATGCAATCTCGGCTACACTAGTCTGGATTCTATTACACCTGAGGATATCAATAACGCCAGAGGATTTTCAAATTTCCGAGGGAGCTAAAGGAAAGATCGAAAGGGTCACCAAGACGGACATTGCATTAGTTCATGTTCATTTCGATCAGGATGGTTTGGGTACGTGATCATTCAAAATTTCACTGCAGACCAGACATTTATTGGCTGTCTTGTGTGTGAGGAAACTCGACTGCACCAGCTCAGAAAAAATCACAAGGCTGATGGACAACTGACAGGAAAATGCATTAACTCAATTTTCACTACAACTTCGCTCCAATCCCTTGCGTTGCCTGCTGCCTATCAATGCCGTGGTTTTATCTGAGCTGTACTATATAGTCACCGAACAGACCTTGTGCATCCCCAATCCAAACTGCGGTCCTAAAATCGGGGTTTACATTCAGCTGGGTACCAGCGCTGGTTGTACTGCTGATGGGTTGTAGCCAGCAGGCGGCAGCTATCCAGAATTTGAAATTTCGGATTATTTTCGAGCTGGCTTAGTTAGCACTTCGTAGTGTTAACCACTATGAAGGTAATTCTTGGAAGCTTGCGGAAGGTATAACCAGCGCTGGAAGCCATCTAAGTGGAAATCTCGTAAAAGATGAAAGCATCAACGAAAGCAGGTCGCAAGCTGCAAATTAAGCTGAAAACCAGAAATGACACAGACCGACTGAACGTAAATAGACCCCTGTTTTTGGAATCGGGCCCCTTCCCTCGAGCCAAATGAATTCAGCCTGTGTGGATCGCTCATGTATTGGGTCCTTAGGATTTCTGCCTAAGCTTCTGTAAGCATATACGATATTGGTTTAGTTGTGATGGATGATGCTACTTGGTTATGGCATTGGAAGTGACTTGATTTGTTGGCAACTTAGAAATACTTATTGTAAAACTATAGAAAGTGAAAGGATTCTTACATGCGTTGGTCCACAACTATCCAGTTTTACTTACTACAACTTGTATTTCCCCGAAGAACAACCCTGCACAACTCTTAGCAAATCAGCCCAAACACGCCAATGCCCCTAAACCCTCTATTGTCCCTTTCATTGAACAACGTAAAAGTACAGCTTGAAGTTTGGTGTTAAAGTAATTAAAAATGAGTTTTTACAGTCTAAAAAAAATTCCAGGGAAAAAAGCACTCCGCTAAACTTTTCGGCTCCTCTCCCATTCATTCACCACGAAATCCTTTCCGCAAAGTACGGTAGCAACTCTAGAAAGAACGAACTTCACGCTGCCAAGCAAAAGAACCTAGACAGAATGCGATTTTTCACGCTTGGCCTGATGGCCCTTGGCGGGTGAAAAGTGAAAAGTGAATATTATTAGCCTCACAGAGAGAGAGCGAAAAAAAATCATCTCATAAAAAGCTGTCAAACTCCAACCCTTTAACGATGGGGTAGCGACCGCCGCGCAACGGGCGAGGACTGAAGGCGAGTGGCTTATTTTTTCCGGAATTTATTTTTGTTTCGTCCTTTCCGTTGAAGTCCTTTAAAGCTAAACAGGAAATGTCTTCGTCGGCCAATTACAAATTCATTTCGCAATTCGTTCCCCTCGCGAATACTAAAAAAGATTTGCGAGGATAAAAAATGTTTTCTGGTAAAAATTCTCGCAATCAAAACATCCCCGAGGAGAGGCCCGAGGGCCGACCTCCGGGGGTCCCGCACCATCTGTTTAGATGTTAATGTATTTATTAAGGAATTCTCATTATCCTTTCGCCTGTTTCCTACCGACTTCACATCAGAGCAACTAGCGCCCTCTACCATTTTAATTCTGTGATATTCACAGCGACCGAACGGGGGACGGACGGCGTAGCGAAAGATCCTCGCCGCCAGGAGCTGCCTGTTCCCAATTCCTGATTCCTGGATCCTGATGATTCCGTAACCCTGGCTCCCGTCAAGGCTGTGATTTGGTATTCTTAAGGCGTCGAGTTAAAATTTCATGAGCAAAATTGTTTTATCCTTCTGCCATCACAGGATTCTCGCCGTCCCGTTCGCCCCCATTCCTCGGCTGATGGCCGCCCCGCCTCTCGCCTCGCCGCCCGCTCCGCCTGGTGGCCGGGACCAGTGTATTCATTTCTGGCTTTCAGCTTGTGGCCTGACCTTTGACGCTGATGGGATGGAGTCAATTCGCTCGGTCGGATTATGGTCGAGTTGGTTTAACGGATGAACGCTCTTGAAAAGTTGAGGGATTCCGACCCGGGGATGCTGGGATGCCGCTGCAGCTGTGCTTAATTGCAAGGAAAGCGTGAAGACGTTGGGTCCATTGATTAATGACGCTATCGGAAAGATTTGACGTCTTCAGGTATGACGGGGGGTTTTTTTTATCAACTTGTGCCTTTTACACGGAAAGGATAGCGAATAAGGGATGCCTTCCATGGCGAGAAGGAAGGCGGGAGGACGGGCAAGGAATATCTTTAGGGATGTGTGGTCATGTTATCCAATTATTTCCAGACTTGGGTTCTACTCGAGGAGCACAGATGGCTTCATTTCGCTTGTATACGTTAGTGGGAAAGTTTCTGATCTTTTGATTAAATGTGAAATAGTGGTTTTAATATAAAAGTTTGTGTGGGATTACGGATTAATAAACTTGTACTTGTGGAATGCTTAGGGTATCGATATTATTAGTCGTGATTTTTATTGAATAATGGCACTTGCTGCTCAGTTTCTGTAATGATGTAGTTCACTATAAACTATCAAACTCTACTGAAAGTTCAAAAAAGAAATCTGAACTTGGTTGAGTCTAACAGTGTAATCCCAAAAGGGCCAATCAACATTTCTAATTAAAACGCATTAATTTGAGCTTTTCCAGATTTTCTAGAGGAACTAATTGAGAAATTCAAAAGTCAAGGAAAGTTTTTGTAAGTCATGGAAGGTTTGGCATAAGCTGAAACATGCAATCAAGCTCTTATTAAGGAAGTTATAGATTTCCAATGAATCTAATTTTCCAATTACATTTCCTGGGGTTCAAAATATTTCTTAATTGAAACTTGTGCCAAAGAAGTCTTGTCTACAATTGACCAATCATGAAATTGGAATCTAAAATATATACTTAGATAAAAACTTTCGTTCACAAACGCACGATGTTTTTCCCGCTGCAATCTTCTGCAGTCATTATTGCAACTTACCTCGTACGACATGACGGGCTGGTAGTACAAAGGTAGTACTTCTGAGTTCGGACATTTACATAAAGAGTCCTCTCAGTGAGGATGCGTTGAATTATCCCTCTGTTACCTTACTTCGGTATCCGTAAGTAGGTAATGCAACCCTTTGCCGTGGGAAAACTAACTAGCTTGCGATAATTGAAGCCAAGGTTATTAAGATTAGTAAAAGGGGTTCAAATTTCCTGGATTTTTTCCTCTTAATATGTAACATAAAGTTAAATTACCTTAATTGTCTTGATCTCAATTACAGCAGACAATTTTATTTTCCCATGACAAAGCTGCACATTACCTACTTCTGTAGTTATTGAAATTGGTTGTTCAAAAAATCCTCTATCAAACATAGTTCGTGAAAACAATCTGTCCTTTCGACATCGTTGGAAGTGACACACAATGCCGTCTCTGATTCCTCCAAGCAGAGTCAAAATTTATTATCTTCAAGAATTATCATCTATCTCCATGGACATTTAAACCTTCCGTGTGTTCCGTCTAGTGCTATAATCTGCCAAAGCAACCCGGCTGCAAGTACAGGATATTTCTTCCAGCTGCTCCTCTAAAGACCGCCATAGCCTATCTACAACTTGACCACAGCATCCCACTGTATCTAATGTTCCTCGAAGATCCATGTCCCAATTCGATTTTGTATCAGGCCTCTATCAATGCACCATATGTTTGACGATGCTACAACTGCGAAATCGACTTCTTTTCTCCGCCGTGACCCGAAATCGACATCTTCTAACCCCGTGTTAAGCATTCGAACCTCTTGAAGCGAGCCACAAGTTCCAGAATCATTTTATCATGCTTTTGAGTTGGAGTGAAAGAGATATAGACAAAAGCTTTGAGTTAGCTTAAAGCTCGAGTGAGAAAGTATAAACAAGAACTTTCCTTTTTTTATATGAAAAATCCAAGCTTAGGAGTAACCCTATATACTACGAGTCCGCCATGTCGTTCAGTTGTAAGCTTAGTTTGAAGAATAGAGGAAAATAGGAAAGGTTAGGGGGGATCTGGAGGGTGTAGAGGAAAATGACGATGAACCTCACGTTTGAACTCAAAGGTGTTGTACGAGTTCGGAAATACGGACTGTCGGAGATTATTCCACAGTCGAGTTGTTCTATTTATAAAGGAACTTCTATACCGTATTGTGCGCGAAAGGGGGGGCTGTAGGGTATGGGGGTGAGCGGGCAAGTCTTGCGTAGTGGGAAAAATATTGCTGTGCAGGCAGGAGGTCCTGAATTTCAGTGGAACAGTCGCCATGGTAATAGCGATAAAGTACGGAGAGGGCTGCTACATTCCTACGGTGGCTTAAAGTGGCTGTAGAGGCGCGAAAAAGGACATTAGCAATGAGTTTGAGTGCGCGATTTTGCACCTTGTCGAGACAAGCCAAAGTGGTTTTTGGGGCGCCTGCTCAGATATGCGAGTTGTATTCAAGGCGGGGCCAAAATTTTTTTTTATGTGACACACTAGAGACTTAGGGAAGGCCCCTTTGTACTGTCGACCATGTATTTATTTTTTAAATGTCGGACAGCAGCTCTAGTCGGAAGATAGAGAGAAGAGAGAGAGAAGTGAAGGAAGGAACTGTCACAACCTAGCTGCGGTATTTTTATTTCACCTACTCCCAACCATTTCGCGACTCTGGCATCGGGGCATCGAGAACAACTCGCTGGAGTGTTATGCCTCCTGAAACGAGTTGAGTCTCATCAACCAACCGATGACATGCGCTTGGTGGAGCGGGGAAGAACTAGTGAAAGCTATGACAGGAAGAATCAGGAATGTAAGGAGGGAAGAAGAAAGAAGGAAAGTTATGTAGGTGGGAAATTGGGAAAGGCTAGGACCTTGGCGCCGCCGGGAATCGAACCCGGGACCTCTTTGATAGTAGTCAGGCGCCTAACCCCTAGTTTACCGAGGCCCTAAATGTAGGATTTGTAGATTGTAGTCAAGGCGGCTGGCTGGAGGAGGAGCTTGCATATCTTGAGAAATCCAAGGCATTGGGAGGCTTGCTTGGCGATTTGGAATGTGTGATCATTCCATCGCAGATGCTCTGTTAAAGGTACCGCTAGGATGTTGAGAGTTGAGTCAGCCGTTAGATTCTCACTGAGATAGGAAGGTCGGTACAATTTTTGTTGGAGATCAGACAGTACTTCGATTTCGTGGCTTGTAAAGAGCTTTTAAAACTTTATTGGAAAATTCAGCACTTGCCTATTACAGGAAGCTAGGCTAGAGTTACATTTTTTTTTGCGTTGCATGTCTGTTTAAATTTGGACACACTTCTCAACAGCAGCGATGCATTGACCTGATTTCCCAATCCTACGGAAATGTTCTTTCGCCATACATTAACTTTTAAATTTAGGTGATATTGCACAGACTCAGCGATCTGGCTAAGTTTAAATCTTCTAAAAAGACACGCGCAACCACGCTGTTGTCAAATATGAAAATGTATACATCTTTTGGTTATCCTGTTTGCTATAAAAGGGAGCAGCTTTTGATCACCCTCTTACAGGGCTCCCTCTGCATCATTTACTTCCTGATGCATTTTTCATGATCCAGGATGTTTCTGTGTTTCATATTAGGTTATCTTTGAACGTCATTCAGAACTTTTATTACCAGAGTTTCCGCAATTTGAAGGCTGAGGCTCAGAAGCACTTCCAGTGGTTGTTGTGCTAAAGACACCAGTAATAAGTACGCATACTATTCATTGCACCTTGCCTCTTATTTGTTTTTTGTGTCTTTAATCCACTAGGTTACTGCATCACAAAGTGGCAGTATAAACCAGGATTCTTTTGCTTAGACTTTCATATAAAAAAGATATAGAAAGTTTTAACAGCAGTAGTAAATGGTCTGGTTAAGTTTGAACAGACCAACCCTTTTTTTAGAAAAGAATTTTTTGAACAAAATACTTCAAGTTGGTGCTACCAATGTAAAATTCGACCGCAATTACTCTATGCTGTTTCTCTGAACTGTTTACTCTCAATAAAAGACACAAGAAAATTCCTTGTAATACATCCATCTACCTATGCCCTCGATCCACTACTGAGAACAATTTATCAAAAACACAAATAACATGACGCCATAAGTACGAGCATTGGTTTTCGTTGTAGCATTCCTCGAAAAATATTCATCCTTTAAGAATCTGCAGAAATCCCGCCTTTACAGAAGATATCACCGAAGCCTTCGCCAAGAATGACGAGCAGACTCTTACCCAAGCCACGAACCTTGAGTATTTTATACTGGATTGTAGCCAGGTTCCACACCCCAATGGCTAAAAAACGTCGGTTTTTGGGTTCGTAATGAAAGGAGATATTTATGAAATATAAAACAAAAATCACGTGACACATCCTACTAGTAGTAACTAAAAGTTAATTGCCACTGCAAGAAGTGATTAAATCCAGTCGAGGAGCGGCCCCAATACCACTGCGGGAGACAATGTCGTCCTTTGGCAGGATCGAAGCCGCCTGTGAAAGTTTTTCCTGTAAATAAATTAACGCCGTACAGCGAAGATTTTAATTAAATTTCTCCCATTTAAGTGCTGCAAGAACATCCCTTTGATGGGCGATAGTCTGGCGCAGTGGGACCAAGGCCGGGAACTACTATAAACCACACGTCCGCCCGCATTAAACGCGATAGTGTGCCGCACTAAACTAAAACAGCCCCTCGGCACTGAGCCGGCAGGCATCGGCCTGATGAGCATTCACACATACTAAAAACCGAAGCTCCTTAAGCCCGCACCAAGTTTATGGCTTTCCTGTTTTTTTTCCGTATTCTTCGTCCTAAGGGTGAATTGCTTGGGGCCTGCCGCCCGGAGTGGGGGGATCTCCCCAAATTGGTGTTCAACGAGGGCTAATAAATCAAAATGCCTTAATTTGGGTGTCACTCGCTCTTTTTATGGGCTTTCGTTAGCTTTTACACAGCGCTTTCGCTCCACCACCCCTCGACCCACCCCCACTCGGGGATGTGGTGTCGTAGTCGTCGGTGCGGGGGGGGCGGTTGAAGTGCGGCATCGTGATGGGTGGCTTGTGTCGGTCGTTGTTGCGGATCCTTCGGGAAAAGGGAAATTCTGGTTAAGTAAGTTTACGCGCGTCTAGTGCGAGGAGCGAGTTTCGGCTAAAGTGGGGCTGTGTCGCGACTGAACACTCTTTCGCCCTGCTCCTTTTACTTTTTGCTTATAATTCTACTTATCCTGTCTGTAATGGTGTAGGCTTCGGCTCGGATAATTTATTTAGGAATAAATTAAAACGGTTCTGGCGGTTCCCTTTAACTGGCTGCGGGCTGTGCGGGCCTCGGACAAAGTTGAAAAGTTTGTCTTGAGTTTTAAGCGAAGGAAGTGTTGATTGAGACAGTTCTAAACTAACTTACATAAAGTCTAAGTCATTTTCAAGAATTAATTTAAGCTTTGGACGTTTGGCGGAATTAATTTAAGATCTTTCTGAGTGGGAATTTAATTATTGTATTGAAATTTTTCGGCCGCTTTTATTTCTTTTTTCTATTAGGCGAAACGATAGGAATTATTTTAATTGTTAATTGTTTTAATTGAATTTGAGGAGATCAGCTTATGAGGGTGCAGTAATTGTTATTGAGATACTAAGTTTACGGTTAGCGAGGAGGGGTGTTGCGAGTGTGAGTGAGATCACACTAATCCTTATAATCTGTAGTAGAAAATTGATAAGAGAAGCTTAAGCTGATGTAAACTTTTTACCTGCTAGGACCATAGATGGGAACGAGAAAGCTAACTACCTAGTCAAGCAGGGAGCCTCTTTACTGGATATGTAATTTGAGATGGTTGCAGCCCAACAAGCGGTGTCTAACCTGTTATTACCCAAGCCAGTCAAATGTGGCGGTTGCGGTTGCGGTTGCGGTGGCGATGGCGGTTGCGGTGGCGGTAGCGGTAGCGGTGCCGGTTATGTATTTTCACTTTTCAAGCACTTTTATCGGTTTTGTCTTTGATTGCTCGCTGGGTACGGCCTTCCTTGTTGGTTTTGGTAGGGTTTTTAGGATTTGGTCTGTATCACTGGGTGTGCTGGTGAGATTTTTAAGGCCCCCATACACGATCAAACTGACTGTAACATTGAAGTGCGGATATACAACCAAATCTATCGATTGTGAGCTGGATGGAGCTTTCATTGGAAGATTCAGTATTTTTGCGGGCATGTTTAAGGCTATTTCTACACCCTTTATATTAGCTTCATCTGTATGTATGCATATGTATGTATGTATTTAGACAAATCTTGCAACTTGATTTTAACCCAATTCCATATGCTCCAATATAATTCCATATAATCCAATTCCGATCAACTTGAAATTTTGTACATATGTATAGTTCGCACGACAATGCAATCTGACCATTTTGTAAAAAAATCAAGATGGCGGTTCAAGATGGCGGCCGAATTTCGCAGGAAATACAAAATGGCAGATTACCATTTTCCTTACAACCCACTCGACATGGGTATCAAATGGGGCGCATGCGATAAGTTCCGGTGTTAATAAAATAGGAATGTATAGGTAAACAGTATCGAGTGAAGACTTTTTAATCATTCCAATTCTACCCCGCAAAACGCGCTATCTAAATGTTTAGATTCGCCAAAATTGAAGCTCTCGAATGTCTTCGACACTCATGCAGAAATTCCTACAGCTATTTCTTTTTGCTCGTCCCACTGGGGCACGGAAGCCTACTTTAAGACATGACGAAGCCTTCTATAGAAGCATAGGAGCCCTTCCTGTCCGTATCCCACGTCATATCTTTTTTAACATTGTATGTCATTGGGAGGAAGCAGTGAGAAGACTAAAAACTTCATTTTATGGGCATGGTTGAAACATTTTACTAACAACGTCGAAGAGGAAATTAAAATCATCCTAGCAGCTTCCATTAGATACGATGTGGAAGCACTTCTTTACTGCTTATTAAGAAGAGCTTCAATTTTTTCCCACTGGGGTCTGATCGCCTTGCTATGTATAGGTGGTTATCAAGCTTTCATAACTCTCCCAGTTGCCGCTCTACTTGGCTGCGTTGAATAATTTCCTCGTATCGGCGAACCCTTCAATAGGCTACTGAAAGTAGCGAAAGTAGATCCGAAATTCCGTCCAGTTCGTATATCTAGGATTCTTATATGCACTCACTCTTTCCAAAGACTCACCAGTCACTCACGTAAGTGACAACGTGTTGCGTGGCTGTGTGATGTCTATGGCTGATTTCCAAAATGCATCTCTACGGTATCACTGCAGAATTCAGCTACAGACCTCCAATTTCTGAATTCTGCAGTGAGACCGCATTGATGCATTTTGGAATTCACCCTATAATCTCATGTCCCCTACCGTTATCGAAGGTAGGATCCGTGCCGCGATTTAATATGTCCAGGTTAGTAGTTAAGAGGTAATCAAAAAGGTATTCACCCCTCTTGTTCATTCCACTAATGGCCCAGGCATCATGATGGGCGTTCGCATCACATCCCACGATGATCTGCAGACCGCTCCTGTTAGAGTGACCCACGAAATCTTTCTGTTCTTTGGATGGTGGTGGGTCCCTGGAGTCGTAGGGGAGGTATGCCGAGCATAAGATAATCCTGTTAATCTTATGCTGTAAACATGCTAAGGACGTATCGCTTTGCGCAGCGACTGTCAAAAACGAATAGAACCCACCGCTTTTGTATGAAGCTGCGGGGGGGGGGGGGGGTGGAATTACCTGGGCTTAACACGATCCGCCGGCATTGTCCACCTCACAGAGCAGTTCGAAAACAAAGACCATAAGGTTTGAAGTGGATGAAAGTCCTTTTAAGATTTTTAATCGACTTCAACAAAGGAGGAAGTTATCAATTCGACTGTAGGTATTTTTGTTGGTCCTGTTCACGTATAACTTGGTAACACAATAACATTTTTGCTTTTTTCTTTGTTTGTTTGAAGGTGTAGTTTCCCACGGTGGTCCCGTGCAATTGTTTTCTAAATTCTGATAAAGGAGTTCGAAGTTAGGCTTGAAAAACTGTTAAAATTAGTACACCTTGAACCGAACAAATTACTTTATTGTCGGGAAATTAATAGAGATCCGGTGGCTCTGTGGCTCGTTTTTTCCCTTTTTTCCCCGTCTTTCTAATCCATTCTGATTGAATGAATGTTCTAAAGGGAAATTACAAATACTCCCCGATGAGAAATTTCGTATACTAATGGAGTCTGTATAAGTATTTTGAACTGAAAACTTCTTCGCCGAGTTTCTGAAATGATTTACAGACATATTTAGTCAACGCAGAGGTCTTATGGCGTACTTCTCGTCTGTGGGCTCTGTGGGGTTGCGAGTTCGATTCTTCGGCCCGCGGGGCTTTTTTCAAAATATTCTCACAACAATGTTTTTTTTTTAATTTCCTTCGGGAAATTTTGTTTCATCCCAGCAGGAATGCAATGCTCCAATAGCCATCTTTGAGCACTCCAAATGAAACTTACAGGGCTCCTGTTCCCATACCACCCAGCGGGAAATGGAGTGCTCCAAGAGCCATGTTGGAGCACTCCTTAAAAAGCTCGCAGCCAGGGGCGGTGCTTTCATAGGGGCAAATGGTGCACTTGCACCGGGCGCAATTGGACAGGGGCGAAATATCAAAAATTAAAATTTAACAAAAAGAGTCGTATATGAAACTCTAACACAAAAAATTTCAACGGGCCCTAAAGGCTAAAATGACAAGCTTTTGCGCAAACTAAGTGTTTCCCCAAATGAAAAGCTTATGGGGCGCAAGATGGGCGCCGGGCGCAAAAAACCCAAGTGCCGGGGCTGCTTGCAGCGCTCCCGTTCCCATATCAGTTCCATATACTTTTTAACATAATGTCATTACAGTGGAGCTACGTTTTTATGCTCCTCAAAAGCGTTCTAGGAGCATTATAAAAAAGCTTTTTAAAAGAGAAATATTCATGGGCGCTGGTGGATATGTGAGATCCGGTATCGAAAAGCTTTTATTTTGTTTATCTTCTCTAATTGCCTTTTTCTTTCCAAGCCCGAGAGTTGCTTGGCTTTACCAAAGCAGTCCCCCAACTAAATTCTAACCACTTTCAAGCTGCTTGTCTTCCGTATCGAACGAGAGACGGGCTATTGAGTATGCTAATGTCAAGGATCCGGCCCTCCAGGTTGGGGGTTGGGCGAAAGGTTGACAACCTCTCCTCAGAAAACAACTCTTGTTATGGAATCGAGAAATCAGCCTCAGAACAGTCAGGATTTACGGCAAAGACCTCAGCAACGTCCCAGGACTAATGATTTTAGGAAAAACGATATTAAGTTTGCAACATGGAACATTATATAGACCCGGAGCAATGGCAGAAATGATAGATGAGCTAAGACGATATAGAATACTCATCGCAGGACTACAAGAACTAAGGTGGACTGGTAGAGGAGTCCTAGAACGAAAAGACGCTACGATATTCTACAGTGGTAATAATGACTCCAGAAGAAACTTTGGGGTAGGTTTCTGTGTACTTAAACCTCTAATCAACAACGTAATAGACTTCAACCCGCTTAACGATCGGATCGCAACCTTAAGAATCAAATCCAGATTTCATAATATAACATTCATCACCGTGCACGCGCCTACAGAAGAAAAACCAGAACAAGAAAAAGATGACTTCTATGAAACTCTTAGGGTGACCTATGGCCAAATCCCTTTAATGCTAAAATAGGTAAGGAACCATATTATCACCCTTACGCTGGCGAGTTCTCGTTGCACGAGGATTCAAACGATAACGGGAACAGAATGGCCGAATTTGCTATCGCAAGAAGTTTGTCAATAGCTAGCACCTGATTTAACCATAAGAATATACACAAAAGGACATGGACATCACCAGATGGCAGGCACCATAACCAAATTGACCATGTTCTAGTTGACACTAGGCATGGAAGCAGCATACTGGATGTAAGAAGTTTCCGAGGAGCGAATGTAGACACCGATCACTATCTAGTTGTTGGGAAAATGAGGACGAAAAAACTAGCGACAATAAATAGAAGAAACAATGATAGACAAATAAAGTGGAATATAGAAAAATTAAGAAATGTAGAATCAAAACAACAGTATGAAATTATGTTAACAGAAAAGCTTGAGCAAATAACAAGGAGTCTGGAAATGGAAACTGATCTGAACCTGATGTGGAACTCTATAAAAGAAAAAATTATAGAAACAAACAACTGTGTATTAGGCACACAAAACCACGAAAGAAGGAGACATTGGTTTGATAATCAATGCAAGAGCAGCATTGAAATAAAAAACCATGCAAGACAGGTGTACCTAACAAGAATGACTAGAGGAAACCATGAGAAATATGTAGCAGCACGAAGAGACACGAATAAGTTATTAAGGAAGAAAAAACGTGATTACTTCAGAATTAGAATAAGTGCGATCAAGCAAAGCTACAGTAATAAAGACACTAGAAGTTTCTACAAAGAAGTCAACATGATTAAGAAAGGATACAAACCCACCTGCACCATGGTAAGAAGAGAAGATGGTACTATAGCTAGTAGTATCGATGACATACTCGAGGTGTGGGAGAAATACTTTAGAGACTTCTTCAAAGAGAATATAAGCCTAACACAGGGAGCAGCGGAAAACCGTAATACAGATGACCCAGAAAACGATACGCCAGATCCTACAATGGAGGAAGTTGAAAATGCCATAGCGAAACTGAAAAATCACAAAGCTCCAGGTCCAGATGGCATACCCACGGAAATCTTAAAAAATGGTGGGGAGAAGTTATGCCAGGCCTTACATAGTCTAATCATAAAACTATGGAGAAGCAGCAAGATGCCAGAAGAATGGCTTTTAGGCACAATAGTCCCAATCCATAAAAAAGGAGAATTGATGAGCTGCAAAAACTACAGGCCAATATCTCTTCTGAACACAGCTTACAAAGTGTTTTCACATATTTTATTTAATAGACTGAAACCACATTTGGAAGATAAAGTAGGTGATTACCAAGCAGGATTTAGAACGAACAGATCGACAACAGACCAGATTTTCATAATGAGACAAATACTTGAAAATTGCTGGGAAGAAAACATTGATATACATCTTCTTTTTATAGACTATAGAAATGCTTACGATCTGCTAAATAAAAGAGAGTTGTGGAATAAGATGAGTGAAATGGGTTTCCCCAGAAAATTAATAGATCTCTGCAGGATGACGACCAAAAATTGTGAAACACAAGTGAGAATACGAGGTTGTAACTCAACCAATTTTCCTCAAGAATCGGGTCTGCGACAAGGAGATGTAATCTCACCAATACTTTTTAACATTGCTCTCGAAGCAATAATGAGAGAAACACAGCTTAATGGAGCAAATAGCATCTTCACAAGGAACATCCAGATACTAGCCTTCGCAGATGATATAGTCATAATTGGACGCAAAGCACAAGAGGTAAAGGAAACCTTTTCCAATATTGTAGAAAGCTCAGCAAAGTTCAATCTACGAGTAAATGACACAAAAACAAAATATATGATCGTATCAAAACAAGGACATCGACTAGGACGAAGTATCAGCCTTGGCGATCATATTGTGGAAATTGTAGAAAACTTTATCTACTTAGGGACAATGCTTACTGCACAAAACCATATAAAGGACGACATCCATAGACGCATCGTAGCCGCAAATAAAACCTATTTCGCACTAGTCCTGGTCTTTAAAAACAAACAAATTTCAAGACAATGCAAAATCAGACTATACAAATCGTTAATCCGCCCAGTTCTATGCTATGGGTCTGAGGCTTGGACATTGACCCAACAAACAGAAAACCAGCTTAAAATCTTCGAAAGGAAGATCTTAAGAAGAATATTTGGTGCTGTAAGGGTTAACCAAAACGAATGGCGCATTAGGACAAATGAGGAACTTCAACAAATGTATGACGAAATAAACATATCTACATACATAAGATTGAACAGACTGCGATGGCTTGGACACGTTCTACGGGCTCCAGAAGAAAGAATGCTAGCCAGGATTTTTAATGGAAGACCATCTGAAAGAAGAAGAGTAGGACGACCAAGAAATAGGTGGATGGATGACGTGCTAGAAGATATACGAAAACTTCGTATAACAAACTGGAGAGAGCTAGCAAGACGTAGAGAAGACTGGAAGAGGAGACTTCAAGAGGCCCGAGTCCTGCAAGGACTGTAGCGCAATTTAAGAAGAAGAATGTCACATTTTATGGTCACGAAGATAATTGCTCGTTTTTTTTTCTATAAAATTTACGAAAACTCCAGTAAAGTTCCCTTGAGAGTGCTCTCCAAATAAGCTCCCCTGTGCATCGCTCCCAATTTTTCCCACTGGCAATGACATTATAACGACAGAAAAAAAAAACACTCAATAATTTTTATATGTATATAAAATTTTATTTGATCAATTCTTTTTGTTTCATCATTTTTTTTTTAAATTATGTAAACAAAAACGTCATAAGAAAACTAAACTTAATACTTTGAAACCATTAACAAAAAAAAGTAATATTACAATATTTCACCAAAAAGAAGGGAAAATCTTACATAATCATGCCAACTTTAGTTTTTTATAGTTTTTCTTTTTTTAAAATAGATTCCACAACTTTAAACGTTCCACAAATTTTGCAAAAAAAAACATTACTTCCACATTCAACTTACAACTAAATAACTCCTATTAACTAAAAATTATGCGTTTTTTGTGTTTTGGTTTGCTTTTATAATTTTCTCTCTTTTTCCTTATATATTTTCTGTTTTTTTGTTTAAATTTAATTCATTTGTTTACTTTTGTTAATTACGTCATTGTTTATGTTAATTTTTTTTTGTTTTTCATTAATTTTAATCCATAATATTTTTTAACCTAGAATATCGGTAGTTTTTAACTAGTATTTACACATTTACGAAATTTACATTTTAATTTTTTTTTTCATTTTTTTTTACTTATTTATTTTTGCATTTTAACAAGCAACACAGGGTGGACTCAGGACTTTATTTTTTTTTTTGGTTTTAAATTACAAACGGGGAAATTATCCTTGTTGTTTAACCACGACTTTAATTGCCTCATAATTAATATAAAAAATTCATTTTAATTGTAATATTTAAGGACTGTTTTTTTTGGTAATGATTTTTCTTTCTGTAATTTACTTTTTAAACAATTTTTTTTGTTGTATTTTATTTCTTTTTAATTTAAATTTTCTGCTCTTTACTTTTGCACAATTTTATACCTGTAATACGAAGGTGTATCATTTTCCATGTGTGTTATAATTTAATTGCATCCGGGTTTGTGTGTGTTCCAATTTAGAGTTGACAAGAATTAATATGAATTAAATATGGTAACACTGTTACATACATATGTAGTACTAAATGCCTTCGTGGGATATTCACACCTGCTATGATTTTCTCATTTATTAACTGTATTTTCAGGTAATTTAAATTAAAATTCATTAATTTTGATATTAGCCAGGATTTTCATAGCGCGAAAATCATATTTGTATTTATGTCTGTTTTTATTGCAATAATAAAAGCAAATGAATTATGGTGAATTTATGAATTTTTTAATGTTTTGCTGAAATTTTAATGGCTATGTTCCCATTTATTTAATTAAATAATACCAAAGTTATTTTTTTGTTATTTCATTATATTTAATTACATGTGTGAAATATAATTGCTCTTTTCCAGAATTATTTTTTACTAGCAAAAACCTCGAGTGCGTTGCGACGTCTACTAATAAAAAAAGATTATGTGTGAACAGTCCGTGGCAGGAAAAAGGTATAATGAAAATAAAAGAAAAAAAAAATTGATTTTGGGTACTTCAAACAAATTTACAGTATGTTACAACTTATTTAAGATTCGATGACGAAAAATTGTGTACTATGTGCACAACAGGCACCCAGCCAAACATATTCAGAATCGTCAGCATAGATTTTGATATGGCGGGAGATTAGACGCCCTATGCATAATATACTGACTAGAGCAATAAAAACTCTACATTCAAAATTATTTTTTACTTTTCGTTCATTTTAAAATAAAACCGTATTTTTTTGTTTTTAAACTATATTTTTATTTTCTATTTTTAGTCTATTATGTCTTCCGCCATTTTGTGGTCACCCATACCGAGGGCGTAGGGACGGATTGCCCCCCCCCCCCCTTAGCGGCCCGAGTAGTGACCGGCCAACATTTTATATATTTATATATGTACCTATATGATCAAGGAGGAGCGACGGCTACCTCCTAGTATGCGTGTCCTACCCATCACGCGGGTTCACTCCGGGCAATGTGTTCTACAAGGTGGCAGACAGTCGTTTTCCTAACCCTGCCATTCTATCCTCAATATAGTCCTTACTGCCCATCCCCATTCCTACTACTTCAGTCTTTTTTTGAGATAGATTTGAAAGAACACCCCAAAAACTAAATGATTAGATAAAGAAAAAAAGGGGGCGGGTAGCGATATAAGCCTATATGTGGGAGGAGGCCGCGGTCCCCTGTGAAATCCCGTAAACGCCAACGGTATAACAACGAGGAGGTGCAACCCTCACTTAGCGCCCCAAAGAGGAATAGAGTAGTAGAGCTAGGCGGGTACGGGGCCACCTCTCAGGTGGCTTAGAACCCGCCTAGGATTGGGGGGGGGGTCTGAAAGCTCTTCATGTACGTGTACGAGGTGTTTTAGGTTTGTGTCTTGGATAAGGTGGCTTAGAGTTGGTGTGTGGAGATGGGTGAAAGCTCTTTATGTAGGTGTACGAGGTGTTTTGGGTTTGTGTCTTGGGTAAGGTGGTTTGAAAGCTGTTTATGGAAGTTGGGTGTCTTGGATGGGGTGGCTTGGAGTTGGTCTGTCTGGCTGGTCTGTCTGGCTGGTCTGTCTGGCTGGCTGGTCTGTCTGGCTGGCTGGTCTGTCTGGCTGGCTGAGATCGCATCGGGTTGCTGTCCAGAATAATATACCCAATGTTGGATCTGTAAGCTATGATCTGGATTGCAACCATATGCCATGATATATTATTATTATTATTAAGACAGACCAGCCAGACAGACCAGCCAGACAGACCAGCCAGCCAGACAGACCAGCCAGACAGACCAGCCAGCCAGACAGACCAGCCAGACAGACCAACTCCAAGCCACCCCATCCAAGACACCCAACTTCCATAAACAGCTTTCAAACCACCTTACCCAAGACACAAACCCAAAACACCTCGTACACCTACATAAAGAGCTTTCACCCATCTCCACACACCAACTCTAAGCCATCTCATCCAAGACACAAACCTAAAACACCTCGTACACGTACATGAAGAGCTTTCAGACCCCCCCCCAAATCCTAGGCGGGTTCTAAGCCACCTGAGAGGTGGCCCCGTACCCGCCTAGCTCTACTACTGAATAGGGGGGAAAATAACGAAAGGAAACCCCAAGAAAAGGGAGATAACGCTCTCGACCTTCAATTATTACGAAACTTTAAGTTTCTTCACAAAAAAATCCTGAACACTCAGCCTCCGGCCCTTTAAGTATTTACTCGAATGGGGCATAGGCCGATTCGGCCCTGCGAGGGCGTTGTAAAGAAAAAGTTAAACCACCATTTTGTATTGGCCGTCATTGTGAATATGGAATGACGCGACACAGATAATGGTATTCTACTTGTCACACCGTTTCATTTAATATCAATACCGAGTGGTATGTAAAGAAAAAGGTTATCCCCTGTTTTGCGTTGCCCGCCATTTTGTCTTTGCCACCATTTTGGATTTGGGATGAAGCCACATAGCTAATAGTATTCCACTTGTCACATCTTTTCATTTGATACCCATACCGAGTGGCATGTAAGGAAAAAGGTTATTCTCTGACTTTTTTTGGCCGCCATTTTGTGTTTGCCGCCATTTTGAATTTGGAATGACACCACACAGCTAATTGTAATCTATTTGTCATACCCGTTCATTTGATACCCATGACGGGGTTTGGGGAGCATAATTGCAAAATACGGCCACCATCTTGGAACTGCCATCTTTTTTTTTACAAAATGATCCGACTTCATTGTCACGCAAACTATGCAAATGTGCAAAATTCCAAGTTGATAGGATATATTTTCTACTTAATATTATGTTATGTATTCCGCCATCTTGGGTTGGTCGCCATTTTGAATTTGGAATCATGCCAGTAGAATACAATCAGCTACTTGTAATACTCTTTCATTTGAAACCCATGTCGGGGATCGGGAAACGCAATTGCGAAATTCGGTCACCATCTTGGAGCCGCCATCTTGATCTTTATACAAAAATGTCATATTGCATTGTCAATCGAACTTTGGAGTTGATCGGTAACATGAAAGTGGTTCAAAATTAAGTTGCAAGAGGTATAGAAAGTAAAAAATAGTCCAAATCGTACTAATTAATCAATTAACAAAAAACTAATTAAAATAGCGAAAAACGGAATATTACTTCCACCTGCTGGGGTATCCATGCATCTACAAAAAATCAGTTTTCTATCTCGTCTAGTTCGGCCCCAACGCGTGATGGTACGCACAAGCAGCCACACACAGAGAGACACTTTCCCTTTTTTTTATAGGTAGATAGATAGATATCAAAACAAAAAAAATTTCGATTTCGACACCAATTAAATTTTTAACATATTTTTTAAACCTGTTGGAGTGGGCACAGAACTTGTTGAATTATTGAAATTATGAAGTAATTCTCAAAAAAGCCAATAAAATTTAACAATTTTTAAAAAATACCAAAATTCTGAGAATATACCGTAAGTGTTAACGTGAAAACAAAGCACGTGTAAAAGTCGAACACAATTTTCAATGATATTTTTGTTTGTTTTCATTTTTACAAGTATTATTCATTTGCACAATTTATTCTCAGTAATAAAATTTAATAAATTAATCAAGCATAAATTCAACCCAACCCAGTTATTGAAATTTCATGTTTAAAATACTCATCGAATTTACGATTTACACCGAAAAACGTTGTATCCGATGCAGCCAGATAACTGATAAAATAATAAAGGACATTCTGCAATTACTCGAAAATTATGCTAAATTTCACTGTATTCAACAACATGGATTTAAAGACTTTTTACAAGAATAGACCTAAAAACAAGAGGAAGCATGCTTCTGAAGCAGTAAATTGTGTATTGTCAATTTTCTGAACATACACGGGGAAGCATCCGAAGTAGCTTTTGTGTAGATACTCGATGAGACTCACGCTCAGAGAAAATACCCCTTCGTACTGCCGACGGTTCTACAACTGAGTGCGCTCTCGGGCAGCAAGGTCTAGTTGGACTCTTTGCATTTTTTCTTCAGTTTACATCTACATTATACCTTTTGCCCAAAATAAAGTTTTGCTTTAGAAGCATGCGTCCCCGTGTATTTTTGCGAGGAAAATCACAAAGAGGCATTAATAATGCAAGTTGTCACCAAAAAATACGTAAGATTAACTATAGGAAAATTAGCGCTAGGAGAGCGAATTTGGAGCGCTGTTAAAATGCTCCGAATGGAGCTTGAAACAGGGGGTCAAATGGTAGCAACGGCTTCAGGGACCTTTGATGGTGGCGGTACATCAAATAGATAAATCCTGGGTAACGCCACCTGCGATCTAAGGTCAACACGATCTAAGACTTTCCGATATGCTACCGAATCCTACCTCAACCTCTACGAAGATGTAGATAATACATCTGGTCTTGTTTATACAAAAGTAACAGACTGAGTAGGGTGAAAAGCGAGTGTTTCGCGGCTCAAAACGAAGCCAATACTGGACTGGTCCTCTAGGTTGGGGGTTGGGCGGCAGGCTGACAACCTTCCATCGTAAAAACCCACCCGTCACGAATCCTCAAGGAACGCCTCGCACAGGACGGACTTAACGCAACAGATTTAGGCCAAGGCTCGATTTGGGCTGTAGCGCCATTGGATGGATAGAGCTTGAAGCAATTGTATAGGACGAAGAAAACATTCAAACATAAATCGGTTCTGGTTCGATGTGGTGGTCAAGCATAACATTGGACGTGGTTGGTACTTAATTTGGCGAAAAGGGCAATCACTGCAAAAGCTGAACAACAATATAAAACCTTTCGACACCGCTGTTGTTTCACATATCCACAGGCGCTATAACATAAATTGGAGAGTAAGAAAGTTTTTTCTACTTTTGTGCTTCTGAAACGGTTCTAAAGAAGGCACAGGTAAAACTAGTGCTGCCCACTGTACTCCTGCAATGTTAAGAGATATAGAAGGGCGTAGCTTAAATTTGTCCGACATTATTCATAGGAAATTGTCCAAGTTTACTAATTTTGGAAAAAAAAACATACGCATTAACTACGTGTTTTTTGCAGAAAAAGGTGATTGAAGTATTAAGGCTGCTAGACCCGTCAAGAATCTCACGAGATTATTCAGATTTTATACATTCATTACACCAACACTAAAATGTAGACTTGAGAGCACCTTGTCAGCAAATTCCTAGCGGTGGCCACTGGTAACTACCCTATGGGAGAGGTTAGGCTGATATCGTCGAACTAGTCCCTTCCAAGTTAGGTTGTTGTGAAGCCAATAATCTCACACGGAAAAAAATAATTACGGAACGACGATAGGTCAGGATCGGATCCTGGTTGGACAGCCGTTAAATAAGAAAAAGAACTTTGTTGTATGGCCTAAAATCATTGTTTCTCCGCACCTCACCCTTTTATCTGGTGTACGTGTTGTGAGTCCTGAAATAACTAATTGAAAGTAAGAAAACGTCGTGGTACCAGTGTGGGTTTTTTCAAGATCGATTTTAAATTAAAGTTTTTTTTTACTTGTCATGCCATTTTAACTTAGCACACTTTAGCTCTTCGTTATATGGGGGATATCATCGTTTTTCGGGGAAAATGTGTTTCGATATGTACCTAACGTTCTTCTATACATCACACCAAACCTACGCGTTATCAGAATGAATGAATGAAAAACTAGAATAAAAATTAGATGGTGTACAAAAACGTTGGTGACGAATATGAACACATACAATCAAGACAAATATTTCCGGTAAGCTATTGTACAAGGATCTGTAATTCTGAAGCACGAAGATTTTTTTTAAAGAGTCGATTCTTTTTGACTTTTTAAAAGTAGGGTAAACTATTTCCAAGTCCGTACAATTAACGTGGTAAAGAATTACACAAGTATATTTCGGGGTTAAAAAATGTGAATAAAATAACAAAAGAAATATTATTATTGTAAATACTTTTGAAAATTGTTTTACATTTAGTTTTTTTGAGGGTATAACTAATTTTATAAAAACATAATGAAAAAAAAAAGTTAATAGTAAAAACTACATAATTATTGCGGCATTTTAAAGTTACTATGTCATAAGAGAAAAAAATATTTAGTGAAGGATTTTCATATTTAAAGTAAAGTTTTCATTTTCAACCATTAGGTTAGAAGATACAATTCATTGCTTTTAAACTTTCAGTATTACTTAAAATATATTTTTGAGAACTTATATTGAAGATATCCCAACAAAATTGTAAATAAATATTTATGCGATTGGAACTACCCAATAATATCAAGTTAAAAAAATTTGTTTATTTAAAATATACAATGTATTGCTTGAATTTATATAGTAAAATGACTAAATAAAAACACATTCTTATAAAAAACACTTCTTATTTCCTGCATATTATAAATATTTAGGTAAGAAAAAATATTTAAATTCTTGTGCGTGTAACTAAAAACATCAGACTTTTGCCTGTCCAATCCAAACGAAATCCTTTAACATTTTACATTTCATTATTTTCTTATTTTATACAAGTCATCACTCCTATTTTACGGGTGCTATTACAATTTCGCATTCTCTGTTTTTAAAAAATTGACATTGATTTGGTGAATAATGTTTCATTAACATTTTATTCATTTTTTTTTACATTATTTTTTTATATTTATTAAAGCATTTCTCACACTGGCTTTTATAAATATTTTTTTTAACTACAGTTTTTGTTAATTTTTGCAGACTTATGTTAAATAAAAAATTAAAAGAAACCCCAAAACTCAAAAATAGTTTGTTTCTTTCATTTTTTTTTTTTTTGCAATATTCTACATGAGTATTTTTTTTTATAGTATAATTTTCTACATTTTTTCTGCACGTTTTTTTTTATATGTATTGTATATATATAAATAGTCCATAGCCTTATTTAGGAAAACATGTTTTGCCTTCAGTATTTACTATTTTATTTATATTTATAGTATTTATATATATTCTTTTAAATATTAATATAATTGTATTTATTTATTTATATATATATATAATTTCTTGTATTATTTATTGTCCACCCCCTTTTACATCGGGTTCATTAGTTAATCAGTTTTTTTATACAGACTATTTTCTGTTTAGAAAATGTTTTTTTTTTCATAAATCCTTTACAGAAAACATCCTTCATAGCAATTTTATACAATATTTACTAAGTTCTGTTCCAAATTTTATTTTTGGTTGCATTTCTACATTATTAATATTACAAAAAATAAATGAATAATCTGTTAAATAAAATGAAGCAATAACATTTTGTTTTTTTTATTTTTATTTATTTATTTTTTTCTGTTTTTTTATCTATTTATATAAATATTTATAATTCCCATTTCCCATTTTATTTTGCATCCTATATAATTTTTATATTTATAGTTTAGTTAAATTGTTGGTGTAGTATCAACTAGTGCAATGAATGGAATACAGTGTCAGAATCTGATAAGCTTCTGTCTCGTGTCCTTATTAGCATACCGGAATCTACAGTCCATTTGTTGGCCCGATAGTACATATCCTTGTACATTGTTGGACAATTTTGATTCTAGGATTAAATGGAAGATTTGTTTTTTTGTTTCAGTAATATTTTATTTAATTTTTTTATTTAGTTTTAAATTGAAAAAACAAACTTATACTCACTTTACTTTTAAAGTCTATATTAGTTCTAATAGTTCTATGATGGAGATGCTGCAATGGACGAGCGTTATTTCCTAATGGGGCCTTAGGTGTTTGCTCTGAACCCTGCATTAATCGCCTTAGTTGGTATAACTGGAAAATATCATTTTTTTTTTTGAAATAACGAAACTGTCAAAATTAATTTTTGTTAAAAATATTAAATCACTATTTTTACTTAATAAAATTTGTAAACATCATCCCTAGGAGTTAAGATTTTTCATTGTGATCTCCAAAAGTTCTTCTTATAGCACATTGTTTCTACATCCAGAATATTTAAAGCGTAAAGGCCGTAAACATCAACGTGGATAATTATTATTGGAGATTATCTTTAATTAAATCCAAGATTGGGATAATATAACGATCTAGCTCTTACCATGTGCCAATTTCAAAATCTGTGATATCTAAGAGCTTTTTCCATCAAATTACAACAACAATGCTCTAATTCCAGGTGTAAGGATATGGTTTTGAAAACTACTACCAGCGTTCAAAAATAACAAGAGAAATGAGCTAGAACAAGTTTTACAATATGGCTCATTGTCCCTGAGATCCTGTCTATGTTAAGAATTTGGGTTCCAGGCCAAAATCGCTAAAAAAAAATTTCCGGTATTCAGAGTGATTTTTGAGTGCTGACAAATTGAATGGCAATTGAATTTGGTGTTGCTCCCAGGTCGAGCGGCAACGGCGGGCGGAGGGCGAAAATCATTCAAAATACCTAAAAGAATTTGTCAAGGGACTTTGGCCTGGAGTCCCAATTCCCAACCCGCAAATCATTATTGGAGCACTCAAAAATCACTTCGAATACCTGAAATTTTTTTGCCATTCATGCTTTTGTGGAGCATGATTGAACGCGTAAAACTTTGTAATATATAGCGGACGTAAAGCCTGGTCTTGCACACGAATAGGTTTTCCTGATATTGCGCAGCTTGAATGTTATGCACTCATACCTATTTGATTTAGTCAATTATTATTTTGGCCGCAAAAGTTTAGACGTCATGATTAGAAGCTTGGATTTGAAGAGCCTTGACAGACTATATAGTCCAATCAATCTAAAATAGCTCCATGTAATTTTTGCGTTAATTGCCAACAGGAAACAAAAAATATGGTCATATAGGGAAATTCTAAAAAAGATAGCGTTTTCTTTTTCGGATTTTGGAATGGCGGACCTAACCTAAAAAATCCCGGAAAGTGTAAAAAACGCTTTTTAGCGAATAAAAGAAAAACGCGACCTCGGATCGAAAAAAATCAAATTATAAAGTTGTAGCTATTCAAATTATCTTTCGATTGATGTATATTGAGTTATAGGTTATGGTAGAAAATATAGAGTAAAATGGGAAAAACTGTAAAAAATCACGTTTTTTTAATTTGTTAATAACTTTTGTTTAACGCCACTTACATATTTGTAATTTCGTACAAATATTGCTTCTTGCCAGCTGAAAAAACGGTGTAATTTTTGTAGCGAAATAATGAACATTTTCCTTGAAATTTCACTTTTTGTGAAAAAAGGCGTTCTTGTAAAAACGTTCCTCTTGGTCCATGGATTTCGCTGGATCAACGTTCGAGAGCTTAAAATTTTCTTCAAAGATTGTACTATCATGTACATGTAAAAAATAGTGGATTTGAAATTTTAACAATGCTCAAAATGGTCCCCAAAAACGTATTTATAATGAAAAAACAGCCTCAGAAAGTCAGTTTTTTCAACCAAACATATGTTTTTTACATTATTAATACATTTTGGGGGCCATTTTGAATATTGTACGCTTTTAAAATCCACAATCCAAAGGTCATCCACCAGAAACTTAAGCACTTTCGTATCCAAGAGTGCATGGCAGTGAGTAATTTTAGTCGTTTAACGATCTCCTCTGGATACTGAGCGCAGTTGTATAATGTATTTCCCTGATATGTCAGGATAGACGGTTCCCTTCTTACCATATTCACAGGAGTTTCATCCAGCAGACGGCCTAGCCTGAAGAGGACCGGACAGAAAATGGAGTACTCAGGAGCCCCCCTTTTGGAAACGCCTTCCTTCCTCAATATACCGGTTCTCGCATGATTACGTAGGTCAAGTAGAATTGGACGCAGTTAGTGCTTAGTTGGGGAACTGCTTGGCACTCTCTTTTGGTATGGTTATATACAAATACATTCATATCTGTAACGATATTCACCGTACGAAGCTTACTACTACTTACTACTGTAGTTGTCGTGTGTAATGCCCATAATAGAGATCGAGCGAGTTGTATATGACAAAAATTGATCATTCCTTTGTGATCGTTTTGATCGAGCGACATTTAATTGAAAGGACTTGTGTAAATTTATGGGTTGAGTCAAATGCGGCCACTATATAGGCTACTCCAAAAATATTATCACCAGCTTAATAATGCTAGTGTCTTTCTGGCGGAACCATGGGAAATTTTCAAATTCCATGGCCAGGACCGAGGGCAATATTGTTATCGCATAAGTAATTGCCTATTAAAGCACTAGGTGCAATCCAAGGTGGTTGAAATGTGATAACAAAGGATCTCTTAGTTGGCTAGGAGGTACTCAGTAGGTATCGGGTCACAGAAATTTCCTGGGCACCGAGAAGTCCAGGAGAAAATGTTGCAGATACACCAACGGTGAATGTACTGTGTACTGTGACGAAATTGAACAATTGCTCATTTCATTTTATTATTCTCTTATTTCATTCACAGTAGTATAGCAACGACGTTCCGAGCACACTGACGTCGTCGGTTGAGGATTCGGTGGTGAGCTTTATCTCCAAAGAAAGGGGAGGGGGAGGAAGAGTCTTGGGGAGGTGGCGTGCCTTTATTTTGCTTCGACCTTGGTGTATTACACATGCTAATCCATTTTCAGACCAGATAGACCACGCAAAGCTATCAACCTGAAGAGCCTGATAATTCTGGTCTAATTTGATCTACTTGGTCTTTGTAATTGTGATGAAAATTTCAGTTTAAATGCCACCCAAGATCCCAACGCAAGCACATATTCCTCCACAAGGTTGCATGCAAGACCCATCACTGTGAAATGGAACCGCAGATTTGATCTTCAGCTTGAAAGTTCGTCTAATGTACAGCCAAGAATTGGAACCTGGGTCTAAATTCCTCCACAAGATCTCACACAAGACCGGCGATTCTTACCCAAGACTCCCCTAGCATGACAGCTCACCCCAGACACAATAACACTTCAGTGTGGAGTTCAACTAGTTTCACACAGGTGGCACTATCGCTTAAAGCACACAGGTTCCTGTTGCGGATAAAGCACACACCCGAGCCCACAATCCCCGACTTCATTGCCTTCGAAGCGCCGTTGCTTTACTACCATTCCATTGATTCATGACAAGATCAAAACGGATGGCGACTTCTTTTCGTCTTCTTGTTGTGTCATTGCCTTTCCTTTCGGTGAAACTTCTTGCTTAGTCTTCTGCTCCACGAACATTGCCAACGACCGCTCTCTTGCCTCATTTGCTTCGTGTATTTTTTCTTTCGTCTCGGCAATGCAATTGGTATGGAAGGCTGCGGCTAGTTTTCTTTCGTCTTCTTCTTCCTTGCGGGACATCTTTGACTATGAATTTACATACACTCATAGCTCTCTATTTTTTCATTTCGTCTTGAGACGAACATTGGCAGCATTCATCTAAAGTGCTCATCTAAATATCGCCAAAAGTGCCGCCTACGGCGGTTGTCGTAGCTTATTTAAATTGAGATGCCACTTTTGCCGACCGTTGCATTGGGAAAGGTTTCGACGTTTTAATCTGAAGATACCCGTATATGATAAACAGGATCTAAAGTTACTCCAAATATTCTGCTAAATGTATTATGCCATCGTCCGCACTCTTTTTGGTCTGGATTGCCGGTTTAACATACTTACAAACTACTTATACTTAAGATCAAGTAAATTTGAAGTACAAAGGACCCTAAACCTGCCACTATTTTGATATCATAAAACTCTACTAAAGTCTTGCAATAATCTTATTAACGAAGGTAGGACTTTAAAAATTAAAAAAAAATTCATTTAATGTTTTCCGTAAACACAAACCAGCCAAACTTACCTCTTGCTTTGTTATATAAATTGGTTTGTTAATTATAATCCAAACAGTACTCTCCCAGCAGCCAGGATGTGTCGTTGATCCCTCATACGTCATGTAGTGTTCGGTATTTGGCAAAAGAGAACGCAGAGAAATGTGCCTAATTGGTGTAGAAAAACCTGAAACGACAGTTGCAAAAAAAGAGACAAAGAACAATGAACATGCGACATTTAAAAAAAAATTGTATTTATCTATGTTAAAGTATATGTATATATATAGTTGCTGCCTCGTGCATTAGGTAAGAACTGTGCCGCAGCAATGACACGAATGTCCTAGAGCAATTCTGCCAGAATATCTGTGCCGACAATTAACCCCTGAAATACAACAACACACAAAAATGGGGAATCCTTGCTGAATTCCTTTTGTTTGAAATGTGGCTTACCTACTTTCGATTCATGCAAGAGTTTTAAAGCTCATAAAATGAGTAATTAAAGAGGACAATTAATTGAAAAGCAAAAGTTTTAGGGGAGGATTTTGGGGGTTGTTGGAAGTTTTCGCAAAAAAAAACTCGTTAAAGACGACGAATTGACGAGGAATAGTTGAGGGCGAATGAAGGGCAGTATTTGAAGTCACTGAAACGAGCCGGCGACAAAAGGCCACATATGTAATTAAACCGAAAACCATACCCCAAAACACCCACCCCCAAAAAACCAGCCGGAACGGAGGAGCCCCAGCAAGGACAACAATGTGCGAATCTACATATACTCGTATGTGCTCCCAAAAACGGGGCCAATGCCCAAGGAAACATGAGGTCTGGCCCAAACTACCACATCTCATTTTCCGTTGTTCGCATGGAAAACAGGAAACTTTTCCGCAGAAATCTCCACATTGCATGGCCAATAAAACTTATGGGAGAGATGAGAAAGGGCGGAAGCTCCCCGACCCCCGCCCCCAGTGGGTAATGGCCGTGATGGCATGTGGGCGCTGGGGGATAGTTGTTGCCGCGCGCGATTGTATACTTTGTAGATATCCAAGGATACAATCGCGGACATGTTGTGGAACAATTTACCGCTGATGTTGCACCGATTAAGGATTTGGCTCGCGATTTTTTTTTTCATTTTTTTTGTGTTTCAGTGAAATTTTTCAAAACAAAATTTCACGCAGGTTAACTGGAAGACAAGAGGGGATCATTATTACCCTTACAGTGCTGGCCGGCCTCTAGCAACAGGAGCAGGTTTTGTACGAAACAAGGAAAACTTTTTTCCATAAAATACTTTTAGGGGCTAAACTCCTTGTACAACTTCATTACTTTAATTGAAAGGAGTTGCGGCTTCGACGGTCGTTACCGGGGCGCGCGCGAGAGAGGAGAGAGGGATTTAATATTTATGATCGTTGCCTTTCCGCAAATTATTTTATATTCGAGGTAACAACTTGGCCTAAATTTAGGGCGTTTTGTAAATGTTTACGTTAAGTTAGAAAAGTTTTGGGTATGAGAGCAGCAGCAAAGAAGCCAGAAATTGATAGATTATAATGGTGTTATGGAATTTTGGGCTATTTTTATAGAAACAATATGGGGAATAAGTTAAGTTTAATAAGGGCTTGCTTACACATGCAGGATTGCAATGTTTTAAAATTGCTTTTCGCTTTAGCACGTTTCTTTTTATACTTTATAAAAATGTTGAAGTTTTGAGCTATGAGGGTTCAGGGGGTGTGGAGGGAGCCCCAAATGTTATATTGTCGCTGCCGTAACGTTTCACAAGACCTTAGAAACGCAAGCGTTTTTTGTTATGTTTGCTTCATAGGTAAGTGAAATACACTAGCGCAGTTTGGTCTTTCTGCCTGAGAAATCAAACTGAAGAGGCTAGATCTTCGACTACTAATACTTCTCTAGTATGGTAGAATCAAATAAAATATTAAAGTGCAGAGGTTCAAAGCCATAGAGGCTACATTTGGCCTCTCCTTTGCTCTTTGCACATTAGGAAAGAAGCTCTTAACGGTGCACTGTGGCTGCAGAACAGCGTTATTTACACTAGGGAGCCTGGTTGGTCATCTCATAAGTGATACAAACTTTGAATCGATAACCTTTTGCTCTGACATGCTAAAGGCCAAGCCAGACTTTGAGAGGCCATTTGTAGTGGATGGGGTGTTATGCCTCCTGAAACAAGTCAATCCCACTAACCAGCCGAAAAAGGCTGTGACGCCGGTGCTACCAGACTGCGACCGAATGAAAACCCGTCTAGGATTGCACTCATGGGCTGAAAGCACTCATTGGGAAAAATTCTGTTATTCTAAAATGGGCCATAAGATCATCAAGACTGTGGACTGTCCAGCTAAAAATAGTTAGAGCCAAATTTTTATTAGAACAGACCCAGAGTCGTACCTCGGCGTATTTTTACATTAAATTTGCAGTTAAAATTTGCAGGCCAGCAACATAAGACTACCCCTACCACAACTCTTATTACTGGAATTGAGTATTTCGTACTTGCCTATGAAAACACCCTGATATATTTTTGGGTAGAAATCATAGTACAATAATACAAGGTAGGCTAATAACAAAAAGCTCTGGCTTTGTGACGTCACTCAGATCCTAGTTCATAAGGGAAAAAAGCTTTCCCCTGACGTCACTCAGATATTTTCTCTAACAAAATTGCGTTTAAGCTTTTCAAGATGGAAACAGAGCTTTTCCTTATGAGCCTACCTTGTATTATTGTACCATGGGTAGAAATAGTCCATATTGTAAACTATTTTTTGAGCAACTCAACCATTTCGGTGAATCGTACTCCTCCAGGATCAAGTTGGAGGGTTGGTTTTATTGTTGTTTCACTTTTTATACATTTTCACGCTTTCTAACTGGCGAGAGACCGATTCTCATGAGAACGCGAAAGTATTATTATGAGTATTATTATTATTTACACGTCTATGAGAACGAATTTTTGTTCTTACGAGAACATTTACATGAGAATATTCTGCGAATTTTTACCAGCCATTATTCTTTTCGGCTTGGTCGTCTTTCAATTTCAAAATCCCATTTTCACAAAGAGATTGAGTCCTTTTTCTCAGTGAGTTCCTTACAAGCTTTTCTCTGTCCTTCCAATTAGCCTCTGCGCGCTTTCAAATCTTTGGCAGCATCGTGGAAGTTCATGGTCAGATGTTTTACTTTCTTTTGAACACCGATTAGTATTTTATTCCAAAATTTTAGTAATGTTCGGAAATCGTCATTCAATATACGGCTGCGCAGTTGCACAATGGCTTTTAAAGCTTTTGAAGCTTAAATAAAAGTTGTTAAAGCTTAAATGAAAGCTTTTAAAGTTTAAATAAAAGCTTTGCAATGTTGACGATTTTTAGATTTTAAAGTTTGTTTTTTTCGATGGGAAAATGTTCTAGAGAACCTGTATTTTAAACTTCACAGGGAAATACTCAGTCTATTTCTCGACATATTAGGCACTTCAAGTCCCTTCCAGGAAAATTACGGAAATGTCTCATAACTACTGAACCATTTGGAATTCCTGGGAGAACTAATTTGATCTGGATTCAGCAGAGCAAACCATTTCCAACGGAGCAAAAAGCTTAAACAAAAGCTTCTGAAGACTATAAAATCTTTTCAAGGGTAAGGAAAAGCTTTTGAAGCTGAAGCAAAAACTTTTTAAAGCTGAGACATGTCCAATTACTCTGCAAACCGTGACCACCAATGGGCTGGCATACACGGATCGTAATATCAACACCAAAAAACCGGTTTTTTATGATACTCTCGGCGTACATGGGTATTTATTTTACCGAGAGTAACTTTATTATCCCTACACGGAATATCTATGTGTGCACAACCCGAACGCGAATAACAAAGAGATATGTCAATATCAGACCCAAAGAAGAAGAAAAGAAGAAACATTTGTGCATGTGTTAGTTTTCACGCCAAAAATTTCTGTTCAAAAAGTTGCAACAACTTTCTCTCTTCCTTTTGCCCCTCTGTCCTGGAAACCGGCTTTTTAGTCTTGACGTTATGATCCGTGTATGCCACCCCAATAGGTCGAAGATAAAATCCATACTACAATGCGACCTGTTTATCCTAAAACCAGCTTGATATTCTCCTATATTACCTACCATCCGCTATAGGATAGTGAAGGTTGCCTCTGCACAGGTTAATTTATCTCCTTTTTGTGAATTGGACATATAATCGCTTTCTTCCAGTCATCTGGTATAAGTTCTTCCTCCCAGATGTTTGATATGAATTCGTGTAAGGTTCTTAAGAGTTACGTTTCTCCTTCCTTTAGTAGCTAAAAAGCGATGCTTGGGGATTTGTCGCTTCTTTGCCTTTTCATAACTTCACGCACCTCATCCAATGTCGGTGGTTCTATTGGAATATTATCTTGAGGGGTTTCAGTTGCCTCCGCCTGTGGGTTTATTCTTGGGGTTGGATTCAATAAGTTTTGCAGATGTCTCCATCCTTCTTCTATGCTATCAGGATCTGCTAATAGGTTCCCATCACGTCTCTGCCGATGTCCGATTTTGGCTGAGACTTATTGCTGATGTGGCGTGTTCATTTGTAGTCTTGCCTTATTCTTCCTTCATTCCTGTATCTATAGGATCCTCCTGTTTAGATTCTCTGTCTTTCTTCTTTCTGTACAGCTTGTATGCAATTCTTCTTTCTAGCTTAAAGACTTCCATCCTTGCTTATGTAGGTCTTGCTATGTAATGCCGGTGGCTCTGGTTTCTTTTTTCTATTGCTTATCTAGAGTCCTGATCGAACCAGTCAATTCTAGTCTGTTTAAGGGTCCAGCATAGTGTGTCTTCTGCGGGCTCCTTTACGCTGCTTTTCAGTTTTTCCCATTTGTTGTTGATGTCGAGCTGTTCTCCTACTCCTATCTCAGGTTTTTTACGACAGCATTCAGCTAGGCATTTCTTCTTTCTTCAAGTTTTAGCTTGTTTATATGTTGTCTTAGTTGTGTTTGCTCTCTGTGTCTTTTGGTCGTAATCCTGGTTCTACGTTTCACTTTAAAGAGATAGTGGTCCGAGCCACAACACGCCCCTTACATCCAGTATACTCGTGGCCCCTCTTCTCTCAATTAGGATGTGGATTATTTGCTACCGTGTCTATTCATTGCCACGAATCCAATGAATATACATATTTGCGGGAACATTGTTGAACTTACTACCATTGAGTTCAAGCTAGAGAGATCTATCAATCTACTACCATTGTCGTTGGTAGCGTTGTCATGCTTTCCCTTGACTCCTAGGGATTCCTCCTCTTCTCCTACTTTAGCGTTCATGTCTGCAAGCACCATTTTAATATCGTTTGACTGTATTAATCTGATGGCGTTTGTTAGCTCCTGGTAGAATTCCGACTTCTCCTCATCCGTCGTCTTCTCTTCTGTGGGCGCATGGACGTTTATGAGACTAGTGTTATGCAGTCTTGTTTTAATCCGAAGCGTGCATATTCTATTATTCACTGGCTTAAAGTCCAAAATCAGTGATTTCATGTTCTCTTCCATTATGAAGGCAACTCCGAACTCTATTCTTCCATTCGATGAACCACTGAAGAGTATCGTATGGGTTCTGAGATCCATTGTGTCACTGTGACTCGATTTGGTTTCCTGATCACTATGTCGTATTTTTCCAATAATAATAAAACCGAAAGTAAAGCGCCCGACCTGTTGAGCGTTCTGATATTTCTAAGTTCCAAAAGTTTTTGCGGTGGAATGTTGTCAACCCTCAACCTGGAGGACCAGTTTTGTCATACACTGTGAAAAATCATTGTCATCCGAGAATTTTTTGTTAAAGTTAATATTAAGTTCAAGAAGAAGTGAATATGCACTAAAACGGGAATATTTTCCATTGGTTTCGTTATTTTTACCATAAGAGATCATTAGAGGACGAGATAAGGGTTGAAGTCTAAAAATATCTGTTTGTGATGGGAGCAAATTGAAATGTTATGCTCCCATTTACTATGGTGTCATTATGTCTCCATCAAGGACTTATAACTCTACTAAAAACTAATTGAAATAACTCTAAAAAACCAAAAACAATTACTCACCTCTATACAAAACTTTGTTAAATGTACTAGTTATAATTCTAAGTTCAGGATTTGGTGTATCTCCTATTTGCACCATTAACGAGATGCCAACAATTCCCTGCGATTTATGTTGCGCCTCTGACATATTATGGTATAGCTCCTTATTAAATCCGTAGAGCTGAATCTGTGTTGGATAAAATGAAGTTATTTTAATTAAAGATTAAAACTTTGTTTATAAACAACATTAACATTACGACAATTGCCTTAATTCCCCAATCAAAATATTTTGATCCCTTCAACAATTTATGCAAATAGCCATAAAAACAACATGTTTGCGCCTTAAATTCTTGAAAATAAATTGCCCAGCCACAAACTATAATTCCGGGGGGGCCCAGCCCAGCCCAGGCCAAGCAATTATCTCATCTACAAATATCCTATTTTGCTGCAGCCAGTATAGCTATACACAGCTATATTGTATGTATAGATATGTTTGTGTGTGTATTGTGTGTGCGAGCGTCAGCTGCTTTGGTCCTGTCACTCGGAGTTTGGCAAGCGAAATTTACTCATCCAACAAATTTGCAAACAACTCCATCAAAATGCTCCCCGCCACTCTCTCCACACACAGATCGCCTTTATTAAGTTGTCCTATAAACCGCACAGCATCGTTGTCCTTACAGGACATTACTACCTCATAATTTGCAGGATCCACACACTCGCATGTCACTCATCCAAAAATCCATCCTGGACCCATCCCTACTCACTGACTCTCATCAAAATTCTCCCTTACGGCCAAGCTTAATATCGTGGGGGGGGGGGGGGGGGGGGTGGGGGGCGAAAGGTTGAAGGTGGTGGGGTGGATAAGGATGAAGTATGGTTTACACATAGAGAAAATGACTTACCTCTCCGGGAAAACTGTAGCCATGTATGCGATGCTCTGACCCTTGGCCGTTTTCTGTCCCGTAATGGATGTAAATTTCCTCGAACTGATACCGGTAGGCCAGTGGTCCCCCCGAGATATTGACGTGCTGCTTTGTATCCTTGTCGACACGGAAGACCAGGGATTGACCCGTGTTATGAAGTGTGCCAGAGACCTGCGGAAGCAAGCAAAAAGGATGAATGAGAGGCCCTAAGTACTGGTCAGGTTAAATGTGCCAAGAGCGTGGAACGAGAATATAAGGATCAGGTTTCTTTTCTCTCCTTCTTGAGGGCCCTTAATGCGGAGGTGTTGAATGGAACGATTATATATGATGTCATGTTTGATTGGGAGATAATTTGGGGGCTATGAGGGATACACTACTGGGGATAAGTACGCTACATCGTCACTCATTTGATTTTATTATCGTTTTGGATGAGGTCCTTTGTTAGGATTATGGGATGACCTATGGTCCGACACCCATATGGGGTAGCCGTTAAGAAGAAGAGTTCGTATTGTAGTGATAATGTGATGAGTATTTTGCGGGGTTGTGTGTATTATCCATGAAAACATCACACAGGAAAAAGGATCTGTGAGGAGAATTTTAATTTAAGGATGTTAATTAGGTGCTAACTGGAGAGTTAACAGGGTGTTTGTTAGCTTTTAATTTATGATAATTTTGATGCTATTAATCACAATTTTATTCGTACTTACTTTGTGCTTATCTATATGCAGCGGTCTTAGATATGGATCGAAGAGTAATTTGTCTGGCTCTACGTCTATCGGTGACTGTCGGCGTCCTTTATTGCACATGTTCCATTGTGGATTAATAAGGCCCCAAAATCCTGGTCCTGTGGAGGAAATGTTTAATCAAATTAGGGTGAAATTGAAAAGCAATGACGTATTTTTTCGTCATTCTTTATGTATAGCTATAATTTCATATAAAAACAAATTCTGGGTCTACAGAGTTCTCTATGTCATTTTAGGGTTTACAAATATTATCCTTCATCATTATACAGACGATTCGAAATGAGAAATAATTGAAATAAATGATGAAAATCCAACACGTACTATCAATTTTTTTTACCATGATCACTGATCGACATGAACATACTAAATTCAACGAAATTAGCCGTTCTATGAAACTTCCTCATTTAAAATTTTCTAATAATACAGATTTGCAGAACCATTTAAAAATATGTCTTCTTCTAAAATATCGTCATTACGGCGTTACGATACGTCATTAGTTTTGTTGACACCAAGTGATCTTGAGCCCGATATTTTCCCCTAGGGGGTTTGATAGGGTGCATGCAAAAGCGATCAACTACCTCAAATAAAAGAGTTGAGTTCAAGACGTGACGAAAGTGGGAAGTGGGCTGCTTGATGCAGGAGATTCCAAGAATTATGTTGCGTGATTGGTGATTTGGAATATGTGATCAGTAGATTAATAAGAGATTTGTGACATAACAATGTTTTGGAGGCTCCTATTGCGATCACGATCTTATAAAAAAGAGTACTGTTAGCAGCGAAGTAGTGAAATAAGTTAGAAATGATTGCGAGTTAAAAGACAGTTGATAGAATTGACGCTTGCGGAACACCACTAGAGACGGTCTGATGTTTGGATTCGGCGCCGTCAAAAAACTGAAAGCAAAACTCTTAAGTCCGTTTTTTAGAATAAAGTTAATGCAAATTGCTTGGAGTTTAGGGATGCTATATTCTGCCCAACTAAGTAGCCGCTCTCCTAAGTGTCCGTATTCAACATGAGAAGAAAGCGCTGGGTTAGGTTTCACAATATTCCATAAGTTTACTTTAGATTAGTGCCTCCATGATTTTGGAGAGGAAAGAAAGGTCAGTTTCTTAAAGTCTCTGACAGATTTCGCCCAGCTTGGTCGTTAATAGAGCACGCCTACCGTGTGCCTATTACTCTTATTGAAGATGGATTTCACAGCCGTACCTAAGAGCCCGTGATCACCAGACTTACTTATAGTATAAACGTGGTAGTATTAGGGTATGTCAGTGGTGGTAAACTGGGAACCAGCAAAACCTACCTACCTACCTACGTAGTAGACAAAGCTAGGTTCATCCTTTTCCCCTCCGTATTGCTTTTTTCCCCTTTTCTTTCTCTTCCTATTTCCCATTTCTAAGTCAAGGTGTTTACCGTGCTGGTGGCTGCGTAGCCAGCCAGTGGTTAAAGAGTTCTGGTCGCAAATCGTTCCCTCCGATGCCCGGGCAAGTTCGGAGTATCTTGGTTAGCGGCTCTGGCAGGATTGACTCTTTTTTCGCACTTCTCGTGGGATCTTTTATGGAAAACCCCAAAAATAAAAAAAACTGCTTGCCTTCAGTGTGGAGGCTGAAGAAACCAAACCTGCGGTTTTGTAAAGGCAGTAAGGTGTGTAAAAGGAAAAGGGGAACCTTAGACTCTATTCGGAAGAGCTCCTCAATCGTTCTAAGCCAGTTGCTTCGACAGAAGCAGACGCTTTAACTACATCCGTGTAGATTCCCAGTGCTTCAAAAGAGGAATAGAATACCTTCTGGCTCTAAAAGTGCTTCAACTTTAGTAAGAGGCGATGCAGGTTGTTAGCGACCAAAACTCGCAAACTGGCAACCCAACACCATAGCGTTAGAGGTCCTTTGAGGAACAGCATCACCCTGAAGCTAAGCGTAGTAGAAAAGTAATAAACTACTTTCTCCTACTACTAAGACCTATAACCAAGAGCTAAAAGATCTGATCGCCGTTATCGACGAAAACGATCCAGACGTACTATTCTGCCTGATAAATGACGGAAAACTGAGGTTAGGTTCTGACGTCATAATCTGAATTAAGGGTGCTAGTCTGTCGAGGGTATTACTAACGCGATGGCGCATGGCATCAGGGCTGTGTGAAGTTTATGGGATGTGGCAGGCGCGAAACTCAAGTTCGAGATCCCGAGTCAACCGAGAGTTGAATTTGGAGAATTTGATTGAATATGATTTCAAGGCGGGTCAAACTCTAGTGTTTTGAAGTACGGAGTTTCGCCGCTTTTATAGTGAACGACACATTTGTGGCGAGGGACCAGACCGGATCCTGGTTGTAGATCCTTTAAAGAAGAAGAAGAATAAAGAAATACTAGGCACCAATTTTTTTGCATCTTTGCTATCTGTTATCTGCCCACTGTGGCTCAAGGTTCTTAGGTTAGGTTAGGTTAGATATGGCTAAGCTGTTGGTTTAAGCTCATACACTTAAGCTAAAAGGATAGGCCCAATGTGATCCCACTTTAAATCTGATGTTAAAGTGTCGTTTCTTCGCTAAATCATCCCAACTAAGTAATGAATCTTCTAAGTTGCAGGATCGCAATTTCCGAGATTTTAGCAAGCGTGATTAAAAAGGGCTCACCAAATGTGGTGAGTTTCTTTCTGCTTAGGGCTGTTCAGTGACAGAGAAGGTGTAGTAAACCTTCCACCTTGTCCGAATTCTAACAGCTTCTACAAAAATCGTAGGTCTTATGACCTAGGCGGGTCGCATGCGTCCCTATCAGACAGTGTCCGGTCAGCGTTCCCACCATAGCTGAGAAGTCTTGCCTCCCGAGGCTCAGCAGTGAAGTGGTCGCCTGAGAACATAAGAGGGCCAGGTTGTTTTAGCCAAGCTGCTTTAAGGTCCCACCAATGCTTCTTTGTTTATTGTATTGTGTACTGTTTGCATCGGAGTTTACAAGTAGCCCAAGCCCTTTTCTTTCCTGGGAGGAAAGTAGCGGTCGTGCCGTTCCTAGCTATTTGGTCAGCTTCACAGTTTCGCTCTTTCGGTGACCGGGCACCCATACGAGGACGGTCAAGAAACCTTTGAGCCATTTCGTTAAGAGATCTGCGAAGACGAGAAATAGTTCTAGAGCTGTTTGTGCAAGAGTGCAGGGCTTTCAGAGCTACCTGGCTATCTGAAAAGATGTAGACAGTCCGATTCCTTTCGCCTTGCTAGTTGATTAGTAGCTTCATGCATGGCTAGAACCTTCGCTTGCTATACACTGCAGTGATCGGGTAGTCGGAAGGAGTCTTCTTTTTTTCAAGCAAAAAGCGCAATGTTCACTTTCTTAATGCGCTTTTCTGTGTTTTCATTACAAAGGAGCTTCTTGCCCTGGACTACTCCTAGATATTTGGCACTGATGCTAAATTGGAGCCTAGCATTGTTAAGCCGGGTAAAAGGTACGGTTTTATACCTTCTTGTGAAGAGGACCAGTTCCGCTTTTACTGGGTTAACGCTAACTCCGCCCGCGATTATAACGCAGGCTTTATTTGCTTTAGTTTGACGACCTTTATTGTATATTGGCACCATCCTAACCATAGTCACTGATATGAAGCTAACGTGGGGTAACATGGTCTCTGAAACGAGGTCAGTCCCGTCTACCAATCGTTAAAGGCTGAGATATCAGTGTGGTCTTGCGGGGAAAACGAGAAGCTAGCATGGGAAACTAAGCTACCGTTGATTAGTTCCTTCTAAAAGTTTCGTGATTGGGAATTTATTTTTTTATTTAATAATTTATTACTTATAATTTTTATATTAATTATTATTTATTTTTTTTTTGTTTATTTTCTATGAATTTACGGAATTTGTGTTATTGCACTCAATTTTATGGCGAAGTATAGTCTCGCATTTACGAAACTGACGACGTTCGGATAGCCTGCAATTTGGTGCTGATATACTAGTTCGATCAGTCCAATTCTAAGCCACTTTTACTTTTTTTTAGAATTTAATTAACTGATATTAAACATTTTTGTTCAGATTGCTTAAAAATTAAAAAATAACTAGTAAATTCCTTACTTTAAATTTCGAAAAAATATAATACAGGTAATTTTCGCAATAAACCAATGTTTAACAGCGTTTAAAAATGAAAAATGAAAATGAAATAAATAAAAATGAAAAATGAATTTAAATGAAGGTGATTTATTTAAAAAAAATTGAGGTACTTTAACCTGCACACAAAAATATTATTTGAATAAAAAAATGACAAAATTATCATCATACGTTATTTTCCTCCTGCATCCCCGAAACCCCCTCTTAAATGATAATTGCAAATTTCCGAATGGATTTTCCTCGTGTTTGCATTATTAACATTACAAAAAAACCCTAATCCCTTCTCATTATTAAATAATTTTAACTTAATTGCACTATTACGATTAAACCAGATAAATCCTTTCAACACAAAAAAAATAAAAAATAAAGTCCTGCCAAATAATTCACTACTCACCGGAAATTCCATCATAGGTCCACCATTCCTCCCAGCTGGCTTTTATTCCTGCAATAAAATAATGGAAGAGAAATGTTAAAAAACAATCAACTTTTTGCCACTGATATTAACTCAATAAATTTAAATGTTTTCAATTTTGCCCCAACAACCCCCCCCTCCCCCCGCCGAAAAAAAGGATCATTTTTGGGCACATGCTTATGGGGTGTACTACCCCCGAGTCCTTCCCGTCTGCACAGACTACGTGCGGCCACGTAAATGCATTTGCTGGAGTCTCGCGAAGACTAAAGTGAATTCAAACAAGGACCAAGTCGGTGGTGCAGCTCAGATTAAAACCGTCAAACGGAAAAAGGACGAAGTAATAACAACACTCACGGGGGTTGGCTCCGCGGACTACATGCATCCCCGGAGTAAATGGTAAAAGGGTGGTTATTTTTTAGTGTTTTGTTTTTGGCTGGCGGACAGGGTGTGGGTGGACCGTCTGTCTAGAGAGGACTGAACGATGCTTGAATCCGTGAATCCTGAGCAGGGATCAGGGATTATCTCTGGGGGGGTGGAGGGGGTATGAGATGCGCCCCTATACGTTTTAACAATAAATTTTCAGCCAGTGGAAAACTAAAACTTTGTGATTTATGGAACGAGCTCTGTGTAAACACTGTGAACTGTTTTTCGCTCGTTTATTATTCTTCCCTATACTACCCGACACTACCCCGACAGATTTTTTATGCTACCCTCAGCTTGAGCGCTGTGCTCTGTGTGTATAGTGAAAGGGAAATTGATTTTGTGCGTGGCACTTTCCTCTACACAAATACTGCGACCCGATGTACAGCCAACCCCCGTAGCGTGGCAGTGGAGCGAAGTGTAACTGAATCCAGTTTGTTTTATGTGTCCACAATTTTGTAGAATTTCTGTTGTTTTTGGATTTTTTTTTTCGTCCTGTGCCGAGGGAATTAATTTTGAATTCATATTGTTGCTGACTACACTACAGTCGAGTCATAATAAAATAGTGTTTTTTTTTTGGTTGTTTGTTTCATTTGTAAAAGTTATATTTGTGTCAATTTCATTTTGAAATGTTTTCGGAGACAGTTTCATGATGGATAATAAAAATAATTTTAATTAGATTTTTTTTATTTAAGGTAAACAATGGCAGACTGTTTAACCTGAGTGGATTAAGTACTAGCAAACAGTATCCTGGCTATTACAATTTATCAGTAGTGAATTTATTCTAGAGAAGTTATTAAGAATACTACTGTCCTTTTTCTTAAATGGCCTCTAAAAATCTCTGGCTCCAGTCATCTGTACGTCTCGCTAGTTCTCTCCAGCTTGTTTTACGAAAAGTTAGTATATCTTCTTGAACGTCATTCATCCATCTACATATTTCTTGTTGATCTACCATTGAAATTTGGGCTAGCATTCTTTCATCAGAGGTTCATACAACATGTCCGAGGCATCGTAGTCTGTCCAGATTTATGTGTCCAACTTTGCTTATCACATCATAAATTTATTCAAACTTTTTGGTCGTTCTTATACATCATTCATTTTGGTATACTCTTACCATATCAGATCACATATTCCTTTTAGAATTTTTCTCTCCAAGTTTTTGGTTTGATAAATCTGCAAGCTTTTGCCCCATAAAAAATGCTTACGATGCATTGCCAGTCCTTGATCCTTGCATTATTTTCTAATCTAAAGCAATACAGGGTGCGCTATCTAGACCTTCGGTATTTCAATATTGAATAACTCTGAAACTTTTTAGCCGATTTCGACAAATTTACACTATTCTGAAACGTCGTTCAGTACCATTTTAGCTATTAGTCAATACACACCAAAAGAACCTACTGAAATCGTTCAATTGTAAAATTTGTATGTGCTTATCGTAAAAATATGTCAAAAATTCGGCGCCTTCAGGCAACACAATTCGTACTTTAGTGAAGAATTTCATTGTGTACGGGTCCGTAGCCATTTTCTGTTGAAAATAAGTGCAAAAGGTCGGACGAACCTTTATTTTCAACCAGACACACCGCAGCCAGTACGATGAAGTTCTTGCAGCGGAAATTTCCGAGATGCATTGCATCGAAAAATGGGGATTTAGAGTGGCCTCCACGTTCTCCGGATTTAGGGGTCGTCCATAAATTACGTGAGGTGATTTTTGCGATTTTTCGAACCTCCCTCCCCCTTGGTGAGATATCGTGAGATTTGTCCCGACCCCTCCTTCCCCCCTAATCTCACGTGAGATTTTTCAAATTTTATAAAATCCATAGTATTTACATTGAAAATACGAAATTACGGTTGTAACCACAGAGTTTGAATATAGAACTGCAGGAAAGGCCCTCGCGTATAAAATCCGTGTAGTCTAGTATAAAATAGTGAAATCTAGTGAAAGGTGTGTAAAAAGTGCATCTGTATGAATGGGGGGGGGGGGGGTTTGGGTGCAAGATTTTATTTGAGATAAGTGATAATTCGGACTGCTTGCCCTCCTCGCTTTTCCGCTTGTGGTGGACACACAACTACCAAAACGTGAACACTCACCCAACATTTCATTACGCTAAAATTCGCCATGTGCTTTCTTGTAGCACTAAATTCTAATGGCCTTTTCGCGGTTCAGTGTTACTTGGCTCGTACTCTGCAGCATTCCTTTGACTAGCCTATAGAGACTAGACAATCGAGTAATTTTTTTTGTGTAGGACTTACCCACATCTTAAGAGCCCAATTTACACACAGTTCGCCGGCAGGCCGTGGCCTGAAAGTTTTAGCCTTGAGGCCAAGTATTACCATACACTCACCGGCCGCCAACTGTATGGCCTGAAAATTCAAGAATGCCTACAGCTCAAGAAAGCTGACAAAAATCGGATTTATCGTCAGTTCGGGCCTGAAGATCTGAGCTTCTATTCAATCTCGAGCCGTGAATTAACGGGAAGAATTCACGCTGTATCCACTCGTAACAGAGCGCAAGGCGCGAGCTAAGCGTGAAAATCATCCACACTCGCGTTCGCGCTTGTTTGCGGATGTTCACGGCGCGGCGTGAGGCTGGAGCCGCTTTGAAGCTTTCGATGAGGCCATGAACATTTTTGCGCTTGAATTAATTAATAACCTGCTATGCTAAGCAGTCGTTTTAACCTGTGTGTCTTTAGAGAATCATGATTTCATCTGCATGACACGGCCTGTCTGGCGGGTACCTGAAGTATCATCCCTCAGTTAGACTGAGTCAAGCTTAGTCGGGCTGGTCGACCTGGGGCCGGTTCGTGCGAACGACGATAATCGTGCGAAAATAAATTGAAGTCGAAAAATTTTGTCAACGAAAATTTTAGCGTTCGCATAGGTCGAAAGAAAATTGTTCGTGTCCTAATACAAAAACTCGATAACCCAAGACCTTTCGTCGGCTGGAGACGAAAATTTTCAATTTTTTCGACTTACGCAAACCCGAGACGAAAAAGAATTTTCGTTTTCGACATACACGAACCGGCCTCTGATCTGACAGGCCACTGCTGGCGGCCTGTAAGTGAATGGATGTCTTTAGCGGAGAAACATGTTTTACTTAATTTAACCCAGTTTTCTCGGCATTTTACTGTTTCTTTAAAAAAAATTACGTGATATTTGCCTCTCCCCCACGTGAGATTTGGTGAGATTCGGCTCGACCCCCTCCCTCCCCTAAACGCCTCACGTAATTTATGGACGACCCCTTAACGCCAACAGACATTTTCCTGTGGGGTTATTTAAAAAGTTAAGTTTATGCCAGCAAGACGAAGACCATTGACGAACTCAAAGCATACAGAAATAGCTGCGGTAACACCTTAAATGCTGCAGCATGCTCGTAAAAGAGCTGACTTTTGCGTATCGAATCGAAAGTAGTCATTTAATCGACATTGTACTCAAAAACTGATTTGAAATAAATAGTAGAGAATATCCTAAATAAATCTTGCTCATTTGTCCAAATCAGCTTAACGATTCAATGTTTAAATAACGAAGGTCTAGATGGCGCAATCCATACATGATACACATTGCTGAGATTTTCCCTGAGCCTCATCCCTGATCCTTAAGGGAAATTTAGTGAATGATAATCTTATATTCACACTTTGTTCTACACTAATCCGTCGTTAATTTGCATAGTTCCACCGGCCTGTTTTCGGAACATTCGTTTCTCTCGTGCTCCTCTACCATTTTCGGCAATATTCCCCTAAAATATTGCCAAGGCAACGAAGGCTTAGGCCAGGGATGACGAACCGATGGCACGTATGAAAAATTTGTTGGCACGTGAAAATTCGATGGTGCAGTGCTTAGGTTAATTGTTCAGTCGTAGTCCGTCAGTTGCTCAGGAATTCAAGCTCATTTCAAGCCAATATGTCGCTTCAAGTAGGCAAGGCTTGAGTTCTCCAGATTTTTAAACTTTCGAGTGCACAACCTGTCATAGAAACACACTATGTTTTTGATGAGAGAGTTAAATAAAAATCCACGCATAGCAGACGTCTGGGTCCTAGAAAAAACCTCCCCCTAAATTTTTTACTTTGTTTTCCTCAAGCTCTCCTTTTATCCCTTTAATTGGGAAATTTGTAATTTTTATAATAATCGCGTCATTTGTGAAATACTATTTTTGGTGAAAACAAAAGCTGCAAGAGCTTCCCAAAATCTTCAATATCCCCAGCTTCGATTGCCCTTCTTCAAGAACAAAATATAAGCGCTTCATCCTGATGAACTGAAATATGAAAGATAGCAAAGATCAAAGAGAACTCGCAGCTTGCACCAAACCTACTTCCGATTGGTAACACTCTAGAAGCGCATCACTAAAGCTTCCAGTGGAAGCACTTGCTTTAATTCCCGCTGAGGTAAGACCCTCTTCCGCCGGTAGTGCCGGTAGCTGCCTCAACGAAGTCGAGAGATAAAGCGTGCTGCTTTTTAAATTGGTAAGAGCTTTCCTTCTCAGTAAAAGCTTACTGAAATTAAAGTGATATCACATTTTGTATTGGTTTTTTTCTGTGTGTATATTAAGTAATCTGTGCTCATAGCTAAAATGGTACTCAATGAACTTTCAGAATCGTGTAAATTTGTCGAAATCGGTTAAAAAATGTCAGAGTTATTCAATGTTGAAATACCGAAGGTCTAGTTGGCGCATCTGATAAAATACCTTTTAAATATTTTTGCTCCCATAGACTTTGGACCGCGCAGTCAGCGAAAAAATTACATGGAACATTGCTTATGATGGGTTTCTTTACAGAGAAACCGGAGATAGCATGGAGCTAATAATTGCACTCATTATCCAAGTTCTCAAGTAACTGAGCCTGGATTGGCCTTAGAGCCTAACACTGAATCACAGGTAGTTCTTGGCCAATTCTTGTCCAAGGTCTTCTACTGTAAGATCGAATGGGCTTCAAAGAAAGGACCAAAATTTCCCGGCTCTTTTCTAGAGGGGCTTGGAAGAGATTTTACCAATGTTGCTGCTATTATTACGGGGTAGCTTTGCACTGGCCCAAAGTCCGAGGTGCTGGGAAGAGGCTAGGCTGTTCTTTATCCCTAAATCGGGTAGAAGATCGTAAAAGGAAGCAAAATCCTATCGACCCATTAGTCTCTCCTCCTTTCAAACGATGGACTACACAGCTTGAAATTTGCCTACAACTTGCGAAACTGCGTAGCACTTGCTTGTACGACTATGCGGCTGCAGCGAGGATAACATTGAGTCTCCTCCATCGCGACTTCCCTGCTCTGAGGGAGATTTGGGATATGAATATCAAAATTAATTTCTGGTTATATCAAAAGTAAGGACGGAGTGGCACAATACACCAAATAAAAATTCTTTAATTTCTCGATTCAACTTAATAAAAAATTTAAAATTTCATTTTCCTTAACTCAGCTAGTGAAATGAATGCTCCACATCAACATGAATTTTTTATACCAGAACAAATATTCACATCTAGTTGAAACCAAACTGAATAATGGTCTAGCTTCAGTTCGGGAATGTTACAGGAAATAGTCGACGGCAACTTCTATAAATATTAAATGAACTATTTAAATTTAATATTAACCAATCTCACGTCAGGTAGTAAATAGTGCAAAAAATACTCTTTTTCTAGCACTTAAAACTATTACGAAGTGCGATGACAAAGTTCATGCAATTTCGGTGTTATCGGTGCCTGAACTAGCACTCACACTTATTACGATTTAATCAAAATTCCTGCAAATTGAAATTGAGTTTTAAAAAGGACATTAAAAAAGTCCAAACGAAAAAAAAAGAAATCAACAATTTCCGGTAAGTTGATATTTAGTCCTACAGCAAATCGCATGCAAGGACGAACTGCACCATTAAAAGGTAGACAACTATCAACTATTTTTTTTTTTTTTTTGAAATGGCAAAGGTATGAAGGGATTACATAACGTACACAAGGCCCATCGCGACATCCCACTACCCCCAATATATACTGCCGTTTTATGCCATTACGTTCGTGTGCCACCAGAAGATCCTGGGGTTGAGGTGCTATTTTATTCTCCGACCTTTAGCACAGACACACTCGGCGTTTCTGTCGAAGTCGAGCCCATCCCTCTCGACGACAACCGCCGCTCCAGAAACCCCTTTTCGGTGTCTTGTTTACATGTTTTCAGTACATTTATTTGATTTCTTTATTATGCATTACAAATCCTCTGGGGGTTCATTCGTGTTCATTCCGTATTCAGAGCCAACTGCCGGCACAATTCCACACTTTCAGTCTTCGGGATGGTAGTTGCGAATTTGGTGTTACTTCATATGAGACTTGTCCTGAGATGTGCACAGAGATGTGTATCCAACCTGGCTGGATATTATTGGAGGATTTATTAATCCGAAAGGATTGTCTCTGAAAAGGATCTGGATATGATTCTTTAAAAAAAGGTAGTGAAATATCGCGTATAACAAGGAAAAACGAAAGAAGCCTCCAAGACAACAACAACAAAAAAAGGAAGACCAAAAATCCATGAATTTATCATGCAGATGAAAACCTCGTGACCAGCGGGGGTGGATATCTGTTTTTTTTTTTTTTGGTTATTTTCCTCATTCATCCCCATTGGTTAATTTATGTTAAAATAACGAGAGCGAAGGTGTGAACATGCCAACAGATTTTTTTTTTAATGCTTACCTAAAAGGAATTTGCATTGAAAGGAAAATAATGGCTTCTTTTGTTGGTTGCGTGTGTCAAGGACGATTTAATTTTAGATAGTGGAACGAGGTTATTTTTACTTGTCAGCTTTTATTATTTTCCTTATTATTATTATATAAGGACACAAGGTTTTATGGTGGTATTTTTGAAATGGCATCGATAGAAGAGAATTTTAATTAAATTAATTTGATAAAAACATGCAGGAGAATTATATGTGTGTGTATAATTTGTTAATGTCTTCGGCATGGACAGAAGATGAGTGTTAAAGAGATTGTTTTATTTATTTTATACAAAATTTTTCATAAAATGTTTGATTCTGTATTTTGAAACAGCGCCAAAAGTGCAAGAGTTGCAGGATTAATTATTATGACCGACTATGGTTGCTACAAAACTGGTATCGCAGTAGTTCAGGGGCCTTGTTTTATATTATAAATACACAGGGTACAAATTTTTATTCAGGTCCTTGCTAACCCTTTTTTGTCAATTTTTAAAATCCAACTTATTGGTCTATACCACTATATATTAGGAATCTATGACAGATAATGCGATCTTTATTGTTCAGGTTAGTTGACTACTTGTCTCTCTCCTTTGCAAGATACAATGTTTATTCGGTGAGCTTCACCCCGCCTACTCGGCAGCACGTTAAAATGATGACCCAGAGCTTATCCTACATCCGGTTTAATTTTTAACAACGTAGCCTCTCTGTGGTCTGGTGAGTTTTTTGCATACTTTCAAGGTGAAAGTTTAAAAATACTTTTGACAATAATTTTGCATACTTTGAGGCTAATTTTTTATTTATTTGTCCAAGGTTGGGAAATTTGTGAGAGAAAATTTTTATCATTGCAATACCTTAAAACTGATCAACTTTGGCCTCATACGATAGTGCTTATTGTTGAACAAATTCCACTTTCCTTTCCACAAGTCTGGCCCCTGTGAAAGTTTGGTGCGGTAATTGGACTGGCGGTGCAATCGGGGCACAAATGTTTTTTTTTAAAATGCTGTTACAGTGAATGGTTTGTATTACCAAACGTAATTGTCTGACTGTCACAATGAAACAATTTCTCTACTGCTCTAGATGTGATTTCTCGATTCAATGTTTTTGGGCTTTTGATAAAGATAAAGTCGCCAACACCCCAGCAACGATTCAAGCACTTAAGGACAATATTGCCGCTGGTATTGCCAAAATGCACTCGTTGGAAAACGTTATGAAAAATTTAATTAAAACAATAATCGTTGGTAAGAGGAACTGAAGAGCTGTTCAATGCAAAACATTTGCATGTCCAAATTTACACATAGGACAGTTGAAACAGTAGGCACATTGTCAAGGCGCCTGCAGCAGCTGGTCTCCAGCGCCATGATAGGGCTAATGCGATAGGACTTGTAAAACCCACCTTTGTAGGCAGAACAGTAGGCTTTTCACCAAATACTTAAAGGAGTGGCGCTAGAAACCACGTTCAACTGTATCTGTAACCATCACTGGATACTCTAATGAACAGGAGGCAAACAGATCACTGCACAGATCGTGTAGTCTAAGCAACGAAGACAAAAGTCCAATACAGGAAAAATACATACCTAAGTCAATTTTGGCACAGTCCCGATTAAAAATAACTTAATGGCTCATTTTTCAATAGCACGAACGCGCTCGTAGCTGTTATGCATAGCAAACAAATAGGCATGCCACAAAAGTATGCACGTTTTCAAGCAGCTATGCAAGTTCCCATCACAGGAACAAAAATCGAAAAATGTGTTCGCTAGAGGAATGCACGCTCCCGCCACAGGCATGCATTCCCCCGTCAGAGGCACGAAAATCTAAACATTCCCGGCATGAACATTTATAAATGCATCCGCATCGACATAGATTATACCGAATGTGAGTGTTGTTTTACCAGGCATTCTCCCAGCTAACTACTAACCACGTCCAATGCTGCTTGACCTACGCAATCGAACGACAACCGTTCTACCGTCTTATTTTTACTCAAGCGTGTATGCCAGCTGCGGGCGAGTTTCTTTTTTAGTCGGAGCTGTAGAGGAAGGTGTCCTTAACAATATACTAAAAATATCGGGTGTTGGGGTAGAAGCTAACGGAGGAGGGAGTCTCTAAAGGTCCCCTTTCCAGTTTTTCCTTAACAACTCGAACACTACGGCCTCTAGCGAAAAAAATACTAAATTAATCTCCATAAAATTCTTTACAAAAGAAGTCTTATATTATACACTGTTTCACTAGGTAAATTTTTAACCAAATTGAAAGTTGCCTGACGATAGGATGGGTTCAGGTATGAATTGGGCGATTCTTTATTATCCTTTGACCTAAACTCTTTAAGTTTATGACTCCTTCCTAGTCAGGCAAAATGAATATTATTTCGGACTTGGTGTTTTCCTGTGTCCATTTTGGGGATTTCAGGTCTGATCAGTTTTCAGTATTTTGTAATTCATACAATTCAACCATGAACTGGATATACACCAACGTCATTAGGCTCATGATAAAGGAACTTAAGTATGGTGGCTATAACGACGCTTAAAAGTGTCATAACTAATCCTAACCAACGAGGCCATTCGTACTCCCTCAGCAGCGTCGCTGGAAGCTCTCCCCAATCTGATACTACTCCACCATGAGATAGAGAACCCTGATTTTAGGCGAGAACATTTTATAATTGTCAAAATTATAGAAGAGATTCTGAAAGCGGAAATGCTGTGAGACTACCTGTCCATTCAGATCTCAAAATTTGAGCCACCTTCATGGTACATACAAGACAGGCTAACCTGGTCTTTCACAGGGTGGACCAGTATGGTACACAGGGGGCTCTTTTTTTCTTCTCTTTGTTTAACTCTGTATTCTTCTTCTGCGTTTCGATTTTTATGACTTTTACGTTTCGTTTACCTGTATCCATCATCGAATCTTTCGCTGAGGCAGGTCTATGTGCTTCTCTTAAAACTTTATATGAAGTTTGTTCTATAACTTCCTTACACCTGAACCACCTTTCACTGATGTTTCCAGTATTGTGCGGATCATGGTTGATTCGTTTAACTTGGTTTAAAGTTCGCTTATTTTTACGTTATTTTTTACACCTGCTATGTTAAGTTTTTTCTTTTTTAACATTGGACAGTCTGCTCTGATCCTGTCTCTGACCATGATTTAGTCGGAGTTAACCAGCCTCTGTGCGTTCTGACTTCTAATGCTCGAATTATGGCTTTCATCAATGAGAACATGATCGATCTGGTTACAAACTCGATTATCTGGTGAGAGCTATGTCATCCTATATATTTTGTTATACTGGAAATAAGTGCTTTTTATGACCATGTTTGCGGATGCTATTTCTCCTGTCTTTTTGAGTTTCCTTAAATCCAGTAGTGATGAGCAAAAATGTCCTTGCTCTCACTAAAAATAAGAGATGGCCTTACAACGGGCGAACACTGGCCACCTGGGATTTTAAAGGGCATATGATGGCCGTAGCATTTTAACTATTTTTAGTGGGAGTACATATGGCCTCACAACGGCAAAACTTGATCAAAAGATGTAAATGGCCAAGTACTGAGCTGTACAACCGGGCATACGACGGGAAATAACATAACATGGCCGAGGACTATGCTTCAATCAAGGTCGGTGATCGCCCATTGTAGGACTTGGTGTCTTGTGTTGGTCTTGCACATTATTAGCAATAGTCCTTATTTCTCAGTCGTACTTCGGACCGGATATGATGAAGATATTACGTTTTGGGTTGATTTAAAATGGCATCTCTTGTTTAAAGACAGACCCAATCCCAGTAATCTCAATTAATGGACTATTATAGAAGGCTTCATTGACTGACAAAGTAGATTTACAATGACCTGTCCCGTTCCTCATTTAGCTGCAATACTTCAAGCTTTAAACAGTCTCCCACAAAGCTCTCCCATAATCTTTAATGACACACTAATCTCCGAAAAATTCATCGAAAACATAATTGCCTCGCTCGTAGTAAAATGCTTTAATAATAAAAATTACAATATTTCCCCATTCAGCCAAGCAAAACAGAAATTGATGACATAAAATGTGATTCAGTTTCAATTTTAAAATACACAATACACGGGCATGTGATAATGTAGTTTACGATGCAAAAGCAAAATCGATTACAAGTTTTTTGTTCGGTGCCAAACAAAAAGCGTTCGTGTATTTGCAGCTCCATTCAAAAGTATGCAAATACCCGCAATATGGAGGGTAATTTATTGCTCAAGTCGACAGAATTGATACAAACCCACCCTCGTCCGCGTCCATCCCCACTTTCACTCTACACCGACGCGACACAGTGATAATTTCACAATTAATACAGCGAGCGAACTATAGAAAAGTTTTTTGAATACGCAGGGAAGGGATGCAGGCAGCAGCGCCAGAATAGGCCATAGTTATCAAAACGGCCCTCGGCGATTTCATGAAATAGAGATAAATCCAAAAAGTGAATTTATTTCGCAGAAGTGAGTCACAGAGTCATATTTATTACCCCCGTCACTCCACGCGGTCGTTTTTATGTAACTGAACTTTCCGAGAGAGGGAAAAAAGGAAAAAGGACTCCAATGCAGTTGTGGACTACTACTCATGGCGACGTCTAGTCTGGCGCCAGTGGAAAAATATCCCCGACAGACACACAAACAATCAACATCCCCCTCCCCCGGATCCAGGATGACTCGATGGAACAGCGCTGCTTGCCAGGCAGAGAAGCCCGAGATTTTTCAAGACAAGGACATTAAATCCTCAGTCTCTATTCCCCTCCGTGATTTCTCTAGGACTTCTGTTGAATTTGGGGGTAGTCGCGGCGGCATCCCCTTTCTATTTCGGTGGATTTGGCTATGTGCTCCCCTTGTGTCTAATTCATTTCAGTTCTGGCGCTTCCTTCGGACAGTTTTTAAGGCGCCAGCACCACCGCCAAACGAGGAGAAATGTTTGCTGTAAGAAAATGACGAAGAAAAAGAAACAATTTTCACAACACTTTCACCAAGTCACAACTAGGTTCGCGGTAATATCGCCCCATATCTCCCCCCACCCCCTTTTCTATATTAAAACGTCAAACAGACACACAGGGTTGGTCCTTGGGCTGAGCGTATTTTTATATACGCTTCACGCATCCTTGTAGGAACACAGGACCCCGCAGAATTTCATGTTGTTTCCCGTCAAACAAGCTGAGGTCCTTGGAAGAACAAGGAAGCGGGGACGAATGTATGCACGCCGCTTTCGACAGGGGCGGGATACACTTGTAGGTGCCAGACAACGCGACTTTTATGCCTCAAATTTTGGGGTAAGTCGACGATAAAATGAGGATAAATACGGGGGAAAAGCGGATATTGGGGACTGTTCCGAAATGAAAACAACAATTTAAAATATTAAGAAAAAAAATGGAAGAATTGCTTTAATTTTATTGTAGGCGATTTAAATGTCCTTTTGGGATTTTCTTTTTACTTTGGCAATTTGGAAATTTAATTTGGTATCCTTAAAGGATACGGAAAATACGTGGATAATCTTTAAAATAAGATTTTTATTTTATGTGAAAGTAAAGCTTAGGGGTCACCCTTCATAGCACCAGTCCATCCTGTTGTTCGTACATGGTGCATTGTTTCGCATTAAGCCGCGTCTCCACCAACCGAACATGTTCGCCGAACATAAAAACGGACAAACATTCCACATTTGGTTCATCAAACATGTTGGACGAACATTTTCAATAGCTCACGGACAGACAAATCAATGTTCGTTACTGACATCCGAACTTTTGGTTAGTTGGTGATCTTGTGTAGTGCATCTACGCAGCAGCGACGTAATTTAGCGTGCATAGCAGCGGCTTATTTGCTCCTGTCCGCTCTTCGACCTCCTCGTTGGTGGCAGAGACAACTGTTTAGAGGTAGAAATGGTGCAGTGACCTGACTGGATCAAAGCAATAGTGTTTTCTACTGTCCACAGTTTTCTATTACACTCACTCTCTGCTGAATCACTCATTCTGTCCATTTAACAATATCGAAACTGATCAAACAAAAAATACTATGTAAAGACAGCAGCGGCGGGTCAGCTCTCAGATGTCCAAGGTTTAAATAACAAAACTCCCGTTACGTTTATATCCTTTTTTTATTAATTATATTACATAACTATATTATAAAGCTATCAAGGGAAGATCAACTCCCCGTGGCTTGTCTGTTTTGTCTGTCTGTAGACCATACGATCAACTCTCCTATAGCCCAGTCCAGTTATCAGGCAGAGGAATCACCTCTTCCACTGTCTGATCACGACTGACATTCGCAGGCAAGCAACGGCCTTTTATATTGGTGCCTTGCTGCGCTGCTCTGTTCTGTTTTGCTAATGTCAGCAATTTATTCAGCAGTTGTGCCTCTTTTTGTTGACAGTAGTGTCGCCGTTATGTTTATGCGGCTTGTTTCGTTACAACTAATCAAAAATACTACGTCATCAAAAAGCAAAACCAAACTTCACTAGAAACAATGAAAACTGCTACAAGTTGTTCGGTCTGGCAGCGAACTTTTACAGTCAACAACAGATTCCCGCCACTATCCCCATCACAACGCTCAGAATGTTCGAGAAGGCGTTCCCACCTAACCAACACCGAACTATGTTCGGCGGACATCACAAATGTCTGTCGAACACTGTTCGGCGAACATGTTCGGCTGGTGGAGACGCGGCTTTACGCTTTAGTTCAAAAGGCAAATTAAGAATAGGATAATTTAAGGGGAGTCTACTGGATGCATGTAAAGCAGGCGATGAACTCTGTATTTGAACTCTTGGATGATGTCAGTTTGGGAATATTGACCGTGGAAGGTTGTTCCATAGCAGCGACCGGAAACAACGACAAATTGCCGCCCTTCCAATTGCCAATTTTGTCGAGCTAACATTGTGAAATTCTAATTGTCAGATACAGTTCAATTATAATAAAACTAAATAATTTATTGTTCTAAACATTCCGTCTCTGGTGCCTTCGATTCCGAGAATCCCTTAAAACTTTCAAAAGCAACTCGATATGAAAATTCTTCTTCTTTCTTTCAACAGGAAACACTTAACAATAATAACATTATGTGCTTATCATAATTATTCGTTTGACACAATTTTCAGTAACGCAGTCACCATTTCGAGTAGTATTTGACCAATGGATAGACTTTCGACTGCAGCCCAAAGGAGTCGTGCCGTGATATCATTTAATCTGAGCCGGTCAATTCATGGCTGCGCTAGGATAAAATCCGTAGAATTTGATGAACTACTATTGGCGCTCGTAGACCTTTGGGAAAGTTTCCAACATGACATCAAAAAATGCCTTAAACCAATGTTTCGCCTTTAAAGAAAACTATAGTTTGTACAAAAAAAAAGGTTTATATAAAGTTTGTAGAACTTCTTCGTACTAATAAAATGAGGCCAGTTTTATATCAATACCTAAACAAATAAAGGACCTATTGCAAACAATTTTGCAAATGGTTATTTATTCGTGAAAAGTTGCGCTACTAACTAAGGTTTGGAGGTTTTATCTAATATCTAAAAAACCCCGTTGAAAATCGGGATTCTCTCGGTAAGGTCCTATTTTTTGGAAACGCTTTTTGAATTTCAGCTTTTTCCTGAAAAGCTTTTCAATTTAAACTTTTTTGAAGAGCTTTTTTGTGTTTGAGCTTTTTCTTAAAAAGCTTTTAATTTTTCAGCTGTTATTGAAAGCTTTCTTGTTTTTTAGCTTTTCTCATAAGGCTTGTTTTTTAGCTTCTGTAAAACTTATTGGGGCTTTTTTTTAAAAGTTTTTTTGATATTTTTCTTGAAACCCGGTTTTCGGCACTTAAATATTTTTTTTTCACCTGTTCTACAAGTCAGATTTCATCCAAAACATATTTATATAATATACCATTGAGAAATCACAGGACCCATTTATTGTAAAATATGAATAATACTATGGCTTATAGACTATATAATGTTTTTAGCTTATGGGTCTATCCTGATCATGACTTTTCTAGTTTCTTCTAACCTCCTACTATAATTTGTGATCAGTCATAAGTCACAAGCTTTTGTGCTTGTAAATGATAGTTTGTTATTATTCTTGTCACAAGAAAAATCAGAAAAATATTCACCTATTATGGCGAATTTGTAATTGTGTAATGTGTCTGGAGACAACGTATCCAACGTATCCAACATATAGATACTTATCAGCGCTGTCCACCATACTAGCGACATATACGAGAGGATTGGGCGTAGAACAGCTGTGTACATCAACAGGACTATCTTTGGATTGAGACCCTATCTCTCGCCAAATATTTTTTTATGGGCGTAGAAGGCTATATAGGCTTTCTTTAACCTTTCGTCAATGTTCGTCTTCTAGTAGAAATTTCACTTTGGAGGTGAGGTGAGAGCATGCCCCTCCAGCCTGGAAAGATTGAAGGTGGGAATTTTCATTTTCCCTGTTTAAAGCATCAATGCCAGGCCAGGCACTTTGAAGGGGGAGAAGCTGTCGCTATAGTGCAAGAGATCTCTGATGCCAAACCTTAGTCGGTTTTCATTCAACTAGTTCGTTGAGAACGAATGACATTTTTCAGCGATTCCTCTGTTTTGATGACCTTAGGAACCGTCGGATTTTGTGCCTGGAGGATAAGCTTTCCATTTTCCAGATTTACTTTTGGCAACCAAATGCGAGCTTTAGGTCTCCCCGGGATATCCGCAGCTGGGATTAGCTTAAACCTCATGCCTTCTATGCGCCACAGATGTCAGTGACGCATTCGCCTTGGAAGTCCCTTGAAGCCTGGTCTTTATATCTGATTATTCCCGCTGATAGTGTCACCTATTTCTAATGTAGCTATGATAAATGCAATAAAAATAAAACCAACCCTCTAAGTAGATCAGAACCAGGACTACACGAGAAACCACCCCTCTGGGGAACTTTCCCAAAAAAATGGGAATGGTGGTAATAAGTGGTAATTTAGGGTTCAGTCTCGGGTAATCAAGCCAACATCCTTTTCACAGTGCCCCAACAAGCCTTAGCGTTAAACAACACAGAGTAGATAAGCACGGCAAGTCTGCGCCGCGCCCTCATATTTGCCATTCCCATTCTGGTTCGCGTCTTCGCTATGATGAAAGCTCTTTTGTAGGGGAAATTTTGGGAAGAGAGGAACTTTGGTTTCGTTTGCACTTGCTCATATAATTTACTTTCTGAGCTGTTTCGGGCCCCCCCCCCTGGGCCGATGATTTAAAAATTTATAGTGCTATAAGGTCTCAAACTGATGTATCCTTTTTACAGTCGAAACTTAATGCACTACAAGACTGGTGCACCACTAACAATCTTCTTCTTAACACCAGTAAGTGCCACGTAATTACCTTCTCCAGGAAAAGAACAAAACAGCTGCAATATTATTATCTCAATGACAATGTCTTGGATCATGTCGATCACATTGTTGATTTAGGCATTGTCCTCGACAGCAAGTTAAACTTTAACTTACACTATGATAAAATTATTGCCAGATCCAATAAGCTGTTAGGCTTTATTAAGAGAAGAGCTAAAGAATTCGACAATGTATGGGTTACTAAAGCCTTGTTTTGCTCATTAGTCCGTCCTATTCTTGAATATGCTTGCCAGATCTGGGATCCCATATTTCAAATTAGTGTAAATCGAATAGAATCTGTCCAAAAGAAGTTCCTTCTTTTCGCGCTTAGGAACCTTTATAATCCTTCGGATTTTCACAACCTTCCTCACTATACGGACAGGCTCAAAATCCTTGATCTCTTACCTCTATCCCTTAGGCGGAAATTACTCATATCTTGTTTTACCCTGGATGTCCTGAACAATAACCTCAAGGTACAGTTCTTGTCGGACGCCATCAAATTTAACGATACTCGACAAACAAGACATTGCAAATTACTTAAAGAGTACCCGCATCGCACTGAATATGGTAGAAACGAGCCTGTTAACAGGTGCTGCACTATCTTCAATACCTACGCAGCCTGTTACTCTCCCTCAATTAATAAAATGTCCTATAAAAGAAAACTAACTTCCCTACTGTCCTCCTGATTTCTCACTAACACTTAGACTTAGATCTTAGTTTAATACTTAAATACTCACAATGTTCCTTTTACGTTAATTATTACGTATTTTTTGTAAATAATGTAATCCATTTGTTTTAAGTGCCTTGCTTGGCGATAAAAAAAAAAAAAAAAAAAAAAAAAATAAAAGGCTTTTCCTCCTAGCGAAAGGACAAACCTCATTCTTTAAAGCTGATGTTGCGATATTTCAATTTTATGTTATCTGAGTTGGGCCGCGAAGGTAAATATAAAGAGAGGGGAGCAAAATAATTGATTCGGGAGACAATTTTATTATCATTTACTTCACATCTCCAAAACAATACAAATTGAAGAAGTTATATGAGATCGTCTATTATGTTCAACTGATGCTTTTGTTAACCATGGTTGAAACAAGTTTAAAGTAGCTACCCTTAAAGCAAAGTTCTTACAACATTGTTGGCCGCCCTAAAGGTAGCTCCACATTCCCCCTTAACCATCCTTATTTTCGAGAAAGGCAACAAAATGACAGCAGCCAGCTTTGTTCAATATAAAACTCTTCTCGATAAGTAGACCACTTGACCATATACTAACCAAATAAAGTAAAAATGTTATAGGTAAAGTTGTGTTGCTCTTTTTCCAACCCGCCTTCCACGTACCATTAAAATTCAAAACACAAATATTTTTTTACCGCCCCTTTGTTAGAAGCACTCATCCCTGCAACTGCCAAGAATTTTGTTTTTTTCGTAAAGGAATTAGTTTTAAGTTAACAGGAACCGCCACCTCACCTCCATGCAGAGCTCTCCTGCAGGGGGTATGCTCATGTTAAAGGGTTGCTTTACACAACCCTTTGAAGCAGGGAGCATGCTTCTGCAGAAATCCGCAGTGGTACAATTTTGTGGCTAGAAAACAGGTTCAACATCCTCGAACCTCGTCGAAAGCACAGTTATTTTTCCCTTCTATAGTTATCCTTCTGCTTCTTTCTAGTTCACGTTTTTTTTTTTTTCATTATCCTGAATTTATTTCTGCGTTTATCCTTGAGTTATCTTTCTAGCCCGGAACAATTGAGGTTTTGCGCTATTTCTTTTTTTGGTACTGAATAACTGCTCAGACTGTTCCGGGGGGAATCGAGGCGCTTCGCCATAGCAATTTTATTTTATTTCTCATTTTAGTTGGAATTTTTTTTAAAGTTTTCCCGAATTTCATTTTCCAATTTTCGTTGCGCGCCACCCAAACTGCTCGTATATATCCTTTATCCAACTTCAAATTCAATCGTTGTCATGTGCCCGCGCCATGGAAGACTCTCCTTTATTTCCGGCTTCTTCCGCAGCACAATGCCAGCCGCAAATTGATGGAAGCTCTGGGAGTTTTACTTTAAAAAAAGAAGTAGAAAGAAAGGAAAAATTTAACAACTTCTAACTGCTCCTTTCCGCTCTGGATTTGGGCTCTGTTTCAAGAAACGAGATTCCCCTGCACACCCAACGTAGCCGGAGTGCGGTAGTCAAGGATAAACGATTCTTGTTCCATCCTTAATGATTGATTGTTAAAGAAGTTCATGTTTCGAGTTAATTGAATCCCCAAGTATTTAAGGGAAGAAGCGATTAATGAAACCAGATAAATCATCGAGAAGTGATTGTTGGAGAGGATAGTTGGATTTTCTAAATAGGATTTTCAAATTTAATATCCTGGGGAATTTTTCATTGAAGTTACTTTTTGTTTTGTTGGGCTCTGGTCGATCGGAAACGAGCTGTATATATGAGCATCCGGTATAGTTGGGTTTAGAGTTGTGTAATTGCAAAATGGATTTGGTGTTTGCTAGTGTAAATTCCAGGGAATTATAAAAAGCAATATTTAGAAATGTTACCATAATCTATTGCCACATAGTACGTAATACATAATACAATATACATAGTGCATAATGCATAATACATAATACATAATGCATAATACATAACACATAAAAAGTTGTGTCAGACACAGTGTCATATTTACATAATACACAATACATAATACATTATACATAAAGTTTTAAAACCTCCCCTTTTGCGTTGGAAATTGTCAAGCATGTTCTGTCATACTCTGAATCTATAAGTTTTGAACACAAATTCGTTATTTGCGACCTTAGAAATCCTATTCACTTTCATTGCTCATTCGGCCATATTTGGGCGTCCATTTTGAATTTTGACTGCGGTCATTCTGAATTTCGAAAGTCGGACTTCGAGGTGCATCATGGAAGACCCCTACGGTCCTATAACGCACACATCCATATAGAAACTTTTTTTATTTTTTATGTTATTTGTCGATAGAAGATAGAACATATATTCAAATATAAGCTGTTTAGGGTTTATTAGATGAAATTAAAGAAATTATTGGCCTAAACTCGAAATTGACTTCTTAACTCAATCAAATCTTAATTTAACTAAACTTTCAACTCCACTCTAAACTCTAAACTGAAATCCCAGCTCAACTATTAAATCTGTTCAATTATATTCTTAACGAATCTTTTCACTTAGGTATAGTAACACTTTTCCCACTTCAATTTAACTTAACTCAACTCTTAACCCAAGTCTTAAAAATAAAGTAAACGCAATTCAGCTCATCTCAACTGAATTTTTAACCCAAGTTGTCAGTCTCCACTCAACTCAACTATTAACCCAACATTACTATATACTGTGATTCTAGCAGCACACAATAGGACAGAAATAACCGCGTTCGTGATAAGGAGGCGTCAGCTTGGTCTGGGACCCCTTATGTTGGCCAGCATCCTCGCGAGTGCTGCGCTGATGGTGAGAGCCTTTGCCGCCGTGCCCACCAAGTGCACATCGAGATATTGAGTTTTCGGTCTATCATCTCTCCCAAATACCTAAGTGCGGGCTGCGAGCAGATGACTTGGTCACCTACTTCCCCAGCTATGGTCTCCACCTTTCTCCGCTTATTGATTAGCACTACTTCTATTTTGTGCTTATCTAGCATAAAACCAACGTTCTCGAGCCACCGCTTTATTTCCTATATAACTTCATTCGCAAATATCGCTTTCCAACTCCTGCGACCCCAAGCCATCGGTGAACTCAATAGCGGCCTCTTTTCGCGGAAGGCAGTACAACATCATACATGATAATCCACAGGAGGAACAAAGGACGGAGCCTTCGGGATCTCCGTAGGTTGTTATGTACTTCCTCACTAACTCAATTGACTCACAGGTCCTAGTCCTACCTACATGGAATTTTATTACAATGCGCACTAGATACTTCGGTGTAACTAGCTTCATCAACGCGTCGACGATCTTACTCCACTCGCAGTGTAGAGAGCATTTTTCGCATAATTTTTGAATGCGCAGCTCTTATTTACATCCATTGAGGCCCTTGCTGGGATTATCACCATAGTTATAGCATCTGTTATCGATCTAGCCTTCCTGAAGCCGAATTACCTTTCCGCTAAGCAGCCTTCACTCTGGGCGCTACGGAGTAATCTTTTATGTATCACCCTTTCGAAAGGCATATCTGTCTGTAGGCCGACGGCTCCCCTGAGTACTAACCCCGCTTCAGGATGAGCACAAGTTTTTGACGCTTTATTTGCTCAGGGAAGACTCCTTCCTTGAGGCACGCTAAAAATACTCACTTGGTGCCGCCAGAATTTTTTTGGACGTCTTCATAGTTTTTGGCAATGAGGGATAGGGGCGTCACATACCCGTTTTATCGCCGCGATGATGCGTGCGCCCCTTTGGTTAGCACATCTTGTTTGCTCAATATTCTCCTGCAGGATCATCTCTTTGAACAGCTACACAGGGTACACCATATTCGGTTTCCAGCCCAATGTCTTATTATAACTAATTCTTAATTTCACAATTTACATCATATTACATCGCCCAGAGCGTAGCCCGACGTTTTAACAACTTAAATATTATTTGGAATTGAAAAAAATGATTCAAGTTTTAGTTAAAATACAAGCGAGAAAAATGCTTCAAAGTTCGATTTATCAAAGCACTTTGAAAGGAAAACCAAATACGCAAACCATGAAAGCTTTAGAGAAAGCTTTTGAACGAAAGCTCCTAGAACAAAACTCAGAAAGCTCCATTTCATTAACGATCCGAAAAATTGAACCTCCGAGAAATTATTTGCCTTTCAATGACGTCACAAAAGCTCCAAACGAAAGCTTTTTCTGTTTTGTTAAGAAAGCTTTAAATAATATCCAATAAAATTTTAAAGTTTTAAGTTTTATAATTTAAATTTTTTAAGTAAAAAAAGAAGAAATGAATGGAGAAAGAATATGGGATGCGCCATCTAGACCTTCGGTATTTCAACATTGAAAAACTCTGACATTTTTAAGCCGGCTTTGACAAATGAGTAAGATTTATTTAGGATATTCTCTACCATTTTTTCAAATCAATAATAATAATAATCAAACATTCAGGCCAACGTTATAGCAGCTTTTTCGGCTCGTATGTTAGCTTTGAGTTCGTCAATGGTCTTTGGCTTGAGCTGGCATAAACTTTACTTTCTAAATAACCCTGCAGAAGAAAGTCTGACGCCGTTAAAACCGCAGAACGTGGAGGACACTCTAAATCACTTTTTTCGACACAACGTGTCTCGGGAACGGCAAGAACTTCATCGTAGCGGCTGCGGTGTGGCAAGGTGCACCGTCTTCAGGCCCCCAGACTATTGAATGTACAACCAGATTTTCATCAAACCCATGGGCACAACGAGTTTTGCTCGGCTGATCAATCGATAGTTTTAGTTGTACATCCGCACTTCGATGTACATCCAATTTCACCATGTATGGGGGCCTTTACTAAAATTGGAATTTCGCCAGAAGAAGAAGAAGAAAGTCCACCAATATCAAACGATAGTGTACGCCGTCGAGGGTTTGTCCAACTATGAAAAAAATGGTTAGATAGTGGTTTTTGAGCACACACCGGCTAAAACAGTGATTTTTTCGTCGTGCAGTGGTGATTTTTGAATGTCGTGCGGGTTCTGTGTTTCCCAAATTCGACATTTTTGTTTATTGACTCCGCCAGAGAGTGTAAAATGAGCTTTGGTGTGTATTGGCATATAAATAAAATGGTACTCAAGGACGTTTCACAATCGCGTACATTTGTCGAAATCAGCTAAAAAATGTCAGAGTTATTCAATGTTGAAATAACGAAGGTTTGGATGGCGCATCCATATAGACAAAAAAAGAACAGGACCTCCAACCTCTTGGCTTGGTGCCTGTGGTGGTAGCATGCATGCCTGTGGTGAGAGCGTGAATACCCGATTGTCATGCGCATTTGTTCACTAAACGTGCTAGGTAAAATATAACCAACTAAATACTATCAATTGTTGCACGTTGGTCATTTTTCATCATAACTGATAATGAGACATTTCAGAAGTGGGTCCATTCTATTACGTTTCAAAAGTACATAGCAGATGTTAATTCAGTCTATCATCGTTTGGAACTAATGAGGAGCCCAACCATTGAATTTCTAATTGTATCCAGCTTTGTGTGACACTGCTCACATGCAATCTTGCTGAACTTTTTCAGGAAAGATGAACGGCTCTTTTAATCAAGTCAGTGTAAAAATTAGGTGAGCAGTTCATCTTTCACATCAAATTTAACAGAACGAAAGCGACCGAGCCAGCAGATTTTTTTTATTGTGACTTCAACCCCTCTGTTTGGAATTTAAAAAGTGAGTCAAATTTCAGTTAAAATAAAAAAACCAGAAAAATCCTCCAAAGTTCCATTTATCAAAGTACTTTGAACGGAAAACCAAAACGCAAACCATGAAAGCTTCCGAATAAGCTTTTAATGAAAGCTCTTCGAATAAAAATCAGAAAGTTCCATTTTATGACCGATCCAAGAAAGCGAGCCTCTGAGAAATTGTTTGCCTTTAAACGTCACAAAAGCTCCAAGCGCAAGCTTTTTTGTGTGTTAAGAAAGCTTTAAAAAAGTTTTACGTTTTAAGTTTTAAAATTTTAAGTTTTTTAGTAAAAAAGGGAAGAAATGAATGCATTTTATAGCGGATGTGTTGAAATACAATTCAGATATAAACTACATATAAGGTTGTATATCAAAAATGAACAAGTTTTAATTAGATACTGAAAGATGTTTTTGACTTAACTGGAATAAATTAGTATCAGATAACATTCCTCAAATCATTATAACGTATCACAAACAATATCATTGCTAAAATTACTACTCAGAATCTAATCAGATACAGTTAACAATTGAATTCATCTCCAATTCAAAAATGAAGTACAAGGTACAAAAGCTGAAAAATCATTAATTATGCATGTTCAAAACATTTGTACCTAATAATGCTAAATGCTACGCCATTGAAGCGCCTAACATTGCCAAATACTGCAATCAACAATGCAGGTTAATATGTTCTCGAATTTCTCAGTTGATGTACTTGTAAACATTATTTGCCAAACCATATGTATCCTTCTACTTGTCTCCCTCTACCTGTCTCTCTCTCTCCCGCGCTCCATCCAATGCCACAAATAACCTTTCAGCCTTAATTCGTTGCATAATAATAAATTTCTCATGCTTTTCTAATAATGATTTTCCTCTTTTCGTCTTTAGCGATGGCGCTTTAGTCTATTGTGCACGTTTTGCGGAAAATGAAATTTAATTAATTTGGCATAATTACCACGAATTTTACGCTCAACAATATAATAACAACAACAACAACAACAACTACAACAATAACAACAGCAACACCAAAAACAGAAACAACAACAACAACAAATTGGAATTGAACGAGTTCCAAATGCGTTGCGTGAAACTGTTGCTTAAATGGTTAAGGACGAGTGGTGGGGGTAAAGTAGGGTCTATATACCAGTATGTTGGGCAGTGGAAGGGGAACAGTTGTTCCGTTGAAAAGGTGCTGCTTGGAGTTCTGTTGAAATTTCTTTAGGGATTTCTGCCCCTTTCTTGGGGTTGTTTTTTTATTGTATTTCAACTTAAAACTGACACAATCAATAACGAATTTATAATATATTCCAGGTCTTTTATTATTATTGCACGAAAGGTAAAGAGCAAATATATTCTTATGTGAAGAGCCTTTGAAGTGATCGGTTACTTAAGAGTTTCGAGTATAGCATAATTTATTGTGCGAAAATATATGTAGTAAGGAAAGGGCGATGGGGCTGGTGAGAAATATCGATTTGATTCGAAAATAAACTTAAGAAATTATTAATTCAAAAATGCTTAAGTTAATTCATACCCAATCGAAGACGAAGCCACTCTTATATTTTTAGATTTAATTTCGTAAAAGCCTCCTGCTGCTACTTCGGATGAGTATTGGACTGTATTCGGTCAAATTCTATATTTACTATTATTTCTCTCTTTGACTTTATTTATTTCTCGTCAAGAAAAAAATGAGAATAAATTTATTTCATTCGCATTTGATATTAAAGAAAACAATTTCAGATTCGTTACGTACACTGCTTTTGGACACATAGAGTCCTCCAAGTTCAAATCACTTTTTCTAAAGCCTAATCTATATTTCGTTGAGACGAGTTTTTCTGAAGAATATAAAATCACTCAAGCACCTTTTGTCCGACGGTACAGTTGACCGAAATATGAGTTCAGACTCATCATCGCTCTATCTTGCCATCGGAAAATCAAAGACACAAACCATAAAAGCTTCTTAGTCTGCTTTTAACGAAAGCTTCCGAAAAATTCTCAAAAAGTTTCATTTTGTGAAAGCGAGCTTTCGAGAAATAGTTTGGAGTTAAGTGACGTCAAAAAAGCTCAAATCAAAAGATTTTTTGTTTTTGTTAAGAAAGCTTGTTCTTTATATTGACATCGCTTCTTAGAATTGTTAGTTCGAACGTTCGAACGTTAAGCTAGATAGGAATGGGAGAATGAAATCCTATTTTTGCGTTGCTAATTATTTTACTTGTCTCTCTACAATCTTTTCGGCTAGAGCTCGCTGTTAGCCCTAAATACTAGAAACGTTGACTGTAACAAGGAGCTTATCTATGAGCTCTAGGCTTTCATATTAACAAACAAGAGCTGCTGTTGAAGCCATTCTCACACTAATTTAGCCATTTATAGCAAAGCATGAAAAACGAGTAGACTCTTTTCATAAAATTATAAATTCTGGGTTTTTGTTCATATCTTGTATTCACGCACTAATACGCCTGTTCATTATAGACAAGAACTTACGCATCCGGATATAAAAGCTTTTCTGAAAGTTTACTGCAAATTCCAGGGAGCTTTACATGGTAGCCAAAGCTGCTTTTGCATACTACACGATGTTTTCTTTGTGTGTGTGGACATTTTTTTAAATGCTTCAAATCGTTATTTATGTGGGTGTGATTCACCCTTTTGGAAAATGGCCGTAGCTTTTACAGCCACCGCACAGCATTTGAAGAGCTTTTGTATGTGTATCCACACATGCTTCTCTATAAGAGCAGTTTTATATGAAAAAATTAGCTCAGGAGTTACCCAGTCCGTTACGTCGGTCACGATAAAGCGCAACTGATAAACGATGGACCAACTGTTGATTTCTTTTTTGAAGTGAAAGTTTCACAGTAGGCCGATAATTTTTTTTGTGGGGAAATATTAAGGACCGTTGTTACTTGATTGTGGACCAAATCGTTGGAACAAGTTCCGCTGCTTAACAAGTAGCTTGTCGCTTAGACTTGAATGTAGTGTTTGGTAGGACACAATTATAAAAGAGTTTGTAAGAGGCGCCTCTTTTTTTGACCCAGTACAATGTAATACTTCAAATGAGGCGAGGTGCTATTGTAACGCCAAAATAACAAAAAAAAAAGCAAATTAAAAAAGAAATAAAATAAATACAAATGAAGAATATTTTTACAACTTTAATTCTAATATGCATTAAACTGCCTTAGTGTAAGTAAGAAATCTATGCCTCCACAAAGTATATTTATATTTTGCAATCCCACCTAGCCTAATTTTAAGTTGGAAATTTTGTTGCCGCAAAAGAAGTAAGAAATTCCACTCCCTCGACAAATGTAAGAAATGTCTCTCCAGTACGAAATTTTCCCTCCCTCAAAAAACGTAAGAAATGTCTCTCCAGTTTGTATTTACCATTTCATCTCGCCTCATTTACCTCGATCTACGCTCATATATTAGTAGAACATTATTTTTGAACAGGGACAATTGAAAAAATTTACACCTCAGTACAATGTACCATCGTGAAAGAAACAAATGTACTGCCTCGTGTAACTCCTGCTTAACTCTACTTGAGGGTTTGACAATCCCGGGTTCCAACCCGCAATCATGCCTTTGGTCGGTTTTCACGAAAGCTGGCTCGCGGCTGCTCCGTGGGCTCCCCAATTCCACTCCGGTCCTCCTTAGCCCTTTAGCCAATTCAGAACCTAAGGGTCTGCTTGTTGTCCCAGTAAGAGGGTAATTGCGATATCACCTTTTTTTTAAAAAAAATTCCATCTTGGGAGCTGGTGCTACCAATTTTCTGGCGGTTCCTACAACTTTGGGCGGAGTGGTTGCTGTCTAGGTCTTGACCTCGAAACGATAACTTTACGTCTTGAGTTGGTAGACCCGATCTGCGCATCCGCTAATGCTCTTGATTTAAGGCCCTCCACCAGAACTTTAAGCAATGTGAAATCCAAAGAGGCATAGAAAGAAAAAAAAAATGCAGGAAGAGAAAACAGCCAGGTAACTGATCCCACCAAGTAACGAAATGACGTAATCCGGTCACGCGGGAACAATGAAAGATAAGAAGAAGAGTAGGTATTGGGTCTGTTTGGCATGGGAACCAAATTATGCAAATTAAGTACTCTATTTACTGTGATTATTAGGTTGATTAATGCGGTAATCAGGCAATGGGTGGGTTTTTAGGCCGAGTTAGAAACCCTTTGAACCGATAGGCAAGAGCTTCTTAGTAAATGCTGTACAATTTCATTTCGGTGGAAAATTGATTAGATGAGAGTTGACATATGTTTGAAAAAAAAAAAACGTCAGCCCGACTGTAAATCGAGGGAAATTCTGTCAGCTGACGTCACCAATGAAAAATTCCTCGTAAAAATTAAAAATTACTTGCTTAAATGAACGGCCAAAGATATAAAACACTTAACCCAGTCCATACCAAGCTCATACCAAAATCCTCTATCAAAAGCCTTGTGTATATCAATCAACTAGCCCAGAATCAGCATAAATCAGTTGAGGTGCTTTCTTAAGCATACCAAAAGATCGTCTGTAGTTCTTTTTATTTTAAGGCCGCACTGCTTGTCGTCTAATGTTTGGTTACATTCAAGATATTCCATTACATTTTTTGTCTCCATGTGATTGTTACTGGGCGATAGTTAGAGAGGTTACTAGAGTCAACTTTCAAAAGTCTGTATAAACTCCAGATAAATAAGACAGGGCAAAGACTTATTTCGCGCACAGACCTATATACTTCGCAAATCTAAAAATATAGAGTAGGAAAGACTCCAATGCGAACAGAGATGTTAGTAAAACGACCTTAGATTGCTTTTAACTATCATCATCTCCCTTGCAAATAAAAGAACGAATTGGAGATTAGATGCAATTTTTCTTGAAAGAGTTAACCAAGACGTTTTTACTGCTTGTAATGAAATTGACGACTTTACCTCTTAACCTATCACCTAATGACTTTCCTGATGGTGGTTTTACAGCAGTTTCTTAACTTAATGTACTCACGACGAAGTGATTGCCTCGTAGAACGTGTGTACTCTAAAAGATTAACTATTATCATTCATGAAACTAATTGCGAATCAATTTCTTTGTTTTCATCTCAAAATTGTGTAGCTATTCATAAACCTTTCATCCAACAAAAACATACCTTAATTGTTAAATCTGCTAATCTTCTCAATCGTTATCTAAAATTTATAGTATTTTTTTTTGCGCAACGTGTGGCTGTACATCAACCATCAGCCTATTTTTTTCGCCTGTTAATGCTTCATGATATTAGAAACTTTCAGTATCACGTTAATCCTCCTGGTTCACCCTCGACTGTGGCTATGCTGCACATACACACACACACACACTCACACAAGATTTATTTACAAAGTTTGTCGTTCTGACCACATTATCCGATTTCATCCTTCCCTCCGTGTATGTTCGCATGGTGACTACCTATCCTTTAAGGAAGTGACATTTATTTATAAGCTTTATATGGTAATAAGCTTGCAGCAGTTCATGTTTACAAAATCACCACCTAAAAACTACCCGCGCCCCCAGTGATGTGCTGCAGTGCTCAGCAATGCCGACTCAAACCCAGCTGGACTTCCTGGTAATCGTTGTGCGATACAATCTGGGGCTGGTCTGTAGTATTTCATCGTTCTTCTGATTCAAATCGGTTTGCTACAATAAAATATTTGGATTTTTAGGGGACGTTAAGTTGTCCCCATATAATTTACAATATCGCATTCCATACATGACCCCCCAGTAGTGGCACCTAAAACGCGCCTGCTTGAAGGTTCTCTCCCCCCACCGCGGCGCGATATAGTGTATAACTATGAATCTTTACCTCGTAAGCCACAAACTACCCTCGGCACAATAAAACTGTTCAGAATGCCAGACCATAAAGCCGTAACCCTTTAACACGGGCCTTTTATTAAATTACAGATCAGTTTGTTCCACTTTGTGGCTTTCGTGTCCTTGTTTTGTGCTCCCCTTTTACAGCCCAGGAAATTCTTCCATTTAGCCAGCCCCCCCTCCACCCGTCCTCCCACCACTCACCATTTCACGAGTTTTTAATTTCCCCGACTGTGCGCTATGAAGTTGGCCTCATCAGACCCCGTCCGCACCGCTCTTCCGCCCCCCAGGCAAGGATTAAACCTTGGTATGCCACTTTGTTAATCCCTTTGTAGGATATCTCTGCGGAGCTTCTTTTTTTGTTTTTGATTCGTCCTGTTTCCTTCGGACTACTGCTGCAGCCCGGCCCGGCGCTGATGGTGGTGGTGTTCGGCTGCTGCCTCCATTTAGCAGATTATTGGATTTTGTTCACTTTTTACAATGGCAAAAGGGAAACAGAAAAAACCCAAGAAACCCGGAAAAGTGTGATAATTGGTGTTAATTAGAAAATCGGTTTAGTGCTGCCCTACCTTCCTCCGGAGCGCTCCGAGAAGGGCTCGGATTAATTGCAACTGGCGATTCTTGTTTGGAGTCTGGCGATTGTGGAAGCGGGTCAGCGGTTTGAATTTGAGTTTAATTGCAATGATTAAAACCTACTTTTGTTGTTATCCTTTTCAATTACTTGTTGGGTGTTTTTTTTTTTGGACGTACCTTGAGAGGTTGAAGATGCCAAATTTGGTCTTATCCATGATTACTTCTGTTTTTCAAGGGTCACCCAATATATTGGTGACCCAATATGTTTGTAAGGATATCAAATTTCTTGCTTCTTTCTAATTTGTTTACTTTCAACTACTCAAGGATATTTATGAATAATAATTTAAGATAATAAAATCTACCACTGATTGCTTATATTTTTTCATACAATCTCCGCTCTTTCATTACTCAATTTTTTTTCAGAGAACTTGATTTTCATAGAATATTATGATTAACTTCCAATTACGAAACTGAATGAGTAATCAAATCACGAGATTTCTTTAGAATATTTTTGTTATTCAGAAAAAATAAATTTTTATTTACTCGAATTAGTGTCCTTCAATGGTAAGTGACTTTTTAATTCTTTTAATGTGAAATAACTAGAAATATATTTTATTGAAATAACAAAATTAAGTAAAATACAGACGGCCATTCAATAAATTCCATGGAGAGGGAATGAAATCTTCCGAAATCTTCTACTTTCCAGTGTGTTAATGAGCGTGTGGCTCGACCCATGACCCTGATATTAAGAGTCTCATGCTCTACCGACTGAGCTAACCTGACTGCTTAGAACCACTTGACTCTCTGTTGTATTCTGGGGAGAAAGAACCCGTCTAGTTGCAAGTAATATTTGTTAAGCTGGTAACAGACACATGCGCGCGTGCGATGCGAGCAGTGCTGGATGGTATAGAAGTATATGTGACATAACAGGGATCCGTTCAAGCGTGACGTAACGCAGATTGGCGGAGGGAGTCAGGGTACGCTGCAAGGTGAAAGGAGGGCCAAACAGCGCGTTACGTAACATTATGTTAGAGTAAATGTGTAAGTCCAATAAAGCATCGAACTGCTAGAGTACAATAATCGTTGGGAACAGATACACGTGCTGTTGCGGTGCGGGCAATAAGAAATAGAATAGAAGTGAGTGTATTCAAATGTGAGCTAACAGCACTACCAAAAATAGCGCTTCTGATAAACGCAACATGAAACCTGCCCTGGTGCCAACGTGTGCACATTTTGATTAGAACCAAAAAAAAAAAAACAAATTTATAAAACAAAACCCGGAAGTCGTTAACAACAAATTACAAAAGAAGAAATATTCCTATCATGAATTAACAAACGTTTCAGACAGTTGACGTTAAGAAAAGTAATCGAACCAAACCAAATAACTACTCCTAAATAAATTAGAAATATTTGGATCTGCCATCTTAAACGTTTGGTGTAAAACAGATTCAGATTTTCCCCCATTATATTAGGGGACGTCCATAAATTACGTGAGGTGATTTTTCGTTTTTGTGTAGGATTTAGCCATATTTTAAGACTCACACATACTCACACACAGGTCGGCGGCAGGTCTGATTGTTTTTGCCTTGAAGCCAAGTATCACCATACACTCACCGATCCAAGAAAACTGACAAAAATCTTAATGTGTGTGGGCATTTATCGTCAGTTCGTGTCTGAAGATCTATTCGGTTCTAATCTTGTGAATATACGGCAAGAAAACCATCCAGATTCGACTTCGCGCTTGTTCGCGAGTGTTGACGGCATGAAACTGGAGCCCCTTTTAAGTTTTCGTTGAGACCATGAACATTTTTGCACTTGAATTAACAAACCGCTGTGCTAAGCTGCGTCTTCGCCTGTGTGTCTGTAGGGAATCATGACTTCACCTGCACGCCACGGCCTGTCAGACGGATACTTTAAATTGTCATCCCTCAGACAAACTGAGGACTGTGTGGTCTTCATCGGGCCGTGCCTGCCGATGTGGCCTCAAAGGCCAAAGCCTGCCGGCAGCCTGTGAGTGAAGTGGAGTGAAATATGTTTTATTTAATTTAACCCAGTTTTATCGCAATTTTACCCGGATTCTTGAGAAAAAAAATTACGTGATATTTGCCCACACTGCCCCCTCCCCCACGTGAGATTGAGTGAGAGTCGGCTCAATCCCCTCCTCCCCTTAAATGCCTCACTTAATAAATGAACGACCCTTTACTATTAGCTGTTTTATTAGCTATTATCCAATAAAATGGAGTCAAATATGGAAATTTTGGAGCTAAAGGGGGGCAGAACTAAATTTTAAATGGCTCCCAAAGCCTTAAATAAGCTATATAGCTCTGCTATACTATCATGTCATAATGTATGATTGTAAGATCGTACGATCCAAGATGCAATTAAAGAAATTCAAAATCCGAGGCTATGTTTGCGCCAACAAATAATAATAATAATATATGTATGCATAGTATATTTTTAATTAGCGTATAATAAATAATCATAGGCATAATCATTTTCTAAAACAGTTTTTTTTTAATTTACTAAAAGTCTTAAATACTAGATCTACCCTCTCTTCGAGCAAGGTCCTCAACATCTATAACCGCGGGATTTGGTTAAAGATCATATAAGCCCCAAGGGATTCTCTTAGTCTTCCGGCCCGGTTTCTTCTTTCCCAAGATTCCAAAGTACAGTTACGTCTATTTTTCCCTCGGTCGATAGCCTTGGTCTCCTAAACGACTACTAGTTTTGCTCACTCCCTGATCCGCAAGTTGTTATAATTTAGTTTAATTCGTTAATTTCTTCCGTTCCCTTTCCTCTCTCATCTATAAAACTGGTTTTACTTGCCATGAATATGGCACTGTGTCAGGAAGCCCATTCTGTGATTAGTTCTGACACACTGTTGTTGCGAAACGAGTTCTTTACTTTTATAACAACCTTATTTTAAATTTAGCACACATTGGTTGTGTAATCTTTTTGCACTTTCTTCAGCCAATCTGCCTTTTCTTTTGAAAATATTTTTGGTGTACGTTTTCTATGATTCATCAAGACTTAACAAAACGACACCTTTTCTTTAGAAAAAAAAAATCCTGATTCCCTTCTTTACTTTCTCGTTTTCATAGCCTTCACAGTTTTTCTCTAAAAATTTCTCGATTTCCACTTCTCCTTTTATTTTATTTTTCCAAAGTGGCTACTACAACGTGAATTTTGCTTAACAGGATAGTCTCGCTCTTAAAAACCGTCGGCACCCCAAACCCAACTTGCGAAGGAGTAAGGAACCGAAAAAACCAATGGTCTACTTTCCGATGTGTTAATGAGCGTGTGGCTCGACCCATGACCCATATTAAAAGTCATTTTCTAGTGACTGAGCTAGCCGGGCTGCTTAGAACCACTTGGCCCTCTTTTAGATTCTGGGGAGAAAGAAACCCTCAAAGATAAGGTTGAGAACCAGATACTAAACTAGTCCTTCGACAAATGGTCCCCTTTGGTAGCTTATAGGCTTCAACCACATCTCTAGAACTTCTCTTTTTCGGATTCATCACTTGAATCTGTAGCAATTCCACAATGCCTTCGCCCTCACCCGGTGGATCGCAGGGAGAGATTCCGTGTTCGCCCGACTGTCCAAGAAACTCGCAAATGACTGCGGAGCCAATGCTTCCTGGTATTTAACTAACTGAAACTTGGTCCCAGACGACCAAGTCAATTAAAGGCGCTAGGGAAGCTATCTAAGCGGACCGTGGTACACTATTGTTAACCGATGAAGCCGGCAATATGCCGTATTAGGGCTACTCAGGTTATGCTTTCCATCTACGACTGGGAGTGATTAGCCACGGAGATCTTTGGCGTGGCAGCTGCCTAGAAATTTTCCGTTCAGGTTCTCTAACTCGGAAAACTTGTCGGATAATTTGGCGCTAAACTGGTCGACTGTCTTACTGGGAGAAACGTCCGGCGAAAGACCTCTTGACCAGGCTAGAACTCTACGACTCTGCAACGCAACTTTTAACCTATTGCAGTGAACCAAGAATAGTCTCGATTATATTCTGTATTACCAGAAAAATAATCGAATGTGCTTTCATAAGGCATTTCGAATTCTTCTTCCAAATTCCCAACTGGGCATATGGACCATTTTTCACTGTTCTTCACAACTAAGATTGAAGTGTCTACTATAAAAACAAAAATCCAGCATCGCCAGTATGTGACCCACTGCCAGCCCTACATTAAGATGCTTTAGACACACCAAAAATTGAGTTCTAATTTCAATTTAGGTCGACTCTATTGTAAATGGGTCTCTCATCGAAACCCTTAATTGAGGATCCGCTTCCGTCAAATCCACTACCACCGCATAAAAATTCCTCCATCAATCCCGAAAATCTTTTTTGCAAAAAGCTGAAAGAATGAAAGTCATTTTTGGTATTCGCCAGGTCTTCTTACCTTCATCCCATTCAATATCGAAGGCGGAAGGAAGCAAGCCGAGAAGAGATTCACAGAATAGTTTTGATGGGAGAGTTATTTGGAGTTGGAACGACAAACGGCATGAAATTAGCTCATTTGCATGCCTTGAATACTAATTAACTCCCCAGAGTTTCCTGTCATCCCCTGCACCCCCCAGGGGGGTTTTATTTTTCGTCACACAAAAGTTCAAATAAAAAGCGATAAAAGCAAGAACTGAAAAAAACGAAGGAAACTTAAAGATCGGTGGTAGCCGAGGTGAATATGGTGAAAGAATTTCTATTTTTCTTCTTCTTCTTAGTATTTTTTTTTTGCAACAGTTCAACCCTTTGAACCCAATCTTAATTTATGGCCACCCCAAGGGTGTATTTAACAGGTCTCCACTGCCTTATTTTTTTTGCTTCGTTTTTCTGCTCCTAAATCCGTTCGGGATCGGGGGTCCTTTTATGGATTCTGGGCGGAAAATGTGCTTCGCCTGCTCAACGTCGTCGTAGTCTACCTTCTTGAAGGAGAGACGACTACTCTCTCTCTCTTAACTCGGCACTGGGTAAAGGGTAAAAATTGTTATATGAAATCAATAAGGAGCTCCTTAAGTTTCAGTGACTTTAGCATAAAGTTTTGACAAGAAAGGGTTTCAAGGTTCTTCAACTACAAAATGAGGGTTTAAAATTACCTGTACACGGCGCACCTGTTTTATGACTTTTTTAGTACATTGCCATGCTTTCGGGGGTGATTTTCTGCTTATTTTTTTTGCTTTACCTTGGCAATCGATGAGAGAGTTCCCTGGCTTCCGGTTAAAGTGTACTCAAGGATTATGAGAATGCTTTCAGGAGTGTTTTTTGGAGGTTGACGTAAACAAAAATATTAAAGGATACCAATAATTTTGTGTGTACGGTTTTTTTTCCGGGATGGTAAGGGTGGTGATGGTTATGACTTTATTTTTAGCGTAAGGAGTTTATGAATGAAAAAAAAAAATAATAATAATTTCAAACATTTCAAATAATTTAGTATAAAAGTGTTGAAAATTACAACGCACTTCACAATCTAGAAACTGCAATTCAGGAGTGACAGAACGGTAATAATAATAGTAAAGTAATAATCATAATAATACCAGCAACTGAAGTAAAACAACAATAATGAGTAATCTTAGATGGATTAAGCAACAGACCATTGGTCTGAGACCATTCATGAACACATTGCAAGTCTTCGTTTATTCGCACAAAACAGTCCTCGGTTATCCCATTCGGACGAGTGAAATACAATTGGAGATCTTCGCCATATAAGTGAATAGCACAATTTCTTGCTACTTTTGGTAGGTCATTTATGTACAGGCTGAATAAAAGTGGGCCAAGAATCGAGCCTTGAGGCACATCTAAATAAAGAGACGCAGGGCACGAGTAGCCATTTCTCACTTTAACAACTTGAAACCTGCCAGAAAATTACTTATCAGCTTCACAGCCGAAGATTAGAAGTTAAAATCACTATTAAACTTACTAAGCAGCTTTTGGAGATTTACGGAGTCAAAGGCTTTGCTAAAGTCAAGCAGAACTAACATAGCTAAGTGGTTTTTATCGAGCGCGTAGTGGATGTCTGACGTAATTTTTAATAACGCTGTCTCATAACTATCATTCGGTCGAAAACCAGACTGTCATTTGGATAAGAGATTGTGTTGTTTCACATATTTCATTATTTGGTTGTGCCAAGAATTTCGCAAAGAAGCACAGTAAACTGATAGGACGAAAATCGCCAGGATCCGATGGGGATGATTTTTTGGGTACAGGAACTACCAATGCCTTCTTCCATTCATTCGGGAACTGGGAGGTAGTCAAGCAAAAGTTTAAAATAAGAACTCACAATAAAAGGCACTAACAATTTCAGCAATACAGGTGTTAAAGAGTCGAGTCCTGTGGCATTCGACTTGATAGAGTGTATAGCTGTAAGTATTTCAGAGGCCTCAGTGCATCTAAAACTAAACCCCACATCAGCAAGGCCGACGTTTCTTTTGCGCCCGGTGCAGTATGCCATAAGGCGCCCTCATTAGCTGTTCATATTTGTTTTTGGCAATTAAGGGCAATAGAAAAAGGCATTTCTCGTCGAATTCTTCTTCTTTAAACTCCTTTAATCCCTCATGGGACATAGGGCGGAAGTCGAATTATTGATTTATAATAGTACGACTAGTATGAACTGCAAGAACTATGACACCGTGCGGGCCAGGAAAGGATAGGCGACAACAACATGCGAACCATATGGAATTGATTGGCCACACCTTGCAAAGGACAATGGAAAAAGACACAAACACTCTGTGCAGTTCGTTTAATATTTAAAAACGGAGGCATGGGAACACTTTTCCAATTTTTTTATGTGCACCGTCCAAATGCACCCGGTGCAGGTGCATCATTTCCACCAATGACGGCGCCAAATCAGCCAAATCATTTGAATTTTGACACAAAATGTCAGAATATTGAACACTCCTATTCACAAAGAAGTAGTTTAGCACATTTGCGTCCATAGCTATTTTGGTATCATCACTGCCATGTATTCCCATATTGTGGATATTCCAGTTCGTCCAACTGGACTCGAACTGAAGTTAAACGTAAAGGTTCACTCAAAAGAGAGTAATTAACTGAAATAATGGAATGCCCTTCTAGTTAGCTTTTGCATTTTTAAATTCTAGCGAAGAGCAACAACCATTTCAAGCACGAACTGAACATGGACTGGACCTAAGCCGGTGAAGTTATGTGGATTTAACTGAACATTATTGAACTGAGGTAGATGAAGCCGGAGCTTTAGCCGGTACTTTAAGGCTATACACGGCCCTAATAACGCATCTTGTCGGCTTAATTGGTTAATCGGGGTACCAAAGTTCCACTATGGTTGGATCCTTGTGCTTTTTGCGCCCGGTGCACGGTGCAATTCACAAACACTACCCGGATGCGAAAAATAATTCTCATATTAATTCGTTTGAGAGCCAGGCTGCTATAACATTAGGATGCCATGGCAGCATAGCCAAGTTGCCAAGTTTTACCTACAAGTTGCCAAATACAGCGCTCAAAATCAGCTGCCAGATGTCAGTTTTAAAATGGCAACTGAATAAATAGTATATAGAAATAATAGATTTTTTCTTGTCCCTATCTGAATAGTCCTCTGAGGAACTATCCGAAATGGTCGGTCTGCTTTCAATTTCCACAATAAACCTTTCGGTATCAAAATTTTCCACTTTTAAATTTTAATGCTTTATTTCTGAAATTGCGGCCTAATCCAATTGCACCCGGTGTAAGTGCACCATTTGCACCTATGAAAGCGCCGCCCCTAGTTGGATATTTTACTAGCTCTGTTCCGCCTGGTACTCTTGCACGGTGCCTCTGAGCTCATACAACATCAAAAATTCATACTCAAGGTTAAACGCTATCTCCTCATGTATCCTTCGACTTCCTTTAATATATCATATCCTTTCTATCTTCTTAGAATTAAGCTTTTTACTAGGCATTGGTACATATAAACGACGTCAATATAAAAGATGACACCTGATGTTAGACTTTCACTTATTCTTGACAACGTTCAAGCTGCAACATCTTTGTTCGAATGTGGCAAAATAATAGCAAAAATGGCCTGCAATTATTCAAATCGCGTCACTCCTGATGCGTCTTTAAACTGCAAAACTTGATACGAAAAATTGGTATTTTTTATTTTACTCCACTTCAGAAGATGCATTTGACGCCCCTGTGCAGCAAATTTGGCAATAGACTCTTGGTTTTTATTTAAGTGAATTATTAGGTCAGTATTAATTGATGTCTTAGTATGGTTTTAGTGGATGGCCAACACTTATTCTGTATAGGTACTTGTACAGTTTCCTCTTACCGCAAAAAAAAACCTCTAGCCACTAGATACGATTTTTCCCAGTAAAGGCAAGTCGAAACCAAAAATTCTAGTGATAAAACCACTAAGATGGCAAGGCTGAATAGCTGCATCTGTCAGTCTCTCTCTCTCCTGCACACGTCCACCAATTCACTTCGTACATCGGCAAGTTCGTTCCGTACAGTTACAAGTTCAGATTTCACACTATCCAATTCATCGCGTAGCTTAGATATTTTGAAAGCAATAGAGGCAGAACTATGGCGCCGTGCCGGCCAAGAAAGGATAGACGACCAAATCAGGCAAAGGGAATGGAATTGGGTTGGCCACACCTTGCGACGCGAAAACGAAAATCTAGCCAAACAGGCCCTTGACTGGAATCCGCAAGGTTCCCATCGAGTAGGAAGACCTAGAACAACGTGGAGGAGAACCCTACTAGAAGAAGCTGCAAAAACTGGGAGATCCTTGTCGGAGCTAAGAGCTGTCGCGCAAAACAGAGTCCGCTGGAGGGCAACTGTTTCCGCCCTATGTCCCATGAGGGATTAAACGAGTTTAAAGAAAGAAGAAGAAGAAGAGGCAGTTACTTCCTTGATCATATTAGTGCAATACTCCTGGACTGCATTAAATCTTTCCGATGTAATTTGGGCAAAGTTGTCATGCTTTCAAGCAGCACGGCGGAATTCGCTGAGATGCCCGCTCAGACATACTTGGAAATTTTCAAGTACCAACAGGAGTCACATTTTGAATTTGACACTTTGAAGTAGTCCTACTCAGTGGGAAAAAGAAGCATTCAATGATGCATGAAGAAGCTATGTTTAGGCTGCTTGGAAGTGCCTTCCTTTCGTATCCCTATCAATATATTTTTTAGCATTGCATGTCATTAAGAAGAAGCCGTTTTTTCGATATTCTTCTAATTAGCTTCTTGGGAAGCTATATTGAAGTTTTAAGTTTTACAAGCAGCAAAGCCTTCATTTTTGCTTCTTTGGAAGCAGGAAAGAAGTTTTCACTCTTCGTTGTTGCGTAGTAAGGATATACAAATTCAACACGTTTTTACATAAGATAAGGAAGGCTTTGGAAAAAAAGAACTTACACCTTACTATTTAAATAACTTATATGTAGCCATAGGAAAATCTTCTAAAATGCTTCTAAAGCGCTTCTGAGAACACGTTCAACCTCCAATTGGCTATTATTATTTTTAAATCTAAATATGACCAGAAATTACTTAAGCAAATCCAGTTTCACCTTTATCTCGGGCTGCAAATAATTAATCCATTAGCTATTCCAGCTAATTATGAAAAAGCATGTCGTTAATAACGCTTTCCACACCCCAGCATTGGCCCAAGTTAAATAGCAATTGTTGATAATATGATAAATAGGTCTGAATGGCCCCGGTATTTGCAAATCATCCTTTGTCTCGGAAATTATGTTTATATAATTAGTCCAGCATTCAGCCCATGGGGCATCATCGGACCGACAGCAACATAAGTTTATTGTTGTAATATGAATGTGCTATACAGGACAGGGAAATCAGTGGGCTGAAATCATAATATGAATCCAATTTGGCCAAGTAGAAGAGCTGTGCTATGTCTGTCCTGCTGGCTTCTTCACTATTCCTCCTATACGTACGTACGTACGTATGTCCGTGAGGAAAATCCACAAGCATATTGACGTGTGCATGGAAGGCATGCAATTAGACAAAATCCGAACTTAATCACCCTCATCATCATGACAATCGACACAATTACAAAATCGTAGCAAATCCTTCGCCCCCCTCCTAACACGCATATATAAGGGTGAGGTCTTGAGGCCTAATGTCCAAAGAGGCAAGGCTGAGGCTTAAAAGGGTCTCTGTTAACAGAAAGATGTATGGGGTAGCGTTTAGCAGTAGTAACCCAGAAACCTCTGACCAAATCCACATTTCATTTGAGAAAATTCCTTCCTTGATTTTAGGGAGTGTCCGCCTGGCTGATGTTGTTTTGTTTTTGTTGCTCGTCTTTGTCCTGTCATGATACGGGGCAGTACTGTCCTGGCTAACTGATACGAATCTGAGAAAATTGAATTTTGATTGATAGCTTTAACGGTTTTTATTTATTGCAATCGCAAGGATTCATTCGCGCGTTGTGCCTGGATCATTAAGGTGTAGGTATAACTTCGCCACTTTCCTAGACTAACACAGGCAGTCTCTGGAGGGACTCTTTTTGGAATCAGGTCAGTCAGTTATTATTGTCGTTAAAAAAGAGTGGTCCTGACTCCCACTACCCCCTCGCACCTCGCACTGTTGATCGTATCCTTTTCACCGTTTTTTAAGGCTTGTTAAATCGATTATTTGGACGGTTTCCAAACAATCCCGAAGTGGTGCGTGCTTTACGACTAGTGGCCAAAAAAGAGCCTCAGTTGAACACGAACGTACCTCAACCATACCCCCTCCCCAAAAATATGTTCTACAACTCAAAACGCTCATAACTTTAATTAAATTATTTTTCAAAAAAGATCGACTGCATTCAATTGCTTTAATTGCGAAAATTTGCAATCAGAATTGAAACTTTATTGCAAAATAAATACAGAAATATTAAACGAGCTGGCAAGGATGTGGTGGTAGTTTAGGGTGATTTTACCGGCATGAAGAATTAATTAGTAAAATGAAAAATAGGAAAAAAAATTATTTGCATTTTTTTTCTGTGTGTGTGTAACAATAACCCAACGTCTATTTTGAGCAAATACTACAGAAGCGAATCCATGGATTTCTATCGATTTGCTACGAGGAGAATTATTGTTCCCTGTTCGGCGAAAGAGTGTTCCGGAATTTTTCGATGGTTAAATAAATATAATTCCAATAATTCTCTTTTGCTTGTTCAAATGCTTATTTATTTAATTCTACAAAATAAATAGATAGTTTTTATTTTGTTTGGGATGATATGTTTAGAGAGTCGCAGCTACAACTCGATAGCATAAGGACGTTGTGTATTATTTCCGACATCTGCGAGGACATACCCGATTGCTTGATCTAATAAAAACAGAAGTTTAGAGTTGATATAAAGAAATTGAACAATAAAACAAATATAGTGCAACATGTAAGAAAAAACTTCCTTAAGAAAAAACTTTGATGTCATGATTCCTCTATATTTAACAAAACAAAATTCTCGAGATCTTGAATTAAAAATTTAGATTTCTGGACATCCATTTTCATTTCTAGTAGTTTTCAGAATATCAAATTTCATTGAACATTTTTGAATCCTTAAAATATTTTTATAATAATAAAAAAAATTAATAGTTTTCCTTACAAATACTTGTAAAGTTCTTTAAATAAAATTATATTTAATGAATACTGAAAAATACATCTTGGAAAGTTCTTAAAATATTCATTAATTATATTGAGAGTACTTGCAAACTTTTGGTCAAGACGTTTTTAAAAAAATTGTTGTTAGTCAAATTTGTTAACGACGTAGCGTCTTTGCGTACCAGATATTCTTTTCTGCATACATTTAGGGGCACTAACAAAAATCTAATTTGTATTTAGTTTTGCATACATTTAGGAGCATTCAAATATAGAAAATATATTTAGTTTTGCATACTTTCAGGATGAATAATTTTATTTATATTTTTAAAAGATTGGAAATTTGTTTTGGGAGAATTTTACTATTAGAACACGTTTGTCCCGAAACGACTTTAGCGTTATGAGCATAAGACTAACGAAATGGGTTATCGTAGTCTTTTTAAAAGCAATTGACATTTACCATTAATTGTAAAAAGGAAGCAAAGAATTTACACACTAAAATCCCGGGTACCTACACCTTGTCTTGGTAGTATTAGGCTAGGCGTGCCTTGTGGTAACATTAGGCTATGTTGGCGGTGGTTATCTAGGAACCAGCCACCGGTAGAGGCACCCATGCCGAACAAATCTAGATGGTACATCCTCTTCCCTTCCCCTTTCTCTATTTCCTTTTTTCCCATTTTACCACTTCTAAACCAAAGTGTTTACCGTGCTGATGGCTGCGGTATCCAGCCATTGGTTTAAGAGTGTTGTTGGCAAAAGGTAACCTGCGATGCCCGCCAAGGTCGGAGTGTACAAGTGCCTTATCCTGGTAAGCGACTCTGGGTGGAAGGACTATCTTTTCCGTAATACTGGGAAAACCCCAAAATAAAAAACTTCTCGCATCCAGTATGAATGCTCAGAAGACCAAACCTGCTGTTTTAAGGGCAGTAAGGTTGGTGAAGGGAAAAGGGGAGCTTTAGACTCTAATCTGAAGCCTTTAAGACAGTTACTTCCACAGAAGCAGGCCCATGTACTCCGTACTGATAACCAGTGCCTGTAAGGAAGATAACATGGGGGTCAAATGGTACTAACGGCCTCAGGGACCTTTGGTGGTGCCGATACACTAAAGAGACAACTCCTGAAAAACGCCATCTGCGATCTATTCCGACCTAAGTCCTTCCGATATGCTACCGAATCCTACCTCAACCTCCACGAATATGTAGATTTTACATCGGGTGGCCCCTGGATGCTCCTGTCTATACGAGAGTAACAGACTGAGGAGGGTGAAAGGCGAGTGTTTCGCGCCTCAAAACGAAACAATTACCGGACTGGTCCTCCAGGTTGGGAGTTGGGCGGCAGGCTGACAACCTTCCACCGTAAAAACCCACCCGTCACGAATCTTCAAGGCAGGCCTCGCTGATCCTAAGGTGCCCGAGGGTACTCACCTACCAACCCTAGGCCCAAAAGGCCCTCTTTTCTTATCCGAAGAGGATATCTACGATCATCAACGATTAAAGCTGAACTGGGCACCTTGCCCAACTTCTTTCGGTGGAAGATGATGATATTGCTCTCACACCGGAGGAGGACGAAGCTAAAATAACTGTGATCGAGATGAGAGTAGCGCAGATTAATCTCCATCACAGAAAGGCTGCGTCCACCAGTCTCAGCTTATGCTTTTCGAAGGCTGATTTAGATGTCGTCCTAGTACAGGAGCCTTGGATTATCCGTGGTCATGTATGCGCAATCTGCACTCCAAAATACACATTACTATTGTTTCCTCTGACCTTCTCAATTGTGTATAAAACTGGAGAGTATCCAGATCACTCATTTTCTGAGCAGAGAGTCGTTTTTTTTAATGTTAATATGTGCGCAACTGTGAAGAAGGCCACAAGAATGGCTGAAACACAGATTGAGCCGTATATAGACAAGTGGTGGATGATCCCGAGGATGATTACACCCATTTTTGGAACGCTGAAGATCTTTAACATCAGTTGAGGATTCTTGGCAACCTCCTAAATAATTCATTGGAAGCGGCCTGTCCCATTAAGAAGTACAGAGGTAAAACAATATCTCTTTGGGGGAACAGTAAGCTTCTCAAACTAAGATCTGAAAGTAGAAAGGCCTTCAATAAGGCCAAACGGTCTAACTTGGATTCAGATTGGGAAAACTATAAAGGACGTCGAAGAAAGTTCATGTATGAACTATTTTTCATTTACTTTCTGTAGTCTATATAATGCGTTGTCAATTGTCATAAATGTTCTCATACAAGCAAATACAAATACAAAATCTATACCATCTCTGGGGCCGATTCCCAGGAGGCAGTTGTAATACCTACTCTATTTTAACACTTTATGAATGACCCATACCATCATCGAACATTTGCAACAACCAAGTCATTTATTGTGTTTCCGTTTTCGTTGAGTAAACAGAGAGCTTTTTCCCTCAAGTTTACCCCATTCTGTCTCCCTGATGGTTCTGAGTTAAAGTACCAGATAAATAATTTTACATTGCGTCGCCATTGGTATATGTGCAATTTCTTCAACTCAAAAAACTTGTCACAAATCACGACGTGACATTCAGCACAGGGGCCAGCATTTCTTCCGTTGGATGCTACATAATGTGGTCACATTCATAGCCAGCTTGGTCGTTTTCAATGAAGTAACGCTCGATGACTCCGCCGCTCCAAAAACCGCACCAAACAGTGGCTTTTCGTGGATGTATAGCCTTCTAAGTCATAACTCTTGGGTTCTCATCACCACATTTTGCTCCATTGAATCCATTGATTATCCGTTTTAACTCAATTCTGTTTCGATTTCATTCTTTTCACATCGGCATCTATTTCTTAAAAATGAAAAATTGTGTTCTTTCTGAAGCATACAAAATGGCATTTTGACATACATACTTCAAAACCGAACGCAGGTTAATCCATCGAAAAACATATGCATATGTCACTCCAGCGGAATTCTGATGGAATTTTTCTCCCATTGAAATTCGATTCCATACGAAGTTGCCGATAGTGGTGATAATTTGTTTCAACCACTGCAACAATTGAAACCCTGGGTTTTATAGTACAAAGACAAAGTAAGTTTATGTTAAGTCGAAATCTGTGAAACAAATTATGTAATGTCACCCCAGATCTTCTTTGCGGCCGGTGTCATTCTCACACATTTTGATAAAAGAAAACTAAAAATGCTAACTTAGTTTTATTTAAAAATTAAAATTGGTCTCCACACAACCGGCTAATGCAAAACTAATACTTCGTTCCTCATTATTTTCCACCACCCAAAAACTCTCACACCGATCTAGAAAATATTTATTCATTTTTGTGTATGGACCAATGCAGCCGACATCAGAAGCGGGCAAATGCACCAACGGAAACACTGAAAACAATTTCCAATTTAAAAATTGCATTAATAACAAATCTTTTTACTTTTGTCCAATTGTAATCGCTGCAGCTACACTTGAATGTTGATACCAGAACGTTATCACCGCGTCAAATCTACAAAAAACCGATTATGAACCGCGCGCCTGGTGGGTTCTGAGTCAACTGGTGATAAGCCGAGCGAAATTGATTTCGTTTATAAGAAAAAATGAGAAGAAAAATGTTTATCGAAATCTTTGCTTGTGTGAGTGTAGGAATATTTAGAAAACATCGCGACCGACTAATCGCCGGAATTGATTGGATGCATTCAAGAGCGGGAAGAATGCGGCCGAAAGTGAACGTTTGATAGTTTATAGACGGTTGCTTAAGCGGGGAAGAACCGAAAAGTATGTAGTTCTATCTTAAGTGAATGACGCATGCGTCTTCTTCGCGGGCAATGGAAATATTGCCTGTCCAGGTTTATTGCTAGACATTTAATCTGTTGGAGATTTTATTGTCAAAAGAAACTCGTGGAAGAAACTTGTTGACATAGAGTGAGTTTCCACGGCTGCATTTAATTATTTGATGCGGCGGTGTAAACTCACTGATAGTAAAAAGAAAAGTTAATAAAAGAAAGTGAAAATAATTTTTTTTAGTGTTTTGAGAATGATAGACTCAGTAGGTGGGTCTCTTTTAAAATGTAAGAATTCCTATAAGATAATAAGATGGGGTTTCGTTGGATATAGTGATTGGGGTTGTGAAAAAACTGAGTCTTCAGCATGGGCATAACTAGAGAATTTTCTGTGGAGTCAGGTCCCTTTGTGATCGAAATGCAAAGTACAGTCAAACCTGGGTGGGTGAGAACTGGATAAGTGAGAAAACTATACAAGTAAGAGTAATTGCCAGGTCCCGTCATTTTATAACTATCTAAAACCTCTATAAGTGAGAAACAGAAACCTCTATAAGAGAACAAGGGCGTTTCCAGCCAACTAGCTTAGGGGGGTAATTAAAAAAAAAGAAAAAACTGAATTTTTTTTTATTCCATAAATACAAAACAATCGACATCAAAAAATATAATTTGTATAAAAATAATTTGTATAATAAAATAAAAAATAGGGGTTTTGAAAATCGCTTTCTACCACCTACTTTTTTGTGGGAGGAAGGGTGCAGAATTGAAAAAAAAGTACAAAACCCCTATTTTTTTGCAGATTTAGATTCTTCTTGAAAAAATATGAAGATTTTATTTTTATCATTTTTTGTGATTCGCCTTAGATGGCGCTGTAATCGGCGGAAATTAATAAATCATAAACAACGTTTTCCTCCGATTACAGCGCCATCTATGGCGAATCGCAAAAAATGTTTGGGACAAAATCTTCATATTTTTTTATGAAGATTCTGAATCTGCAATAAAAAATGAGGGTTTCCATTTAAGTTTTTGAAGTTGCACCCCCTATGGCTGGATAGAGTTTGAAAAAATATTTGATACGTGTTTTTTGGTTTTAATTTTTTTTTTTTCAAAACTCTTCGAAATAATGGGGTGGTACGGGTGGTCTGAGACACCTTGTATATTGAACTAAGAAATGCGATTCGCGCTCTCTTAATGTAACACGATGTAACGATTAACAATTGCTGCGTTTTTTAATCTGTTCTGTTCTTTCCTGGTACAGCTTCCACACAAATTCTTGTCGCCGACAATTACTGAGAACCGTATCCAGGCCAATTTTGGGGGCCTCGGTAGTCTAGGGGTAAGGCGCCTGACTACTATCCCAGAGGTCCCGGGTTCGAATCCCGGCCAGCCCCACGGTCCTTCGCCTTTTTCACCTTCTTTCTTCTCCCCTCTTTACATTCCTGATTCCTCCTGTCATAGCCTTCGCTCCTTCCCCGCTCCACCAAGCGCATGTCATCGGTTGGCTGATGAGATTCAACTCGTTTCAGGAGGCATAACACTCCAGCAAGTTGTTTCTCAAATGCCCCGATGCCAGAGTCGCGAAATGGTTGGAAGTAGCTGGGTGGAATAAAAAAAAAAAATATCGCGGCGAGGTTGTGGCATCTCCTTCCTACTTCTCTCTCTCTTTCTACTCTCTATCGGCTAGAGCTGCTGTTCGACATTCTATACGAAAAAAAAAAAAAAAATAGATTGTCGAACAGTACAAAGGGGCTTTCCCTAAGCCTCTAGTCTATCACATAAAAAAAAAAAGAGAGAAATTAAATTTAAATGAAATTTCCCTTTTCCCTTATACGTTTTTCAAATTGGCAGTTGACAAATAAAATAAATTCTTTGTTTACTGAATAAAAAACGCGAAAAATTGATAGAGATTTTTATAAAATAGTAAAAGAATTAAAAAGTCCACAGCCGTAATTTATGCAAATGAAAATTAAAATGTTCCTTGCGTTTTTTTTAATGTTCCATAACAGAACAGGTTTAAAATACGCACCTAATATTAAAGAGACTAATAGTATCAACGTATGTCGCGTATATTTAGAAAAGGGAACCCGTGCAAAGGAAGAAGTTCATCACTTCTCTTTCGGCGCTTGAGCAGTTAACTGGGTTTGTTTACATAGCGCGCCATATTAGCTTAAGTCACGGGTATAGGTCCCTTCCACGACTCTCCAGGAGAAAAAATTCACAGTCATAGATCGCCGACTAGATTCACCATACACTTAACTTTTTTGTTTGTAATATCAGTAATTTTTAAGAATAAAAATAAATAAGGGAACGCAAATCTTGAGGGGGGGGGGGGGGGGGGTAATTACCCAATTACCCCCCTCTGAAACCGCCACTGTAAGAGAAAGCCGTTTTTCTCTTGTGGACCTCTATAACTGAGACTTATTTGTTTGTACCTCTATAAGCGACAGTTGAGAGCATAATTTGCTAGTTTTATAAAATTTCGAGGAAATATAATGGCTAGGGTGGCCGCACAGAAGTTTCAAATCATGTGTTTCGAGCTTTCCATTGACTTTTCCCATTTAAAACTCGTATCAAATGAGTTGAAACGACTCTTGCTACCCTCTGTTTTTGTGTTATTTTCGTGGAACTACCCATTTTTTTTCTATCACATTTTATTCGTACGGCCAAATTGGCGTGTGTTCTGACCTACAATATTTGCCGAACTTACTACAATTTATGTGTATCAATTGCGAAGAAAGGTTTAACACGCACTCAGAAAATTAAAACGAAAAATCAAAGTGTTGTCGTTAAGTGATAAACCATGAAATTAGGTGAAGAATTAGGTGAAAACAGATGAACATGACTTTCCGCTAGAGGAAAATGAGGTTGAAGTTGGACCTAGCAATGAGGATTGGGCCAAGCTTGTGTTTCACGAAACCAGTATGCCAACGCATGACGACATCGTGCATCTTGTATTTGCTGTATTCTTTTAAACCTGTATAAATGAGAAAACCCACTCCTGTATAAGCTAAAAACTTGGATTAGTGAACCTCCATAAGCGAAAAAGGAGGGCTGTTACACTTAGCCAAAGTAATGTCTAGTTGCTGTACAGATCGAGCTCTGTACACAATACTAATGTTCCGTGAGAGTTAAGTTAAAATCGCTTGATCGTTTTTGTTAACTTCCCAGTATAGGGAAGATATTGTAATCGGTCCGAAAATCGAAATCGAAAGTTTCATCGTATTTCCATTTTTCAAGGTCCCGAGAGCATTTCAAGCAAAAATTTGGGTATGTGTGTGTGTATGCGTACGTGTGGTCATTTTTTCCTGCACGATATCGCGCGAACGAAAAAAGATATCGACTTGGTTGAGGTGACGTTCGAAGCGTATTAACGGAAATATGATCTGAACATATTTTTATAAAATTTGGTCGAGCCGTTTTTTGGTTTAAGCGACAAAGTGATTTTTGTACCTGTGCGATATCGATATCGACTTACTTGAGGTGCCGTTCGAAGCGTATTAGCGACAATATCATTTGAAAAGATTTTTATAATACTCGGTCGAGCCGTTTTTTGGTTTAAACGACATAAGTGATTTTTGCACCTGCGAGATATCGCGCGAACCATAATAGTTATCGACTTAGTTGAAGTACCGTTCGAAGAATATTAACCAAAATATGATCTCAAAAGATTTTCATAAAATTCGGTCGAACCGTTTTTTTGTTTAAGCGACGTTCGTAAATTTTGTTCCTGCTAAGTACCACGCGAACCAAAAACTATACAGGGTGTTCCAAACCACCCTTACCACCCAAATATCTCTGAAATTTGGGATTGAAATAGAAAAACAAAAAACACGTGTTCAATATTTTTTGAAACTATCCGACCATGCAAAAATGGACCCCCCCCCAAACAACCCCCTCTTTGGGGGGCGAGGGGCAACTTTGGCAATTTAAATGGGACCCCCCCTTTTTTTGGCAGATTCGGAATCTTCATAAAAAAATATGAAGATTTTGTCCCAAGCATTTTTTACGATTCGCCATAGATGGCGCTGTAATCGGAGGAAAACGTTTTTTTTTTACTTATTTATTTCCGCCGATTACAGCGCCATCTAAGGCGAATCACAAAAAATTATAAGAATAAAATCTTCATATTTTTTCATGAAGAATCTAAATCTGTAATAAAAATTAGGGGTTTTCAAGTTAATAATCAAAATGGCTCTCTACCCCCAAGTTTTTGGAGGGGAAGGGATATAGGCGGGTATAGGCGCTCTTTGACGTGCCGAGAGAAGAATATTAACGAAAAAATGGGCTGAAAAAATTTCATAACACTCGGTCGGACCTTTTTTTATTTAAATTTAAAAACTTCGGCTCAGTGTCAGAAAGACCTTAAATAGATAAATTTTACTAGTATCTAATAAACTCGATGGAATGAAACCGGTTCTAAATGAAGTGATATTTTTTGGGTTCTGCACAGCGATAGCTTTCCAAAAAAACATCACTTGTCAAAATCCGACAACCTTTAAAAATCATGCAAAAATTTTGTTACCCTTTACAATCACCATGAATTTTTCAAACTTTTGATCGGCACTTTTTTGACGGGGATCTGTTTTCTACGCGTAATACAGTTTCAGGAAATTGCGGTTCATCCCTGGATTTCCATAATTTACCTAAAAATTTGTTCTTTTTGGTCAAGTCTGACAAGTGCTCTCTCTGGAAAACTTTGTAGTTTCCAAATGAAGTCATTCTCTTCCCAGTTTATCAGCGGCGCTCAACACGATCAATACGAATTCGAACACTCGCTTTAGTGTAGCGAACGAAATACTAAGGAAATGTTTGTTTGCTAACTTTCGGGAAAAACCAATTCTCTAGAAAAAATCTTTTAGATTTACCACTATTATAGTTATTTGAGTTAGATTCTCTCAAGATTACTTTGTCACCAGTTCTGTGATACTAGTCAATTTGCCACTAGTGCTAAATATATTACTATTTTATAAGAAGTCAGTTTATTCCGTCTACGTTCATCATACTGGGAAGTTAATCGTATGGACCGAAGGGTCAAACCCACATCCCAACTAGTTTGCATGTATTCCGGAACTTGGGATTGAAGTTTCTTTCCGATTACCCGATCACTGCAGTGTTTATACAGCGTAGGTTTTAACCATACCCCTTGTGTTACACACTATCAAAAAATTACGTACTTTAAACACTGGGTTAATTTGACCCCAACGAGAAAAATGTTAGTAACTTTTGTATTTGTTTACATAACGGGTTGTAAAAAATTACACATATATTTTGAACCTTTCTGAAGAGTACTGCATGGTTGTTAACGTCAATTGTTATTGTTTAATTAACAAAAAAAATTATCAAAAAAAACACAACTGACTAACTTTCTCCGCATGGGCCTTTAGTTTGAAACTTCCCCTAAATGCCAGTGACGCTACAGGCTCTAATTCTAACGGTTTGTTCGAGAAAAATCGTCTCGAACAAACCGTGGGGTCAATTTGACCCAGTGTGTAAAATAAGGGATACATGAGGCTGTTCTGAAAATTAACCAGCAAGCCGACAGGAACTGAACTGTCTACATCTTCTCAGATAGGCTCTGAAGGCCCTGCGCTCTTGCACTAAAACAGCTTCAGAACTATCTCTGAATGCGGCAGATCTCTTAACGAGATGGCTCAGCAGTTCAGGACCCTTCTCCCCTCCTTTTTTTTGTCTCGAAACCTACGAGATTCTAGACAAGGAAGGAGGTGTAAAACGCCTTTTTGCCACTGTCCAGCTCTAAGCAGAACGAGACTTACCACTTTTGGTGAACCCTTCCTAAATATGCTTGCGGAAATCCCGAAGTTTAGGATACCGCAACTAAGAAGATTCATTGCCTCCGCGAGGTGGTTTAGCGAAGAACGACGTAGCGTTACCGTTCTACTACATATGTAGTAGTTTTACTACCTTTTTAAAAAAAATGATAATCTACTACACTACCACATCAAGATATCATTCTACTACCTTTTTTCGATTATTCTAATTTTATTTCATTTTATGTTTAACTAAATCGATCGCAGCCTTAGTATGAAGTACTACAGGAAAGGTCCTCGCCTATAAAATCCGTGTACATGAGCGTGTTGAGATCTGGGGACCGTCCCAAATAACAGAATAACTACTCATCGGTTGATGATATCACGATATGTTGTTTGTAATGAAACGATTTTGTGTATATCATCATTCTCCATTAATAAGCGCCATCTTACTGTTGTACATTTGGCGGTACATCTTGAGAATGGGCAACGAGTTTCTTTCCACGCATCGAATGCAACTTGCTGAAACACCTACAGCGACAACTTTGACCAGTTTTTTCGATTTGTCACCTTATTCCACTTGGAACTCCCCATCGAAGAAATTCAACGGCGATACGGCTCCCGATCATCCGGATGTGCATTCTAATGATGCTCTTGGTCGCATTTGCGGAGTTCATACGAAGAATAACGAATACTTCTACTTGCGGTTGCCGCTGGTGATTGTTCGTGAGCCGATAACATTTGAATGATAATGATAATCGCTGAAGAAATTGTTTCTGAATGTCATATACGTACATTATTTGCTATCATTATTTTGACATACTTCCCATCGAATCCACGTGAATTGTGGAACAAATACAAGGATGACATATCCAAAAACATTTTACACCGAATTCGGTTGAGTTCAGTAAATCCCAATCTCAAGGTGAATGGCGAGATACATAACCAGGCTTTGCTTTTGATCGAAGACATGTGTTACCTTATGTGCGGCAGTTGGTTAGTCAAGTTAGGAATACCAACGCCATATCGTCGAATGAACTGCGCTTTCAATTGAGAATTGGAACGTGAACATGATCGAAATGCTTTGAACCAATAGGCTCGAGCGAATGTACCACTGTTGAGTTACCCAACAGAAGGAAGTGTGCGATACGTTAATGAAGGCAATTAATTATGGAAATGGTGGCCTTTTTCCCCGATGCGCCGTGTGGAGGTATTGTCAAACCATTAATTTTGACCATTGTTCGTACGAGGTCCGAAATTGCTGTAGCAGTTGCTTCTTCTGGGATAGTTGCCACGTTGCCAGCAGGATGCCGATGTTGAAATTGCCGTTAAATCTTCAAACGATTCAAAACCCGACATATAACTGTGCGAAACACTCAGCAATGGCCAAAGCTTTGGTAGCAAGTAAAATCATCGTCTGGGATGAATACACAATGCTAAACCCACATTAGAAGAACTCAATCGAACTATGAAAGATCTGCGCATTAACTCAAGATAACGGGCCTTTTCAAGAATGCAGGTTGCGTGCGCAATGACTTATTCAGCTACACACTCTCAATTGCTGAATAAGTCATTGCGCACGCAACCTGCATTCTTGAAAAGGCCCAACACTATCAATCATTCCAAGAACCAACGCTGACCATGAAATAAACGCTTACCTCAAGCATCGAATCAGTGGCGCTTTATAAAGAAACGACAGCTGATGACACACACGCGAATTGCCTTGCTAAACGATCCATCTGACGAAGATTTCTCTAAGCAATTGCTATCGGTAATAGCCGTGTTCCTGTCGACGAATCGAACGGATTGATTTCGTTTCCACCGAATTTTTGCAATTAAATTTCTTGCTTTCATCATGACGCTCAACAAATCACAAGGCCAATCCTTGAGTGTTTTTGGTCTGAATCTAAAAAATGAATGTTTCTTTGACGGTAAGTTAAACGTAGCATGTTCACGTGTCGACAAACCATCCACTTTGCTCGTTCTCGCAGGTGACAAAAAAACGAAAAATTGATTTGAAATCAAAAAAGTTTGCTACCTTTTTTTTCAAAAAGGTAGTAGATTTTACTACTCTCAAAATTCATCTTACGGTAACATTGGACGCTTTAACATCGGGTTAATGGGGGATCATTATGGCATCGCAATGGGCCTATCCCTCTGGCCTATGTGTTTGGGATGTGCACCAGCAGCTCAGTCAAATCTAACCTAACTCTTACCTCTTGTTTGTTTGTTTTACGAGTGAAGTTTTTTTTTCTTAACCCTAACTTACTTTGATAGTTCCTTCAAACTATTTTGTTATCCTTCTTTATAGGGGACATATAGGGCTGCAAATAAACGCAGACAAAAGCAAAATTCTAATTCAGTCAAGCGTGGAAAGAAGAAGAATAAACCACAATACCACCTGGGGGGAATATAACTTTGAACAGGTAAACCAATTAAACTACCTGGGGTCCACAGTCAGCGAAGACAACGATGAAACGATAGACGTACAAAGAAGAATAAACGCCGCGAACAGAACATACTTCTCACTATTGCCAGTAATGAAATCCAGAGACATCCAAATAAGAATGTACAAAACCATCATACGTACAGTAGCTACGTATGGATGTGAAGCATGGAGTATCTCCCAGAAATCCGCAGACAAGTTGGATATATTTGAGAGGAAGGTTCTCCGAAGGATATACGGCCCAATCAATGAAGACAATGCATGGAGAATACACTACAATTACGAATTATACAAAGAGTGTAAACTTTCGACCCACGCCTAGCTACTGCGATTACGTTGGGCTGGTCATGTCCAAAGAATGGATGACCCAAGGATACCAAAAAAAAGCCCTGTATCTACTATCAGATGACAAAAGACCAGTTTTTTTTTTCTGGAGACAAGCTGCAGAGCAGAGAGACGTCTGGAGGAAGAAGCTGATGGAGGCCAAGGCTTAAATTGGGCTGTAGAGCCATCGAAGAAGAAGTAGAATGTCGAATATCATCATTTCCTGGACACAGGTTTTTTGTATTTCACAAGCTAATAATTTTTGTACAAAAAAGGTGCTAAGTTTATGATTAGCATTGAATTATGGCTTGAAACAAATAGTGCTTCCAAATAAAATTAAATTTAAAAAGACATAATAAAATCCACCCCAGTAACACGAGCCTCATACCATATTCCACAGAGTCCATTACTTAAATTTTCCAACTTTCAAGGACTCTATTAAAAGCGCAAAACAAATATTGCTCAATCTCTTTAATATATTATAATAACTTCTGTCAACGCATAAAATGTTTATTAACTTTTCCAAAAACGTTTTAAATCACTCTTAAATTAATTTTAAAGCACACGCACAAACACACAGGACACAACCTTACCCACAAGAATTTTTTTTCGCAAAAAGTATTTTCGTTAAACACTTTCCATTTAAATTATTTTAAAAAAATGTTTGTAAAACGCGAATTATTACATACATTATGATACATCAATCCACACACAGCAAAAACAAAACGCAGGACATTTAAAAACGTATATAAATAAATGCGTGTATACATACGTATGTACATATATATAAAAAAACAGATCCTTAAAGTCCTTGATTCTAATAAAATTGTTCCAAACAAGTCGTAAAAATATCATGGCCCCACAGGAGGAAACGGAGCCAGGACTTTAGGAATCGTTAAAATTTTTAATATGTCCCGCGAGGACGATAATCATTCTAAGTACGTTTTTCCTTCCGTTTTAAAGCTCCTTGTTCACGAATCGTGAGCAAGGACGAAAGATTAGTTGTGATGATGTTTAAGTTTTTAAGGCATTATAACCAGTGATTCCTTTTCATAAAAATTTTTAGTATTCACTTAAAAGGACTAAAACAGGAAAAAAAAATAATAATAATAACGCCAGGACGAACAGCAACAACGAAAAAGGAAACTTGGGAATCGCGTTTTTATTTATTTACAATAAAATTTCCGTTGTTAAATTTTTAACTGGTTGGGAAGTGATGGGGTTTTAAGGGATGATTTATTGCGAAAGAATAAGGATTTATTTTATGAATGTTGATTGATTTTGTTCTTGAAATTTATGATTTATGTGATTCATATTTTCTGGATCGTTGAGATGGACGGGTGAAATGTTGAGTATTGTTGCAAGTTAGTAAGTCATTTGTGGACTTGCATAAGTTAATCGCATTCTTCAACTCGATTAAAATACACGTTTGAAGTTGAGGACCAAATAATTATTTCTTCACTAATTTTTAAACAAATTTTAGGAAATGTAAAGTTTTAAAAAAAAATAGAACTACTTCCTCCATGGCAATCTTATACTCAATTATGGAACAACCTAACACTGCCTTTATTTCCGAACTCTCGCAACATCTAAATAGTTTCAACCTCAGGGTTCATCGCTATCTGTTTCAACGCCCTCCTGACTACTCGTTCGTAACCTGATATCTCTTCTATCCTTCGAACTAAGCTTACTATTTAGACATTCCACCATTGACGTGACCAGCCAAATAACGTTCCGGTAAAACAAAAGGTGATGAAGGGTATAATTATGTGATTCGTGTACAAAAGCGTCATGGTACCAGGGCGAGGTTTTTCAGACCCCATAGGGAAATTAAAAAAAATTAAAACACTGGAAAGATCTATCGAGTACAGAAATTGAAGCACAACCTCCAAATCGGACGGATAACCGACAACGACTTTTGGAACACGAAACAGGACTATAATAGGATTATGGAACGAAATTACAATGAGAGAAACATCTAGACTCTTGATGACCGGAGCTAATGTCTAACTCAATTAATGACAACATAAACTCATTCTAGAGTGGAGAAGCAGAAATCGTGTCGAATTCAACCCCAAGAAAACCAAGTACTGTCTCATTTAAAAAAAAACAGTTCAACACCTCTCCATCCGTGACAGTGGGTGAAGTTGAACTAATGGCTGACCCCTTCCTACACATCTTAGGCGTGAGATTAGCCAAAGACTTGCGATGGAACGACAACATACATATTTCAAATCGTCAAACAAGCATCCCAGTGCTTGCGATTTCTTAAGAGGTGCCGGTTTCTCCTCCAGCCGTTTGTGGCGGGGCTTCGATAACTACCTTAGCATGGTGCAAAAAAGGGCACTTAAATTAATTGATGACGACACCAACTCCTCAACCATCGACCCCTTGAGCCACAGTAGGAATGTAGCAGCACTGACAAAATTTTATCGCTACTATCATAATGACTGTTCCTCCGAAGTAAACGCTCTCCTGCCTCCACGGTAATTTTATACCCGCAACACAAGATTTGCTCACTCACTCACTCCCACCACTTGAAACCTGTCCGTTCGCACACTCAACAAGATAGAAATTCGTTTATCAATAGAACAACTCGACTGTGGAATAATCTCTCGCAGTCAGTATTTTCGAGCATCCAAGAGTATCCAAGAGTTCAAACGCGGGGTTTATCACCACCTTCTGCAACACCCCCCGTACCTTCATTCATACAGCCATTCAGTCCAGAAATTCGAGCTAGGATTAGATTATGAGTAAGGGAACATAACCGGGCTATGACCACGACTAAAAATGAATCATTTACTTTTATTATTACTCAACACAACATAGTTGGAGCTGCTCCAATTGATTAAGGCTTTTAAATCTCGTTGCATGCATAAACTCCGCATACAGTAAGCACTTTGAAAAGGAGATGCTGTTTTAACAATGGCAATCATAAAGAGATTAAACAACAATGGCCCAAGATGGCTGCCTTGAGGTACCCCGGATCTTGCTATGAACGTACGATCCATTTAGTTTTACGTTGATTTTTCTGTTATTTATAAAATATTGAGAGAGGTAAGAGTGAAATCCAAGAGCTCTAAGTTTGTAAATAAATAAGCTGTGTGCAATTCTATCAAAAGCTTTCACAGTATCTAGGCTGATAGTAGGTATCTGTTTGGGCACCATACCCTAATGAGTTAGAGATGAAGTGTGTAAAGCAAACAAGTTTTGAGGCGGTTGAACGGCTGGTTCTACGAGGGTGGTCTGAAAAGTTTCCCACCTCAAAGTAAAGATGGAAGCACTCGCCAATAAAAGCTAGTGAATGTAGTCACATCGACGCACTCAGACGGCTGTCAAATAACAACTGCGCCTCCAAAATGGCTGAAACTTTGGTAAGTAACTTTCAAAAGATGCACAACTACATTCCCTACTGAGTACCTGAGATCTTGCTAATACGGGATTGAAACCTTCCATTGTGTTAGTCTCTGAGGTCCAGATAACATCAATCAAGAATTTGAACAATTGGAAAGAGGTAACTTTTGGTATTGAGAGATGTAGCAGTTGTAAGTTTATCTATGGTCATTATGCGAGGTATTAGTTAAGTATATAAAATAGTTCAAGGCTAGATTATTCCGGTGTAGGAAAAGTAAGGAGATTAATCTTTCATTTACCCTGGACCAAAACAGCGAAATTATCAAGAAGAAAAACATTTATTGTGGAGTAAAACTAAAGTTCACGTTATTGCCGCTATGATTATTTTCGTACATTTGGAGGCCAGCATTTGCGGAATGGAAGGACTAACACTATACCTACATAGATTTTAATGTTAGATGAAATAATCATTTTTGTTTTTAACTTTCCTGCATTTGTAATGAATAACGTTTTCTGGCAACAATTGAATTTGTAGTTTTGAAACTTAAGAATTGTTCAGCGTTGAGCTGCAACGCCGCATATTTAAATTTTGGTTTTCAGGGCAATATATTTTTTTGTTAAAATTCAACTCCAGTTATTGTGTTGCTATGTTATATTCATTCAGGTGGTTGGATGAACGGCATAATTATGTGATGTGCACAAAAGCGTCATGGTACCAGGGCGGGTTTTTGCATAGGGAAATATATAAAAGCAAAAAAATAAAAACACTGGAAAGAAAAATATATTGAGTAACGTAATATGTTTTTTTTTACTTAAAATGAAAAGAAAGACTTGAGTATTTGTGCGTTAGTGTTACAGTACGTTTTTGTGTTATTAAAGAATTGTTCGATGAATTTTAGTTTTTGTGGTGGTAAGAGACGAGTATTGCTTGCTAGTTTTTTTTTTTCTTCAGAAGGATGGGCTAAGGTTCCATGATGACTTGGGGGCGGGCGATGCTTTTGGCTCCGGAATGTGTTTATAGGTACTCAACTCCATCCAAATAAATACTCGTCGTCAGCCCTGGAGACGCCCTGTTCAAGTGAGTGGTGGTGCAATAGTTCTGGCGGTATTTTCGAGGTCTTACAACAATCCCCCATCCCCTTTCGGAGAGTCAGCGCTACTAGTGAGGTCCAGGATACCGCTTCAATTCTTTTCTGGTGGATTGGTTTTGGATATTTTTGTCTTAATTTTTTTGGGTTTTTTGTGGGAATCGGAGGTTGCCTTCTTCGAGCAACCAACCCTCAGGTCCTCAGCACAAGGTTATCATATAATTTGGGAATAAAATTAGGTTTATTAATGCCTCGATAATTGGAAATCGACGATTTGACACTGTCCATGAATCTAAAAATTCAGCGCTATTAAGAGAGAATTTTAGAATGAAACAAAGAGGTTTAGCGAGGCTATTGGAACAATTTCTGAGGATCGATGGGGGTCTTATCAAGCTCTGCTTTTTATTCACATCCAAGGCGTTTTAAAAAACTTTGTTTCACTAAAATACGCGTGGCAGTTTTTTTTTATTTTTTTTTTTTTTGAATTTTGACCAATATCCGTTTTTGATTTTTATAATTCAAACCAATGGAGACAGAGCTATCGCTAGAACCGTTTGTTTTTTGAAAAACAATTCCAAAAATCGTCAATTTATTGCCTCAAAATTCAGAGAAACCCTTTAAATGTTTGCAAGTTTAAATCACAGTTCAGACATTTGTATTTCTAAGGTTTAGTAATCTTTAATATACACGGGGGATAATATGATGTGATTTCTTTGGGACAAATCTGTCATAAACTTCAGGGAGTGCAGCTAAGAAACTAAGAAAGATTGAATTCAAAGATTCGTCAATCAAAATATCAAGCCAGTCAATTGAATCAAAAAAAAAAAATTAATTCACAGGAGTTGGTAAAAGGTTTTCAAACCATGGTATTTTAAATCAACATAAACTACTTTGTGATTCAAAACGGATTTAAGTTAAGTTTTCTATATTATTTCATTTGCAGAAGTGAATTTAAGACCACACGAATAATCGCAAACTCACAAATTGTGTTTAGAAACTTAAAAAAGTTCAATATAAAAAACGCAACAACTTTAAAATCTCTAATGACAATAACAACAAGCCCAAAACTTTAAATTTAAATATAAATTAGATATTAAAATAGTGATGCAAATTTGAATACACATTCATATTTCATTGTTGCTTGGCATTGTGAAAATAACAAATAACACTTTTACTAGTCCAATCTGAGCTCACCTGTGTGAAAAGTAAATAACAAAATAAAGAGAATCACAAAAACGTACTTCCCACTGTACATAATTTGAAATCACGATGAAAACTAATCCTGAAAACTGAATTCAACCGTTGTAGAAGAACAATCTTTAGAGTATGTATATCAGATCATTGCGACCTTTTCGTTGATTTTGTCAACTTCTTGTGATTAATATATAATTAAATTGTAGATAACCGAGTTTTTATACTAAAACAAGTGATTAACACTTTTGTTTATTATTTATTATTTTGCTCTGTTTATAATATTCTTGTGCAGCTGATAAAAAATATTGCGAAGTTGTCAACTTTCATATTTTAAACGAACTTGAAATTTTTTGAATGCTGTGCAATCTTTCATCAATCAAATTTTTAAAAATTTGAATAATTAATTGCAAAATATTGAGGTTAAGGGGAGGTTCTCATCAAGCTCAACCAAAAAAATCGAGTTTTTTTTGTTTAAAAAGTTAGTAAATTTCCTATAGTATTCGCTCTCAAAAACCGTTTTGACGAAATTCATTTTTTTTTAAAGTATAGTAAAAAAACCGGAGTCACCTTTTTACACGAAGGTAAAAAAAACCGTATTTTTAGAAAACCGTATTTTTTAAGATGGGCGCCATCATATCTCAAAAACTACTGCATATATCGCTTTGGTTTTTTTTTTATTTGAAAGCTCATTAAATTTAGCGGATCCTGAACTTAATCGCAGATGGCTATTGTTATTATTTTGTTTTTTATAGCACTTTTAAGAGCAGAGAAATAGACGAAAAGAGGAATTTTTTTTTCGAAAGTCCACCATTTTCGTAATTTTCGACTTTTCCTTAGCTGGATAGTTCAAGATCCTGTAAATGTCATGTATTTTATAAAAATATTTCATTTGTTGATCTCGGGTGATGTTTGGAAGCGGTAGAGTGGCGCCCGATTAGGTACTTTTTTTTAGGCGAACGGCTTTACATGTAAATAAATAATTGACTATTCGATATTCTGCTCTATAAAAATTGGTAAACATACTTGAATATATACTTGATAACTACAAAAAAACTTGAGAGCTTCCTCAGCTTCCTTCCACGAAAAAAAAAATCGAGAAAATCATGTAATTTTTGGGTCGCTAGATGAGAACCTCCCCTTAATGCTCAATATGATTGTTATGTTTTACCAAGTTTGTTTAAGAACACTGCACTTTCTAATCGATCCAATATTTTTCATGTTATTGTTTCAAATAACATTATAAAGTCCATTGCGTCAAAATACACCAGGATGTGAGTGCTATAATTTTATTTTAATAACTACTAAAGATTAAAATTTTATTAAAACAAAGACTCTGTCTGTTGTTTCATGATGTGTTTCCTACCGAAAAGCATAGCGAGTAAGTTAGTTGCAAATGTTTTGCACAATACTGTACATATACAGGGTGTTCCGTTACTCATGGTACAAAGGAAAATGGCAGATAGTACATAAAAAATTATCGCCAAAAAAAGTAAAAGGGGGGGGTGGGGGTACCATTTTTCGTTTTCGAGATATGGCGTTTTGAAGTTTTTTTGGTAGAGGTTTACATATTACCCTGTATTTTAGTCACCTTATTGGATATTTTAATGAATAAGACATCAATCTACGCAGAATACTCCCACCTATCTAAATCTGTAAAAGTCAAGGGGTCAACCCCACCAATATCCAGAGTTATGAGTCATCAAAGACAAAAAAAAAATTTTTTTTGTTTTTTTTTTTTTTTTTTTTTTTTTTAACTAAAGTTTCCACTTCAACCACCTTTTTCTCCAAAAAATACGTAATTAACCAATATGTTGTTTTAGAAAATTAGAAAGCTTGGAAAATTTCCTATGAATAATGTCCAACAACTATTATGCTACGACCTTTACTTTTGAAGTTATTAGCAATTTTAACGCAAAAGTTGGGGTTATTTGGTGCTTATTTGGTACTTTTCGACAAAACTCAGGTGAAAAAGTACTAAAAAAGGACGAAATAGAGCCAATTTCACCCTGTATTATCTAATGAAAATTAAAGGACCACAATTCTGCGCAAAAATACAACAAAATCTATTTTATTTCTCTCCAACCAAAGAGAGTTTTCTTCTCAGCACAAATGTTTTATTACTTCCTTTGCTCTTATTGTTTCAGTCGGTGATCCAAATTTTTACATCAAAGAATAGCCCTAACTATAATGGTCTTAAGACGGCTTAAGATGCCTCGTAAAATTCTTTTAAAACTGGCTAATTTTATGTCAAAACGTAATGAATCGCAAACTTAGCTATAAAGATTAAGATTTGTAGTGTTTTGACAGAAAATTAGCCAGTTTTAAAAGAATTTTACGAGGCATCTTAAGTCGTCTTAAGACCATTATAGTTAGGGCTAATGAAATGGTTAATCCTGTATAATAGCAGAAGTATAACTGATCGAACGAGAAACAGTTTTTGCCGGACGGAATTCATTATTTGAACAGAATATGTAGTTTGTCTGAATATCCAACATTAGTATTTCTACCCTTGTATATTTTGAAAGAAAGAATACTGTCTGATTCTAAAATATCTACCGTAACGTAAACCTACGTAACCAAACGCAATAATTACGGCATTTTGACAAATGGCCGTAAAAGAAAATGCAAAGTGACAAGTCAATCAAAAAAGAAGGAGATTATCAATTTGACGCGTAGGTATTTTTTGATCCATTGCATTACCGTGATTCATCCTTTGCATTACCGACCTGTCATGTTGTTAGGATTGCCTCATATAAAACCATTTGGTAGTAATGCTAATTGGCTAGCAAAACAAATATCCGTAATTAATAATTTAGACATCATTGATTCAAGTTTGGAAAGATTTTTCATCAAGACACGTTACATGAACGTAAAATTCAACAATAGGTCTGTTGCCTTCAAATCCCACGAGCAAGGTATGTCAAAATTATAATAGATCCAAATAGTGGCCGTAACTCTATTAGACTCTAAACCTTATTAAAAGCAAAAAAGCAAGAAAAAGACATTACTCTACAGTCTCAAAAGTTAATAAACACCGCACATTCCCTTAAGTAGCAAATAATAACGGGAATATTTTGAAGTAAACCTTGTATATTAGTTTATAATGATGTACATGTTATAATAAAGTTAAAAAATTAGGTGGTTAAGTATGAAGCATTGGAAAAGTAGAACTGTCCAAAAAGATGCAGTCAAAAGTTAGTATAAAAACAGAAAATAACCAATTGTTCTTTTACGTATACTGGGAGTCCCGTCACATCTTATACAACGATTAATGTGGTAGATCGTACATATAAATTGATCGATAAAAACCACAAAAAAAAGGGGGGGGGGGTATTTCTGCCCATTTTCGAGATAGGGGTTTTCAATTTTGTTGTTGGGAGAAAAATGTACTTTATAATACAAAGAAAACAGAAATAGTCTATGAGTAAGGCATTTTGTATCGTTAGGAATGCGTCTTTCATTTGATTTATAAAAGCAATGGTGTATGATGGGGAAATAGAAATTAAGGATCTTATTGTAAAAACTTATGAAAAAAAGTAGATCGCTAAGGTATTTTTTTCTGAACCTTTTTAACATCCCCAAAGGCTAACCGAAGATGTCTTAGAATACTCCAAGACTCCAGGTAGCTTGTTGTCTTTGCTATTTACAATTCAAAAATTATTGTTATTCACTGATCAGTTTCTAACTGTTTCGAAATACAAAATATAGATCAGTGAGTGATATCTGTTTTTAATGGTAAATTACAAAAATACCTAGCTAGCTTGCGAGGCCAAGCCCAAGACTAACTGTGAAAGACCAGGAACAAGATCAAAACTATGTCAGTCTTGTTTTGTTCTTGCGTTTGCTCATCTCTACTGGCAATTGCTTCAGGCAATTGCTTCGATCTCACTGATCGGAAGCTCAGGGTAATCCATGAAGAACCATGGCTTTTAACCGATACTAGTCGGAGTTCCGCGGGGAAACGTATAAGAATCCTTTCTATTCCTTTTCTACATTGTGGATATACCAATATTACAACAACACGCAAATCGGTACATTCGCTGATGATACCCAGATTAAGATTAAGCCCCCTGGGTCTATAAGATTTGCCGCAATGACTTTGCACTTCAGTTTAGAGTAACACCCCTAATGCTATATTTATATATGGAAATGTCTCTCTGAAATCGCTCTTCTTAATAAAAAGTTTGAGTTACTTTAAAACTAATTTTGTTTTCATGTAATGTCAAGAATTGTTTAAAGGAATACATTTTTCGGGTATAATTTTTGGAGTTTTATATCGTTAAATCTAACTTCTCCATTAGGCATAGGATACAAGATTGGCGGTTATTGCATCATATGAAGATTTTCGCCTCCTTAAATCATCCATCAATTGGTGGCATATTGGGAAAAGGATATTAATCTTGAAATGGTTACGTCTTTATAACAATACTTCTTCCTCAGCATGGAAACTACCACCATGTTTGGTTCAAAACTTTGAAGAATTTTGGAAAATAAATTAAATTTTTTTTAATATAGATCAGTACAGACACTTTTCATAGCTTCCAAAGCCACTATTATTTCGTTCCAATCTTTAAAGTTTGGACAGGTATCGTCTTTCGCGTATTTCATAAATTTTTCACAATCAAAAAGGATTGCAGTAGTTTTTTTTACTTTTCGTTGAAAATACAATTTGCTGCAACCCAAAAAAAAATTTATAACTTCTGGGCAATATTCGAACATTTTTCCATGCAGTTTTTACGCTGGGTTAAATCAGAGTAAGCGCCCATGGTAGCGGGGGTTGACTAAAGTTTCTTAAAACTTAAACTAACTCAACGAAACTGGTCGGGTTAAGCCAGGTTTTGCATATGGATTTGTTTGAGTATCGTTTACTGCACACAAACTAACGGTGACACGAGGTTAAAATGATTTATTTATGACTTCAACCCAAAACCGTCATGGCAACAGCATCAAGTTAACTTGAGGGAAAACTCTTTCCGTAAATTCAACAAAAACTCTACCAGGGCAAATTACATGAAGATGCGAGTCGAGATGAGTTAGGATCGACTGACTGAAGTCGGCTCAGCTCTGTTATCTGGGTTGAGCTGAAATGATGCATATAGACGCGAGTTCAGTAGTTAAGTAGCTGAATTTAGCTGACAGAAGCATCTCTGTGTTTTGTTTGTGATTTGTGACGCGAGTCGACAATTCAACTAAACTTCAACTCAATTATTTGATTCGTCGTGTACACGTAGTAATAGATACAATCGAGATGTGATTAAACCCAGCTTAAATAAGCTTTTTCTAATGATTACAAACGATCAGTAATTACGATTATAGGCCAATTCAGAAACGGCAGCAGGAGCGGCAGCAAGTTTGGTTTTAACTAGCAATCGCTGCTGCTTTTGTTGTCATATGACCATCATTAGCCAATAGGAACAGTTTGCTGCCGCTGCTGCTGCCATTTCTGAATGGGCCTTATGATTTGGAAATAAAATGGGTAGGCAAAATCATTGCAAGAAGAAACTTCTTGCCTATACCTACTCAATGGTATGATACAATTATTGGATACTACCAACGAAATAAGGAAACCCACCCATACAAGTTTATGCCTAATTTTAACTGATATTATTAACCATACTAATAAATATTGATAAAGACTTTAGTATCCATACCAATAAAGACTTTTTTTAAAAATATTCATACCACATCCCCAAAATTTTGTATGACAAAAAGGACCCCTGTAAAACCACCCTCAAAAACCAATGAAAAGTGACCAGTAATTTCATATATCTAGTTAGTCAAGATAATGTTTTTTTATATCAGATCATAAAATTCATAAAGAAAATTTATTTAAGGGTAGTAAAATTTCACACATAAAACAAAAAAACCGTAAAAATTTAATGGTAAAACGAAACTATAGAACTAAACATCTCTACACCTAAAAAAAAAAGCTAAAAATTGAGACTTATCAATGGAGGACAATGATTTAGAATATTCATTATCATAATATGCCACTCTAAAACAGGCTTACAAAAATTGTTGATAAAAAAATAGGAGATTTATGAGATATGGGTTTTATAGGGTTTAAGTGGAGATCAAAGTATGTTGATGGATCAATTTTCGTTCCAAACTAAATTTATATGCATCCAAACTAAAAACATTTAAAAAAAACTCGGTGAATTTTAATAAATTTCTCGGAAAAAACAGAAAAATATTCTCAAAAATATTTCCAAAAAAAAAAAAAATATCTCCTAATAAAATTACACATGATGAACCCTTGCCTACACAATCCAAACCCATTTTTTTTTGTTTGTGTGTATTCTCAATATTTATATAGTGTTGATTTTATGGCCAGAAAGGTTACAAGCTTAGGTCACTTGGGGTGGTCTAACAGCAGCATATAGGGGTAGCTCTAGGGAATAGCATAGCAGAATAGTAAACAAGTCCCACCTCCTCCCACAAATGACAAATATCTGGTTACGCTACTGGCTTAAAGGTTTCACATACTCGTAAATACAGGCTGGTGATAATGAATGAAGTTAAGTAACGTAAGGACAAATACAAATTGCTTTTTTCTGCAATTATACGTAGTCAAACTGTGGAATGGAAGTGCGGTTATAGAGGTATACTATGACACTATATGTGGAACCATAGGATGTGGAAAGGATCGTTTGGGATGGGTAGAAGGTACAATGGCAATTTGGTGTTAATTAGTACTGGATTATCAAGGATTGTTTTATTAAATTTATTTAGTTCGATGCTAGAAGTTAATAAGAAAGTCCTAAATGAGCTAGAAAAGTAGTATCTTCTAATTGTGTGAGAAAGTCCTTTGAAATAAATGGAAGCAATTTTCCAAGGAACACTTATTATCAACAAAAGGATCTTATCTAAAATATATTAAAAAACATAAAAACAAAATACAAAACAACAAATTAAATACATACCACTTGTGCATATAAGGACCACAAAAATTTTTATAACAATTGAGGTCCTTAGCATTTTGAAGCACCTCCTAAATTTCATTACTTTTTGTTGTATATATAGCGAGAGCGCACTAGGAAAATTTTCAATTTCCAAATTCCGCACAAAACCGCACAAGCAACTAAGGAAATCACATTAAAAAATTTTTAATTTTCCTTTTGGTAGCACACTCTTCACCCCCCACTGACCACCCCCCGGGTGGTAAGGAGTCCCCGAAATGGGAGAAGGGATCAAGATATTTTGTTGAAATCCCCCCCGCACCCAAAAAACTCACCAATCTACAAAAAAGAACATCTCTCCTTCCACCGGGAAATGATTTCAATTAAAAGCCACCAACAACAACAACAACACTTTTGGCAAATGCCAAACTGTAGAAGTAGTAGTAGTAGTAGTAATAGTAGTAGTAGTTGTGTAGTATATAGTAGTAGAAGCACAAATCATCACCACGTTGAAAATACGATTTTCGAAGGATTATTGAAACCGACCGCAGAAAGGATAACCAGCAGCAGTAGCTACAACAACCGACAACAACAAAAACAACAACAGCAACAACAACAGCGGCAACGGCAGCAACAGCAGCAACGGCAGCAGCAGCGGCACACGGACCAGCTCAGCGCCGCACAATGGCCAGGACACAAGTTCGTTGAATAGCCAAGTATCCAGCACAGAATAGAACGGAAATCAAAGAACCGGATGCACAGGATATTTGGTCACTGTCATGCTATAAGGTTTTTCTCTCTCATCGGATGAGGATTTAATTAAAATTGATCGAATCTAGAGTTGGGACACTTTCTGGCAGTCCAGAAGGATGGATTTATCCTTCTCGAAAAAAAAAATCAACGTCGTCGTCTCCTGCGTGGGCTGGATCTCCTTCGACAGCACACAGCTCTATGCATTTAGTACGATAGTCGCCCCCGATCGGGCAATCACGGCCAGGTCACCACACACTACACACGATTCTCAAAGGACGATAGACCCCGAGTAGTATCCCGAGATAGAGATTGGACTATCCTGTCTCGAATCCAATATTCAACTGACTCCAGACGTCAGCTCTGGCTGAGCTTTATTTTGTTGAAGGTTTCGTTGCCGGTCGTGGGTTGTTTTTGTTAACACATTTTCCGCTTTTCCGTATCATCCTACCCGAAGGGTTTTCGCGCATGTCTCCTCTGTGTGTGTTTGTTCCATCGACGACTCGAATCGTACAATCCTGTGTAGGTCCTGTGTGTCTTTGGCGGTTTACATGCCATACAATTTTTGCCCTTACTCCGGATCGCATTCAGAGTCCTTGTGCATCCAAGGCTAGGCGATGGGACAAGTCGGATTCGTCCTCCTCTTCTTCTTCTTCAAAATTTTCAAAAGTCACGAATGGCCACTTTTGCACGATGCAATTTCTCACATCCCTGACCGCCATCGTCGCTGCTCCTTTATGGTCCCTTAGGCCGGTTCTGCATTTTGCCGGCCATTAAGCCCGCGGCCGTGTGTTTTTACACTCGTGGATTAACGCTAATTAAATTATTAATTTTTAATGCCGATGCCAGACGCTTTAACGGCCGTGTGCTGCAATTGTTCCGATTGCCCGGTGATACTGGCGCGGCGCGGCAGGACCCCGGCCTCCTGATCCTTATCGAATATTTAAGCAATTTACGCGCGCTAGTCGGCCTCCACTTTGCGCTTAATAAACGTGTGTGAATGTGGATTTAATTCCCTCCGCTTGATGGCTGACTTTACGGCTACATCGTTTCGCTTTTCATCTAATTTGATGCCATCAGGATCAGCCCTTAAACGCGGATTTCACGGAAGATATGGTTGTTGTTGGGGTTTTCGTTCGTAGTCTTCTTTTATTGGTGCTGGAATTCAGCTCGGAGTAGTATACTGAAGGAATTGGGTGTACTGGAAATGGACACCAATTTTTATAGCGTCCTTAGTGCTCAAGGAGGCTTCCAGGTCGAGAGTTTTTATTGTTTAATTTTAAATTGAGGCTTCGGTTTTTATTAAATTGCCTCTACGAATTATGGAGTTATTATTCTATTAGTATTAGTTAAAATTCGACGTCTTATTGAAAACGGTTCGAAATAATTTAATTAACAATTCCTGCATTAATTGCCCTGAAAATGACTCCTTCATTAAAAATTCTGCGATGAAATAATGATTTCTGTTAACGATATTTGCTTCTGACGTTCGTGCCGCTATAAAAAATTACTCTTGGATATATCCGTGTCGTTCCGTTGACTTCAGTACAGTTCCGTGATCATCAGTGAAAAAAATGTCGGGACGATGTAATTCCATGGAAGCCAAATTAGAAAAGGCGGGTATCCCTTGAAGTTTCTGTAAAAAACGCAATAAAACGCTGCCACCAATATTTTGTAATTTATCCCGAACGTGAAAAAGAGTTTTTTTTTATTCAATGCAAAATTTGAACTCAACAGAAATTTAGGCCAAGTTCACACTCAAAGTTCGTAGTACTTAGTTACGTGGTCCACCAATCCTCTATATATATAAAGTTGCGAACTCTCCTTCCACTTGTAGAAGAGTACACATTTGATGAACCTAATAACTTTTTTTTATTATTTTCCCCTCCTCGTCTAAGAGCAATGCTATTATTGCACAAATATAATCCAAGCTAAATTTAATTATGCACTTGAGATCGAAATTTGTATTCGTTGTTACACTTCGCAGCGTCGATCGTTGGCAACATCATCTCCCGCCGTCCTCTATAACACTAACTCACCTAGCAAAATCCACCCGGCAACTACTCTGCGATGTAAGGCTATGTTCTGATCAACGCAAGGTTCCGATCGACGCTTAAAGACGTACGTGCAATGCGTTGGCCCGAGTGCGTATCAGACCATTATCTAGTTCTAGCGAAATTACAGATGCGATTACAAAGAGCGAAGAAAACAGCGCACTACCATCCAGGAAGAGTTAGGCGTGCGTACAAGATCCGACAATCGGGTGAGAGTTTCAAAAAATCCAAAGAGAGTATCCAAAAAATTCGGGGCGCTCGCAATACCGGAAGCTGTCTGAGCTTGGCCGTTTAGCGGAAACGAATGAAACACGACGACTTCGAGCAATACTAAGATTGAACAAAGAAGTTCGACAGAAAATGAAATCGGAACCAAAAGTAACATTGCGGCCGATATGGAAGAAGCGAGGTCGAGGCACGAGTATCGGAAGCTGTACCAGACAATCCGACAGTTAGGCTTGTTTTGACCCGAACGACATCAAAAAATCGGATAGAGCTTTCGTGACCTCTCCCAATGTCGAATTCTTCCACCAGCTGTGCAACCACGATCCGCCAAAGGGGCAACACCCGAACCGCCGATTATCGAACAGCCAACGAATCAGTTTCTCGTTACCAAACCGACAATTATCGAATCGCTGAAATATGGAAAAGCGCCGGAGTAGATCAAATAAACGCTGAAATGATTAATCGATTGGAGCAGTTTTTGGAGAGCTTTGGAAACCCAACACGTGCCATTGAAAATCATCCAACTTCTACAAACGTCGTACAATGGCTCAACCAGCAGCGTTCGTATTCGAAGCTATGTATCCAAAGGTGTCTTCGCCAGTAACAGGTTGCTTCGCCACTTCTCTTCAACGTTGTGAAGCATTCGATGGACGACGCCGAGTTCGATACGATGATAGCAATTTCGTAACCGACTTGATGTTCGCCGACGGTAGCGCCATCTTCGCCAACACGGATGCCGAAGCAGCGGACATCTTAAACGACATTTGACCTTCTGGTATCAACGTGTCCAACTCAGAGAAGGCAGTTAAATTTTATGAAGGCTACTAAATCTTCTTTTTTTGTTCAGTTTGCCTTCTATCCGTGGTCTATTCACTCATATGATAACTTTAGTTTATTATTTTACTGCCCGGCCTATTTCTGGGTGATTCCAAACGACAAGACTACACGACAAGAGTCGGCTGTGAAGTGATATATGGCGAAGAGGGTGAGAGGGGACGATGGGGAGGGCATAAAATTTGAACGGATATTTTCGAAGAGTTTTTTTTCAAGAAGTCCCTTTCGCTCGCAAAGAGAATGTCTTAAACAATAACAAAGACCGTATGATTTGTTGGCTGCAAGTTTTTCCATCATGTAGAAACTCATAAGATATTTCACCGAACAGCAAAAGAGAATTGACTATTGCAGAAAACAGACGAGATCATAGAGTAATTCCACACGACACGACAAGAGTCGGCTTATGGCTTATTTAGAATAGGGTGAGAGAGGGCGATGGAAATTATGTCCATTCCATCGTCCTTTCTCACCACCACCTCTTCTCAGGCATAGCTGGTATCGATGCAAGAACTCGACTATTGGGCATTAATTAATAGAAGGAATCAATATTTAAAAGCTCCCTCTCATATAGATCAATACATACAGTTAACTCTTAATTGTAATTTTATCAAAAATATCAACCAAGATTATTTCAGACAAAATCTAGGTTTGAAGCTACCATAATAATTATACACCTCGTTTGCAATGTGAAAAAGTTAATCAAATGAATTTGGAGAATGCTCGAAAAGCATTCTTCTTCCTATTTGACAACTGGTATTTCTCCACTCTTCCCGGTCCTGGGCCAATGTCATGCAGTTTGGCACCCCTAAGCTCTGGGCGCCCTCGCTGTCGCACCCCATTGTCACGTACGGTAGCCGTACTGAAACTCTCTCGGCTCCACCTAGTAGTGTAGTAGGCTTTTCTGACAGAGACGGTACATCTCCATTTCTGAATTGGGTAGCGAGCTACATCGAAACCACCTTTCACAAAAAGCAGAGACGGGAGGTCGTTGATTCATATACTCGCTGTTCCGGCTCTGATGAACACCCCTTCGAGGGACCTTTTTGACTATCATGTTAATGACGCCGGACTGAAGTAATGCTAGCCAGGAGGCCTTCTGAAACGGCATCGATTCCCAAAAAATTAAGCCTGGAGCCAATGCTCGCATGGTCAGACTTGCATTCATACAGTTCCAAACAGCTCTTACTTCGTTATTTTCTGGGACAGTCTACCTCTCCTATTAGCCATTAAATGCCGCAGGGTGTCATCAAAGATTGTTCGATGACAAAAAAATCTAAAATCCCTAACCAGGAACAACAATCTTACGCTGGTGTGGATCCAAGCCACATCGGTAATGAATCGGCCTGGCCAAAGTAGGGAAACATTCGTTATTTGTTGGTCGAGAACATTTCTGCAGCTTAGCCAGCTGCTATGTAAGATCGGTCATCTAAAATTCATAGCATTGACAAAAACCCAGATTGCCCGTCATGCTAGAAAAATCGCGTTTAAACCGACATACATAGCTAATGGGGCGAACTTAAAAGAATAATAGAGCTTCGGACGGGCCACTGTTCGCTCAATTATTATCCAAGCAGAATAGGGCTCGTAGTGGATTGTGTTGTCCGCTTCCAAAGCTGCAGTCTCGAAAGCATTTAAAAACAGTTTGGCACAAAGCTCAAATAGTTCGCAATCTGCAAAAGGCGCCCCCTCGAAGGAGTAAGTAAGTTTAGAGTGCTCTGCACTCTTACTCGAACTTTTGTATCGAGTTAATTTAGCTCTATAAGACGTAATAGTAAGGCTGACATTCTTAATTCGAGTAGGGTTTGAAGTAACTTCTTTCTTTGAATGGAATCGTCTGCCAACTTGAAGTCTTAGAAGATATGATATGCTCAACATTTTTCTCCCCGCATTTTTGTAGGAGTTGTTTCAATGTGAAAACTTTAAGACCTTTCTTTATAGAAGCCAGTTTTGTATTCCTCCAGTAATATTAAGGAATGCCCTGTCAAAATTCCATAGAACCTATCGGCTTTCTACCTGGAACGTACATTTCAATATTCTCGTACAATTCAATATTCACCAAATCTATTCACACCGCACACCCTTCAGCCTACCTTTTCGCGCACACTACAATCTAGAAGTTCGTTCGTAAACTTGAACATTCTGACTGTGGAACAGCCTTTCACAATTAGAATTCCCGAACATATGTATGTAAGATTCATCGTCATCTACTGTGGTCAGGCCCCTTTATATCCTTCATATTTAGCTTTCTATTAGACATAGCACCATGATTCGAACGATATGAAGGACAAGGACTGATACCATAAAGAACAATTCCTAAGCTTATCTTTTCAAAAATGTTACCACAATTGATGTTTTTACTAAAAAAAGTCACTCAAGTACTGCTCCTATCTTCTCTGAGTACCAAATCATAAAGCCCTTTTCATTCACACAGCATTACCCCCAAGTGCTCTCCACTAGATTCATTCTCAATTCTCCTCAGCTCTCATAAATCACCAAACCATAAAAGGAATTTATTTGCTAGAATCCATAGACGCCAAAATGCAATATTTTTCACGAAACAACCCCCGAAAAAAAACCCGTTCATAAATTTATTTTGTAAGTTTCATGAAATTTTCGCTGAGTTGCATCACGAGATATCGTGTCCGCAAAAATGTGCATAGGAGAACGAATGTTGAGGGTCTGATGTTGTCGGCTCACAAGGGTTGAATCGCATCATGAAAACCTAAAAGGGCCTTTCTCCCCCGCCATTTTTTTTTTTCGTGAAACATGTAAATCTACTTTTAATTTTCGGCGAAATTCAAAACGGGCAAAATGTACTCGATCGACGTTACTCTGGACTGGTGGTGGATGAGTACGAGTACGTGCCGCTTAGTGTCTTGCACAAAGTACGCATATTGAACACGAGTGCACAAAGTGGATCTGCTCGTAAGTAATGAAAAACTTTTGATTTATCCTTTTTCGTCGTTTTGAAACATTGATGCAGCTTAAAGTGGGCCAGGGTTGTGCTATATGTAGTCAACCCCGGAAAGGAGTTGTGGTCGTCGAGATTTTTACATAAAACAATTGCAGCCTTCGATGTTGCGGTGAAATATGCAATTTGTGCAGCCCCATCCCCGGGAGCAGCAGAGGAGCTGCATGCCGCATTATTAAAGTTACAATTAAGCCAAATGAACGGAAGCAACTGGGGATATTTCATGGTGAACACTTCCTGATCAGCTCATTACGACCCCACCGCACCTCACTTGTGGCAGCATTCCATACACCGCTCTGCCTGTAGCTCTCTGCAAGTTGCTCATTCGGTGGGGCTCAGGACCAAATCGGGCGCTCCTCCGGCAGCCGGCTCCCCAGATATATACGGGCACTTGAGCCACTTTATTAATAATGCACGAAGTGTAAACCATATGAACACATTCAATCCACTTGGCTCCACTTGTCGGTTCGACTTGTGCTCTTAGCCGCAAAGTCTGTGAGTGATTGCCCAGTCTCGGATCCTTGCCGGCGCCCCCGTCGCCGGCTTGCCACCCCCGACTGTACAGACCCGGGGCCACACCGCAGCCCGAGAAGGATCCTATCTGGCAGAGCTCCTGAGAGTCGCCAATAAAACAATTTTTCCTCCTTGAACTGAGCTGGCAATTTTATGTATGTGTATCATCGGAGGAAGCGAAACTTTGTGGTGGGCGTTTGCAATTTGAAAGAAAGAATTCCAAAGTGTAATTGGTGGGGCTGCTCGCACGGAGCCCCAAGGCTCCCTGCCGCCTATAATTTTTGGTCTAAAGGGCCGAGGAAAGTACTGGTCATGCCGGGCTGAAGTTCAGCCTACGGCATGTAAATTACATGTTGGCAGCTTTTCTTTTTTTGTTGTTGTGTTGTGTTGTTGCTGTTTCTTTTGCCTGCTCACTAAGCTACCCAAAGTGAAAAGTTGCAGCGGCGGAATTTTCCAGCAGTGTAGGGCCTTTATGCACATCTCATTGCCGAGAGAGCTGAGCTGGCAAGGGAAATTATTGACGGCTTACATGCTTCTCAGTTTTCCCGCTTGGGCCCCGGCCGCCCTGATGTGCTGACCCCAACCCCAACCCTAACCGGGGATGAAGCATATTTCTAGTTGTACGTGCCTCAGGCAATGCAAATATCACTTATCGTAATGGACTTGGGAAAAGAAATTTAAGTGTTATTAGACGAGTCTAATCTCAGGGAGGTGAAATATATTTATTCTTGCATTAATTTCGAGCAGGGAAACCGCTTCGAGTGGCTCCATTCTTTCGTGGCATTTTAAAGAAGTTTTTTTTTGTGTAATTGTTGAGCTTTGGATGAAGGAAGAGAAAGTGTAAGGAATTGAATAAAAATTGTAAATTGGCCCGAAAAATTCACTGGAACAAGGGAAAGTCGACATCAAAGCCATTTAAAAGAGTTTGGGAGGTTTTTGGACCCTTAGTATATCAGTCAAATTCTTTAGTTTTAGCCATCTTATCTCACAGTTTAAAGTTTGTGTTGTACAATGCCCTAAGGACGAGAACTTCTATTAGATCATTATTTGTGGTTAAAGGGCGGTGGGATAAACATCAAAAGTAGAATTATAAATATATCGCGAGGCCAATTAATATCCTATGAAAAAACGATAACCCTGAATTGTTGATAAAAAAAATACAAAATAATCAAAATAAATTTATCAAAATTTCATCGCCTTAAACCTCTTCATCCAATTCTCCAAATAGTGAGGTATAACCTTCAAGGCTGCACTATAGTTAGGGGTGGCTCATGTAGCTTGTGGTCCTCATAAGGAAAATTAGGGGTATGCCAATAGGCCATGACAATGGACCCAATGGCTTGCCTAAGACCCGATCAACAATAAGAAAAGGAATGTAATCCAGACAAATGTGTCGGGGAACGGAGAACGACGATTAAGCATCAGTACTTGTTCAATTTAACGAAGTTGAGAGCAATCCACTCACTTCGAGAAAGAGTGCTATTCAGGTCAGAAATACCAGAATGAGCAGGGAGAGCAAGAAGTATACAGTTGGAGATCATTAGCATACAGATGAAAGGAACAGTGGCAGATATTAAAGGGGAGATCATTGACATATAATGAAAATAGTAGAGGACAAAGAATTGAACCTTGTGGAACACAGATTGAGGAAACTTTTGATTTTGAACGCAATGAAGTTAATTCACAGCCAGCACGACATATCCCAGAGATGCAAGAGGAAATCAGAAGACGTAAACCTGCGACGCCTTACTTGCCGGGCAACTTAATCCTTATTGAACGATCTCAGTTCAAATTTTCAGTCGCAAATTTTTTATTTTCTAGATCCGTACCGAATTGCTTTCAGCCTAAAGGTAATGAAAGATACGAAGTGGACAACAACGTCGAGCACGAAGTCCGACTTAATTAAGCCATGGAATCAACAAGATCTGAAGACGAGTCCGATGACCCCGATGATATGATTCTCTAGAAGGGTGATGATCTGGCACGTCGAGAGAATCGACTTTAGCAAACGTTCAATAGGTAACCATACATTAAACTCCAGATGTGACTTATTTTTCAGATATGACGATTACGATAACTAAGAAAGCCCACGAGGAACTATCCTACTTTGAAGAAGATGACGATGAACCAAGTAGTAGCTTATGGCGATGCACATTCTATGCCACGAGGCGAAACTTCAAGAATGACGAAAGCGAAACTTAGCTAAGAAGACGACGGTGCTTATCGAGGCTAGGGTGTGTGCAGATACTGCTGCAACAGTGACGACGGCGCTAGACGATATACGGGGTACAATACCAACGACGATGAAGCTGTTTAAATCACAAAGTTTCAACGGTAGCAGATCTCACGATAGCACCCAGCAATGACCTAATGATGACCTACCTAATGACGAAAATCTAATGATAACTTAACTATAAGCATGTTGCCTAGAATGACCTAGATGTAGGATCGGAGTTCAGCTAACTCTCCAACAAAACCAATAAACAACACAGAGTAAAAATCCAAACTGGGGAATAGCCTTTTTCTTTTTCTCTCGGTGGGCCCCAGCGTGAAAAGATCGACGTGAATAGATGTGAATTGAATTAGAAAAAGGCCTTTTATTGCTATTCCTCGAAAAAATCCTACATTCAACTATAGACGATCAATAATGTTGCCAATACGTATTGACAATAACACTGTTCAACAGCGAATTTCACCCAAGGTCGAGAACAAGGGGAATGCATTCATGGTATTAAAATATGATATTTTGCCAAGTTTAATGCAAATTGGCGATGGAATTAAAAAGTTATTAATGTTTAAAGTTTGTTTGGAGAAAAAGGTTCCGACCTTTTTCCTGAATCGAGCATTTTACTTTTTTTGAATTTGCTGCCACGGAACGAATAATTAAATAATTTAATGAATGTGAACTAAGTTAATTAATAAATAAACAAATGAATGAACCAAAAAAACAATAACAAAATAATTTGTTAATAACTTTTTATTTTTATCATGGAATTGTTTAAAATTTTAGCTTATGACTCCTCTTAATGCCCTTTATTTTTGCTATAAAGGGATTTCTTAGGGGAAATTTGAAAATCGATTCTGTTGAACAGTGTAATTGGACGTTCTGTCAATACGCTTCAATAATCTCGTCAACCTACGCACTGTTGCCTGCACGACGTTCGAGTTGAGTCTAACGAAATAATGACCAATAAACCTTATTAAAGTCCAAACCGGGCATCAATATGGCTTGCGTCAATGGGCTTGTTCGGAGAACAAAGGTGAACATACGCACAAAATGGAACAACGACCGCACGTCGCAATCGATTATACTCATCAGCACGCGACGATCGTTCACCTCGTATGTCAACATCCCGAAAACGCTGACGATCAACTGGGTCAACGTAGCTCAACAGCACCTCTGGCCCAAATCGGCTGACAGTGCAACAAGGGTCATCGCCACCACCTACAAGAGACACTACCTGGGCTCATCGATGCAACCAAGAAAGGGAGTTGGAAAAGAGTCACCGACAAGACTACATCGATGAATGTAACTAATGAATGTAACTGTAACTGTGAGAAACAAAATAAAGTGTACCTATTTTGTAAAATATTCAAGTTTCGAATGTTTTTATTTGAAGATTTTTTAGCTTCCAAAACAGGGCTTGAATCAAAATTTCTTTCAATACTCTTCAATAAATTGACAATGTGTTTGAACCCCTTGTAAACGGCCAATATGCTCTGTCAATGCGTGTCGTCAATATTATTGTGAGGCGTATTGACAATATTATTGATCGTCTACGGGGCTCTTAAAACTCTGAGTAATCTCGTAAAAATCATCCAGACGCTTCCTCCCCTGCCCCATCCTCTTTTAATCCTGGACGCTGAGAGCTTAGGGGTGCCAAACTGGATGACTTCGGATCAGAATCGGTACAGAGGGAGAGGAGAGTTGCGAGAGGCCAGGACCGGATCTCGGTTGTAGAACCGTTAAAGAAGAACAAGATAACTTGAAAGGAATCAACACAACGAAAGGCCTAAAGAAAATGACGCAATGAAGAAGATGGCAACCAGCACACAGAGACGCTAGTGTGCCATAAATCAGTTGTGTCCAGATGACATATACATATGTAAAATTTCATGCAACCATGCTAATATCAGAAATGGCGCCAAATTCAAATCGTATACGTCATTTATCTGTAAGGGCTTTTATTGGCGTTATAACTGTGTTAAAATTTACATTTACTCTAAATTGTAAGTTTTTGGATGGTCTTTTCTAGCTTTTATCGTAAGAATCTTAAAGAAATTGGGTTTATTACCGTCTACTGAACTCATAAATTCCCTACTTTAATCCCAATTCAGGCCACACAAACAAAAAAAAACAGTACAACCACCACCTTTATGAATACAAAATCGAGAAAAAAAACTGGCGATTTTCCCGAAAAAGGTTACCCATAGAACGATATCAATCACCATGTTGTCAAGACAATTTGTTGCATATAGAAAATTCATAAACCACAACATCGCCCCGAACAAAAGGCAAAAAATTACATTTCCTTGTAATAGCCAACACTCACGCATCCGGGGCTCCTTACGAAAATACTCCATATCGACCAAACATGTCGCGCAAAAACCCTTCTCTTTTGGCATTTTTATATGATATTTGAACAACAATCGTATAAGCGCGAAACGGTAATCATCAGGTGATCACCGTGTCATCAATAAAACAGCCCCAAAGGCACCACTAAATACCTGTCATCAGGGTAACTTAGCGTCTATTATGACAACTCAATTAGGGGAATAATGCCGGTAATAAATCCGCTCAAAAACCGCAAATCACCTGTCCCGGTAGGATTGAGCGGACGAGGATGAGGCGAGGGCGTAGGGCGTATGGAGGGCGGTGGGCGAAGGGGGGCCAACCGATGGAGGCCAAGACGTGCCCCGCAAGACGTACCTCTGCCGACGTCGGCTGACATGTTTGTATTTTAAGGACCGCATAAGACAACGTAAATATAATTAAGCGCCTGACGGATTTATAAATATGTAAGAGGAGAACGCGTCGCGGCACGGCGATGTGGCATCGGAGCACCCGTAGCTAATTTACATACGGGAGCCATTCCTCGCTTGGTGTATATTCAATTATTCCGCCGCCCTGGCATCGCTTTATTTGTGTTGTAAGCCCTTCAGGATATTCAGGATATTCCCCGAGACATCTTCTTCTTTTGGGGTCGTCCTCTCTCTGGCTGTGGGGGCACCGCCCGCCCGCCCATCATTGGTGCTGGTTCTGGTGCTGGTTCTACGGCTGCTGGTGGAACTTTCTCTGTACGTGTGAAACTTGACGTTAATTTGTTGCTAAGTGAAAGCTTATGGTAACCAATATAAATGGCACCTTTGAGGGTGCGAAGGAGGCTGCTAAGTCCTTTATCTTTGGAGATATTAGGATGTGCGATTTACGTAATCGGTTGTTGTCATTAGAGCATTTGCTAACACCTTAAGTGGATTTTGTTTGATTCAAATTAGTAACACAATCACTGCTACATGGTATTAAACTGCAACAAATTATCCCGTAATTATTCGAGCATATGCTGCCATTTTAGTTTACTCGCATTGATTCACCTCAATTAAAAGGTGCCTTCAATTGTACGTCCCTTAAGATTCAGGATTAAGCCAGTAATGCGTAAACGATGGTTCTAAGTTGTATAGGACTAGTAATTATGAGATTAAAAATAAACTCAATACGAGATAATCACCTGAGATTAATCGTATCACAGGTGAAACTCTTAAGAAACTGCAATGAAAAGCATTAGCTTCATTATTAAATCTTTCTATTCGATTAAAGTAAGTCTTGTAAGCCAATTATAAACACTCGAAACAGATCTAATAATCTAATAGTTCCAAAAGGCGCTTCTTGAAACATCCCTTTGCACGATAGTTCAAACATTGATTACATAGACGGAAGCGAAAAAACTGCAAAAGCCATGGCGAGGTCTTACTCCACTGGTTATCATTAAATATCACCGCGAAGGAACAATGCGCTACGCCAGTGATTCCCAAAGTGGGTTCCGCGGAACCTTACGGTTCCACAAAAAAATTTTAGGGTTCCGTGTCACCAGCGCCGCCCGAAGCGCAAATACATTCGCAGACTCACTGGCGCTGCGCCGGCCGTTTAACGCGTTCTTGCTAATCAGAAAGTGCGAGTGGCTCTTCCTCCTTGAAATTTGGTCTACGTCACGCCGCGTAACATTCTGGCCGCCATTCCATATTCTCATGTCGAGGGGGTTGTGAAGAAAATGGTAATCCGCCTATTTGAGATGTGCGCCATGGACCAAACGATATATTGAGTATACTATATTGCTTATGATGTTCAACTTATCATCCCCTTTCATTTGATACCCATATCGAAGGGGTTGTGAAGAGTATTACAATCCGCCCTCCTGAGACTGCCGCCATGGATCTAAAAGTATATTGAGTATACCATATTGCATTGTCATCGGAGCTAAAGCTGTATGCAAAATTTCAGCATGATAGGGTATCCGGAAGTATTTGAAAAATTGATTGCAAAATTTGTTCCGTGAAGAAAACAGTAATCCGTCCTCTTGAGATGGCCGTCATGGATCTAACAGTATAATGAGTATACCATATTGCATTGTCATCGTAGCTGAAGTTGTGTGCAAAATTTCAGGGTGATCGGGTAACCGGAAGTAATTCAAAAAATCTATTGCAAGATATGTACCGGACAAACAGACAGACAAAAAGCGAGTTAATAAAAACGTTTTAAAATATATTAAAGGATAAATATATACATATGTATATCATGAATTATTTTATTTTTTCATCGTTGGGTTCCGCCAAATTTTATACATTGTAGAAAAGTTCCGTACGAAATAAAGTTTGGGAACCACTGCGCTACGCGATTTCTACCCCCTTATTGTGCTTACATGAGGTAAGACAAGAAAGATGAACGCTATTGAAATGGACTAATTGAAAAGGTGAAAGACCATGCCATGGATGGGAATCGAACCACGGACCTCTGGGATGGCAGTGGAACGCCTTAACCCCTAACCTAGAAAGGTCACACTAGTGGCCGAAGATCGGATGATAAGACGAGCGACAACTTTCCTAAACACCCTGGATTCGAATTGGATATCTTGATCTGTTCAGGTGATACGCCAATCGATATCCACTTAAAAAACGCTTTGCCACCGGTTAAGCGTATAATCCAGCGAGAGGCAAGCTTTTAGACATTTTGTGAATCAATCTGTAATCCTGACTATCTGTCTGTACCCTCTAGGTCTAGGGGATGTAAGAAACCTCAATATGTCCCTGTTCGACAAATTGAGAGTCTCTTGAAGTTGCTGTCACACTACCAGAGATGAGCCATTTTATCTATATTCTTTCCGTCGCTTTCTGACGGTTTATATCAAATATCAAAATATACTATAATGCAATTAATTGGAATTATACTAAGACATATATATTAAGAAACACTTGGTCTTCCAAAAGGTCCACAAAAGTAGCTGTTATCAAGGTCCGACCACCTTGATCAGCTAGGACCACTGCATCCTACTGCGCAGCTCTGGCCACTGTCTGTTGACTCTAATTTTTTAAAACAATCTTCTTCTACAAACCAACCCAAGCTTAGGTAAACTGTCTTACATTATGGGATAACCAACTGGTCAGGGACTATTCGCATTTTCCAAGTCACTCACTGGGACTTGTGTTTCCTTAGTATAGTAGTGATGTCAACATTGCCGCACTCTGCATCACTAAAATTATATTGGCAGTAGGGATGTACAATTGCACATCTTCAGATTTCAATTATATCTAATTCATAGCCAAGTCACTTTCTTCTGTTTTCTATACAGAAGTCTTAATATTAGTAATGAAACCTTAAAAAGCACCTCCATCAAAACATCCATCACTTTAGTGAGTCTGCTCTGGTTGCTCTAGATATGTCAAAAGCTTATGACCGATTATGGCACCCTTCTCTGTTGCCATAACTCCAATGAATGTTCACATATTCCAAATCGCCAAACAAGCATCCCAATGTCTAACATTTCTTAAGAGTTGTAAGCTACTTCTTCCACCGCAGCCAGAGCTACAATCTACAAGTTCTGCATTCAACACCGCCTCGAATATAAGCTATGTCTCTGGGCTGGCGCCTCGAAAACCGCCTTAGTGTGGCTGGAAAAGGTGTAAAGCCGCGCCATCCATACAATTGGAGGTGACATCTTGTTCATCTCCATTGACTCTCCTCCTGCCGGGACGGCAACATTTCTCCCCCAACACAAGACTACCCAGCTCGGATCATTCTCATACCCTTGTAAGCCCCTTATGCACCACATTAATGTCTAAAAGTTTGTTTATAAATATACCTACCAATTTGGTTGGGAAAAAATCTCCCACAATAAGTTTTCCCGAACTCATACAACAGCCAAGTGTTCAAACGTAAGGTTCATCACCACCTGCCAACACCACCCAGACTCATTGACAATGACTCATGTCCAATTCATACCAAGCTTTGTATGAGTTAACCTAAAGTTTAAAACTTTTTAAAAAGCTTTCCGAATACGTTTTTTTTTTCCGTGTGAGGTATTAGGTCCAAAGGTACTGCGGCCATTTAGTTGGCCTATTGTACTACAACCCCTACACCTTATATTTGTAGGCCAGACCGCCTGAACAAGTTCAGCAGTCTGCCTAGTGGTTTGTCGCTTAGACTTGAGTGTTCGAGCAGGGACTTCTCGAACAAAGAGACCCTGCTCCTCGCTATTGCAGGGCACTCACAGAGAACATGGAGAGCAGACTCTCCGAATACGTTACTGCTGATGTCGAGATTATCCCATTTCATTTGAAATTAGGTTTGCCTCATAGGACCATTCGCAGATTTTGCTTTGAATGGTGTTCACGAGGCATTAAAGGTCACGAGGAAACATGGCGCCACATGCTACATGATGCATGCCTCCTTTAAATGTTAGTCGGGAAAGCTTATGGAATATTCGGGATCCAACAAACTATTACACAAATAGTTCGACATTAGACACAAAGGATCTAGTAGAGATCTTATTGTGTGGTTTGCACAGCACCTCAACTAAAGGTTTCATCATTTTGGAGAGTCTGGTCAAGTGGCTCTAGATATGTATCTCCAAGGCTTCCGACAGAGTAAGGCGCCCTGACTGACTAAACTCCAGCGGTATCGACTTATTTTTTCTAAAGAACGGCATTGAGAGTCTTCTTTCTGGCCGTTCAATCAATGTAGTGTTAGATGAAGTCAAATCTAAACCTTAATGTGTTTTTGCCGGTGTTCCACCACTCTTTTACTAGCTTTTATAAATATCCCGTTCTCAATCCTCGTTGACACAAGATAAGGGCCTGTCTTTATTTAATGGTACTACATCCCTATAGCTCATATTTGAATGACAGGTGCAGCAGTATAGCCAAATCTCAGCGCTTACGACTTCTTAGAAGATGGGAATTCCTACTTTAGTCGTCAGGATGGTCCATAATCTGGTAAGTCCTGTATGGTTGCGCTGCATATCCCCAATAGTTTAGCAACCTGGTCTTTTAGCTAAACTCTAAGCTTTAGGTATTGACTTAACTCTGAAAAACTGGATCTAGAGTAAGCAAGGTAGCATTGGATGGCATCAAATCTCAGCCCGACATCAATCTTGCTGGTTTCGCCTAAGGGTTAGTTTTATTAATCGATCTTTTTTCTAATATTCATAAATCATCTTTTCCCTGTCCCTTTCGATCCACTTCACAACTTCGCTAATAACGGCACTCTGAGTTACTCAATCGCTCGATCGATTCTTTTGAACCGCCTTATAAATCCCCCAGACATGGCTCCAGATTAGCTCGTTCGTCTCATTCGCTTTGCTTACAGCCCCCTTTCGCGCATGCTACTCTTCCTCTTCGTCATTCGCTCATAAATAAATAGAAATTTACACTTAAAAATTAGAGTGCTTCAACACCATCCTGACTCTTCATAACCCCAAACCTATTTTGCCTCCACGGCTATGATTTTTCCGGATCACGAGACAAGCCTACTCCAGCTACTCACAAGTCTGCATCACTTCTTTTCACACATTCTATCCTCCAAAGGTTAGTTAAATAGAACAACTTAACCGTGGAACCATCTTCCACAGTCAGTGTTGCCGAACTCGTAAAACATTAAAGTGCTAAAACCCACAGTTCATAGATTTCTACTTATGGCACCTCCAGACTTTGCTTAACCTATCCTATTTTTCACTTCTCCTTTCACCTATGCGTGCTTCTAGACATTTAGGGCAAAATAGGCGCTGTTAGTAAAAAGGACGCCTCCTAAGCTAAGATTTTTACATAAAAAATCAAAAGGATCAGAACCGTTAAATAATTTATCAAAACTACCAGGAAGGATTCCGGAAACATCTTAAAGTTAAAATTTAATAAATAAAAAGGACTAGACTATAAGATTTACAAAAAAATTATTGGCTGACACAAGCAAGCTCAAAGGACAATCAAAATAAAAACCTTTTCAAATTCTCCAAGGACTCTTACTATCCCCGACCACTTTTTTCTCCTGCATGGCACACAGCAAAAACCAATAAAACCTCATTTTAGAAATCCTCATAAAAATTAAAGTTACTGTTAAATATAAAATAGGAAAATTTCCCCAGCATCAATCTAAATAAAGGACGAAAAAAAAGGAAAATTCTTGTTTACAGAAATGACAATCATAATTTAAGCCATGATCAACTATTATGTACGTATTTTACGACTGCGAGTCCTTATCGCATCCCGGCGCGGCCATCCCTGTAGCAGAAAACGTTTTGTACTAAGCCAAATAAAATAATTTTCCGTTTTTATCGCAAGGACGAAATAAAAATTTCGAGTCCCCAGCCTGAAAATGTCCCACATTGCGACTGCGCCTTGGAAATTTCCCTGCTTCGGCTAGAGTTCAGTGGACATTTCTAAGGGGAAATCTCTGTTAACTCCTCTGATGGTTATCCTGCATACGACTTCGTCCTTTTACGAATCGAAATATACGAATTAATCGGATTTTACTGCCACGAATGGAAGGTCGTGCGCCTATAGGAGAATTGAGAGATCCTTTAAAGTTTCAATTGTTACGAAAGGATTTTCAGGGGTTTTACAGCATACTTTCAGGCACTAATGAAGATTGCGATAAATTCATGTCACCTTATTCTGCCCCTATGCCTTTCTTCCCACCCCTTCCACTCCGAAATGCCTGTTGGGTTTCTTGGATCGGGTCTGGTACCGCTGGCGTGTGCATACGTGGGTGCAATATGTAAAAGGAACGAGAAATCCTTAGTTGTAGACCTTCCTGGCGAGTTTCCTTAATTCCTTAACATTTCGTGCATTCTGGTAAATTAGTGTCCTTCGATGCAAGGAAAGTGAATTGGAGCCACAACCCTGGCTGCCCCGCCATATAGGGAACAACAAGGACGAATTTCATACAAAGGCACGTATTAATAATTTTGTCAGGTGTTCCGTTATATTGTAAACGTCCAGACTTTATCGAGATATGTAGTAGGTATACAGAAAAGGTGTTGTAGATGGTGTAATCTTTCTGGGCGGTTGTGGTGGCATCGGGAAGAAAGCTGGAACGAATTTATTAGATTCCATTCCTTTTGGCTCGATGGTGTCTTATTGATCTGAGACGTCTGCACGAAGTGGGATGGAATGTGATGCATTTTTAAAAGGGGTTTATTTGATAATGAAAAACGAGCTGAGAGGAGCTCTGAGGATTCTTGTGGTGGTGGTGGCTTTGGTTGTCCTTTTAGTTCTAGTATTGCTTTGAAAGTGGATTGTTGCTAAGGATATTTAAAACGGGACCTTTTCTATTTGCGGAGATATTCTTGTGTGAGACCTCAGCTGGGTTAGTTTTGTTTGTTTTTATTGGAAAATATTTTAGTATTGAGAGGTTTTTTCTTAAAATTATAAAGTAAGTGATTCCTAGATGAGATTTTAAGTATGTCTAGTTATAATAGTCTAATATTTCCAATAGTTATTAAGATTAAATCCCATTAATGGTGGCACTTTTCATTGGGGACCAGGGATGCCGGTGAGAAGTCGGTTACTGAACACCCAAATTAGTCACACCGAAAATGGAAATTCAATTCCCCGCGTGGAATGTACGAACAGGACATCACGTCGGTCAAAAGGGAATTGTTGCTGCGCTATCGGAACTACGACTTACCGGATCCGGGACATTGACGATCGTCCCGCCTACAATCGACGAAACGATGACGCTTTACTAGCCCGGTGGTGAGAGACGAGAGGCTGACATCGGCTTCATGGTCGACCGATGGGCTGCTAGCAGCGTTATCGCATTCCAACCGATTTCCGAGCGTTTGGCTTATCCGTTTATGCGCTGGATATGATACCTCGAACAGAATAAATAATACTCGCAGGGGACATCAATGGACATTCAGGAGTAGATCGAACCGAATGGGAAGGAACGATGGGTAAATTCGGACACGGAGTAAATAACACCAACGGTTTACGCTTGCTTTCATTCGCTCCGTCAAACAATTTGATCGTTGGCAACAGCATTTTCCCCCACCAACTCACACAAACTAACCTGGCCAAATCCATTCGGCAACGACGAGCGATGTTAGACTACGTTTTGATCAATGCAAGATTCCTATGGACGCTGAAAGACGTACGTGCATTGCATGGGCGCGATTGCTGATCAAACCATTATCTTGTTCGAGCGAGCAAAGAAAACGGCGCCACCGCCAGCCGAGAACAATTGGGCGTGCCTACGAGACCCGGCCATCGAGCGAGAGTTTCAAATGGCATTATCCAACAAATTCGCGGCGCTCGCAATACCGGACGATATCGAAGAAGAAAGGCCATTGTCGGATTGTGAAGTGTGCAATGGAGTTGTGTCCACCTATCCGTAAACGGACGTAGCCATGGATCTCGGACAGCTGTCTGGACCTCGTCGATCAGCGGAAACGAATGAAAGTCGATTTCGAGTAATACCGACGATTGAACAAAGAAGTTCGACAGAAAAAAAAATCGGAGCGAAAAGCGTACTGGAATAACGTTCCGTCCGACATGGAAGCAGCAGTCGCGAGGCACGAGTACTGGACGCTGTAGCAGAGAATCCGGCGGTTAGGCGGCAAGACAACATCAGCAAATGACATCGAAAAATCGGATGTAGCTCCCCCAATGGGTGGCTACAGCGGTGGAAAGAGTTCTTCGACCAGCTGTACAACCACGAGGTCCAGTACCCGAACCGCCGATTATCGAACAGTCGACGAATCAGTTTCTCGATACCGAGCCGACAAAATATCGAGCTGAAGATAACAATAAAATCGCTGCAAAATGGAAAGGCGCCGGGAATAGACCAAGTATCCGCCGAGATGATCAAAGCTGGAGGTGATGTCCTATCACAACAAATTCATGTCCTCATAACACACATATGGCGTTTGGATCGTTGTCCCAATTTCGAAAAAAGGCGACAGTGGGAAACACAAGAATTATCGCGGTACTAGCCTCCTTTCAATCGTCGGCAAATCAGCGCAAATCAATATCATCAACGAAAGCAGACGAGCCGGAAAATCAAGCGGGATAATACTACATCGAGGATGCAATGATCAAATGCATTCTACGTCAGCTAATGGAAAAAATAATTCGTTGCGGCAAACGAACTGTCGTCGTTTTCATCGGTTTTAAATCCGCTTTCGATCGCATCGATTGAAACAGCTTGTGGAGAGCTTTGGAAACCGAACACGTGCCATTGAAAATCACCCAACTTCTCCAAGCGTCGTACGATGGTTCAACCAGCAGAGTTCCTATTCGAAGCGACTTATCCGAGGAATTCCCGATTCCAACGGATGTTCGGCAGGGAAACGTTGCTTTGCCCATTCTCTTCAACGTTGTGATCCACGCGATTATGCGTGAAGCATTCGATGGACTACTCACAGTTCGATACGACGGCAACAACTTCGCCGATTCGGATGCCGAAGCAACGTACATCTTAAAAATAAATGCGGAAAAAACCAAAATGCTCACAGCGGACGGATCGAGTTCCAGCGTTCACCTCGATGGAACCCAAATCGAACAGGTTGCGATGTTTAAATATTTGGGATCATTAGTTAAGGAAACGAAAGTGGCATCGACGTCTGACATTCACAGCATAGGCCAAGCAACAGCACCATTAGCATTGCTTAAACCGGACGTTAAGAAGCTCGAAACCTCCCAAATGCGATGAAATTCAGATCCTCGGTGTCTCACTTCACGATCGCCTTCGAGACAATTAGACAAAGATGCGATCAGCAGACACTAATCGAAGAAGAAATGCAAAAATGTCGACTACGGTGGTTTGGACATGTTTGCCGAATGGCTGATAACCGTTTGCCACGTAAACTTCTCTGGCGAGACCGTCCGGCAGAATGGAGAATCCAGCGATCGGCACCGCAGAAAACCTGGCTAACGAACATCCAGGGGGAACTTAAGAATCATTGATTCTCAGTTATCGAGGCACGAGACGTCGCCAAAAACCAACAAGAATGGAAACGAATCTTGAATAGAGTTCGAAACCCTGCGGCACCGACAGGAGGGTATCCGTTGCTGGGCGTCCTGCTAGGACCACCAGCTAACGGATCAAAGAAGATTAAAGAAGAAAGAAGAAAGAAAATGCCGAACAGCATTGGCCTAACAAAACACGTTGCGATCATTCCTCATTCCTGGGTCAACTACTGTCCAGTTCGTTTATAATACATACATACATACTGGTTGATGCTGATTGAAATCTTTTTTGTTTTTTTTTTTTTTTTTTTCAAAAATAATAATGGGCTGAACGAAATTTTGGCCGTGAATCAGTGAATCTTCTCATACTTTTTCAGGAGCCCAAATACTCGATTCGGAAGTTCGGCAAGGAAGTCATCTTCTATTTGGTTGGCAAAGTCAGTAGGTACTCTGTGGCGATCGCAATGGATGAAGTTCGGTGGAGTAAAATCGCATTCGTTGGCAGTTTTAAAGCACTTTTATCTTTACTATCTTTTCGACTAGAGGTAACTCTTTGCCATTGTACTCTATGTTTTGCAGCCACATACTTTTAAAATACCTTGTATGACATTTCTTTACAAAAATAAATCTAATAAATCTCTGATCTTGAAGTATCTTATGTTAAGATTGTAATGCCCGATTTCTTCACCCAGCTATGACTCAGATAAAGTTAACCTCCGTTTTGCTTATGGGATTTGTAAAGTTAACCAGGGTTATAACTTTATATGAGCTATAACTGACACTGAACAAAAAGTAATTCTCTATCCCCCGTTCAATATTCTCCGTATGCCATCATATAGCTATCAGATCTCAATCGATATAATCAATAAGAATACTGCAAGTCATCATTGAAAAGTGTGGCTGTAAAAAGTGCCTGACTCTCGCTCTCTCGCCGCCCCCAAAGGAGCTGGGAGCTGGGACATATCTTTTATAATAACTCAAGAATGCACGGAGAACAATTTCAACACCCGGAAGACAGAGAGCCTGCAACTACTATCGCCATGACACTAAAAACAGTCTCCTCGGTCTCGGAAGTAGGTGGCTGCCACCGGAAAATTGGAATAAAATTTATGGCCAAGGATAAATCCACTTTCAGCAGGGGAAGGCAGCAAAAAACACACACATACAGAAGATCGAAGAAAATTGGGTGGAAAGATGAAAACAGATGAAACGGCTTTTGCCAACTGCTCTTAAAGACATGGACATGGTTTGTTTGCTGCAATTTTTTTGGTTGAGGGAGAGTTATCTTTAATGGTAAACTTTAATTAATCCATATCGACTGTGGGAAAGATTTAAGTAGAGAGTTTTTTTTTATAAAAGGAACTTTAAAGTTAATGGACGAATTAGCCGCTTTTACTTAATAAACTCTGTCAGATGGCCTTCCAACGGACCGGCCTTGTTTGGAACATAGTTCTAGGACATGTGCCGCGCTATAGAAGGATGTTTGTCGGACTGTACGGCCGTATATTTATTGAGAAAAACATTACGAAATCTTTTATTTTTACTCGGGTCACAAAAAAACATTGTAAATCGCAAAATGCAAACCAAGGTATATGGGATTTTTCTCATGCTTTGAACATATCTTGAGTACATATCTTCTACTTCACATATCTTCTTAGGTTGAACCCAAGTCGGACCACATGTAGATGCGAATCGAGCTGAATTAGGATCGACTGAACTCGACTCAACTCTGCTACCTGAGTTGAGTTGAAGTAATGCATATAGTCGCGAGCTCAGTAGTTCAGTAGTTGAATTTAGTTGACAGCAGCATCTCTGTGTTTTGTTTGTGATTTACCACCATGTAGAAGTACGTCAAGAATTACTACCAAATATAAGTACTACCAATTAGAAGCACTCCAAGAAGTACTACCAATTATTCCAAGAAGTACTACCAAGTACTCAAAGAAGTACTCGAAGAAGTACTACCCTAGAAGTATTCCAAGGAGTACTCCAAGTACTCCAAAAAATAAGTAGTGGGGTAGTTGGAAGTACTCCAAAGTACACTGGTGTAGTTACTCCAGGAAAAGAAACACAGCTACTATAGACTGTGGATGGACTAGCACCCCTTTGTTGCCACTAGTCTCTGACAAGTTTAATTTTGGAGTAACAAATGCCACGTCACCGTCAACTTGGGTTTACATTTTGGGGGAAACATTATAAATGCCGTACTTTCCTGTCAGTGGATGAGCTTTCTCATCGTCCGACGATCAAACTTTAATTGAAAAAATCATACGCTAAATCGATGCTGCGAAGTGGTGCCTGCCTGGTGCGCATTAAACCACTTTGATGCCATTCCGCGGTCATCGCACTAACATACCACTTTCTCCTTAATCACCATGCCACCGCCACTTCACAACCCACTTCAGTGCGCGCCTTGACTAAGTCTGGCGGGTGGCAGTGACGTGATAGTGACATGGCGGTCTAATGGCAAGTGGCGACGCTGTGGAATCTGGCAAGTAGCGTGCCATTTCTTGATTGCCACTAGTTTCCGACATTTTTTTATATGACATGGTCAACCCTTCGTTCCGCACTAGTCCGTCATCTCGTTCAAGTCATGGTGCCATGTATAGTAGTAAGCTTGATCTGAAGGATAGAAGGGAAAGAATAGGTTAGAGGTCTGAAGATGATGTTGAATCACTTATGCGATACGCTGCTTACCATTTCGATGCGCTCTTAATAATTTTAATGCCAATCCGCCAACATTCAACTGCCTCATCACTTTGTATCCACATGGCAGGGCAAAACCATTGCCATTTCCACATCTTTTTAGTGGACGTCCGGCCTAAAGATTACCTGAAATGGCTTATAAGACCTTCAATTATTGCAACAAACATCAGTATCTTATTATAAGTAAAATAATTCAGATATTGCTTACATTTCCGCCATGTGTTTTGACAGTTTGGCGATCACTTTCAGCACTACGACGGATCAAAACTTGGCTATGGACCTGTATAGGTGAAGACAAACTTACGGGCCTAGCCGTGCTGAATATTCACCATGTCCTTAATTTGATCATTAAAAGTACGACGGAAAATAAAAACTTTTATAAATACAAAATTGTTGGACGCGGCCTTAAGCATTTGCTTAGTTAGATTGTGCCTGATATTTGGGCAGACTTTTGATGATAACGGGTAATTATCTTGGTGACCACAAATGGTACCATTAGCATACTCAATTGACCGATTCTCGTTCGATTACAGAGGTCAAGCAGCATTGGACGTGGTTAGTACTTAGTTGGGGGACCACTTGTTAAAAGGACACTCGCGCTTGGAAGGGGACGAAAAGGAAATTGAAATAGGTGAATGATGCTTTTTTTATGAAATATAATTTATGGATTTTTTTTAATAATTGTGCCCTATTTATTGCCGGAAGTGCGATCACCGATGCACCTCCTTATTTCGTATAATGTATTTTAAGTTGTGGCCAATGTACGATGTTCCAAAAAGCAAAAAGGACTGTTCTTGGTTTTTTTAAGGACTGGCAAAGAAGTTTCTATGCAGTTGACTTACATTCTTTTTTATAGAGGGAACTACTGAACAAAATGGCTGACAAAAAATATGGCTCGAAATAAGTTATACGTTCTCATGCTATTATTAAAAAATATAAATCTTCTCATATTAATTTCAGAGCACACGCACACACACCTTTCGGATCTAATTAAAAAACGGACAAAGTTTTTTTTTTTTTTTTCATATCACATCCTTAACGCGGGCTGGCCTTAATTTTTTCCCCATGATGTCGTCCTTGACCAGATGAAATATTTTAGTTTTACAGTAAAATTCCATCTTCTCAAATTCAGAAGTTAAACTATTTTTCAGAGTCCGTAACCTTATCCTGTTCCCAGGATCCACGTTAATTTTTCTGACACGGTGACATGTCCGCACGTGCTACCGGTTACACTTTCCACTTCACCCATATCAGAACAAAAATTTAATAAAAGTATCCAGTCCGACATATTTAAGGCTCCAGAGAAATCCTGCCGGGCGTCCCCCTCGCCTGCGTCCGTGGATCGTGACATAAAGGAGCCGACCACTTTGATAAATGCTCTAAAGACATTTGATATCCAGGAGACTTGTAAGTACACAAGGACGAAGGGATCCTTGCCAGCAGTATTTCCTGGGTCGTTTTTTCTTCGTGTTTTTTTTTGTTTTTGTCGATTCTTGAGACTCGATGCGATGAGGTTTTACTAAAAATGACAAAACGACTCCGAATATCGGATATCATCGGAAAGTAGTTGGGTAAATTGAAAGGAGTGCGGGTGGGTGTATTGGTGCTGCGGACGGACGTCAACCGGCAGGATATTGCCCAAACGACCGCAGGAGAGCTGCCTGCGAAGCCAAAAGGCACAAAAGCAATCAATTAACTCTCGTGCCATTTGTGAAATGGGAGCCGAAACCATTTCAATTATTGCCTGGTGCCATTTTTCGCAAATGGCACTGCTCTGTCCCGGGCTCAAATGGATTGATGAACGCCGCCTGACACCTTTAATTACGACCGATTGTTTAGTGCAATTTTATATACGGGCAATCGCCATTAATGAAGTTCACTGCACTTTTGTCCGTGTGCAGCGCTGCCAGTCCTATGGGGGTGGGTTGTTAAGGGTTGACGTAATGAGATTTCCGTACACGTTTACTTTTCCTTTTTTTGTGGCAGTTCGTTTTAATTTTAATTAAAATATGGATTCGTATCAGCTTTATTGTTGGTTTTAATTAATCGTCTTTATTTGTAATTAAGATTGACGTGCTCTCATACAGGATTTGATTAAAAGAGCTCAATCATTCTCCTGTAGTTATTTTACATTCTTTTTTTTTTTGGTATAATAGGCTACATTTTGAATTCGTCAACGTTCGATACGGCGTACATGCGGTTTTATGTGGCTATTTATACCAAAGTGGATATTGGTGTATTCCATTTATAGCTGAAAGCAATGTGGTTGGTGTTGATTTGTAGTATAGGATGAAATTTATAAAACTTACTTACATAGGTACATTGTATAGAAAATATTTTCCAAGCTCCATATTTTTTACCACACACCACTGTCGAAATTATGAACTCTTTAGAAAACTAGTTGGGTTGTGGGTTTGACCCTTTCGGTCCATTCGATCATCTTCCCAGTATGATGAACCTAGACGGGAAAACTAGCTTCTTAGAAATTGTAACACGTTTAGTAAAAGTGCGAAATTGACCAGTACTATATCCAAGAGCAGCTTGTTCAAATAACTGTAATAGTGGTAAATCAACAAGATTTTTCTATTAGCTTTTCATGAACGTTAGCAAATAAACTTTTCCTTCGTACTTTGTTCGCTGCACTAGAGAGGTTGAAGCGCCGCTCATATACTGCGAAGCAAATGACTTCGTTTGGAAATTCCAACGATTTGAGAAGATATTAGCAAAACTGATCAATGTCTTCTTCTTCTTTGATCCGTTAGCTGGCGGTCCGAGCGGGACGCCCCCGCAACGGATACGCTGCTGTGGGTGCCGCTTTGCAAAATGCGGTTTCTTGCCTAATTTCTTCGGATTCCCGATTCTGGTCAATTCGGCAGGTCGACCACTCTCCTCCTTTTACACCCTGGGCTTGGGACCAGGTGACGGCGGAGTTAAATAATGATTTATGGCTCCGCTGAATCCAGAAAAGATAACTTCATTTAGAACGGGGTTCATTCAAAAAGAGTTTATTGCACATTAGAAAAACTTAAGGCGCTTGTGATCCTTAGCCGAAGTCATTTTCATTTCGTTTTTGGTTCGGGCAATATTGTGCAGGTACGAAACTAATGAGCATCGTTTAAACCAAAAAAACGACTTGACCGAATTTTATTAAAATCTTTTTAAATCATATTTCCGTTAAAACGCTTCGAACGATACTTCCACGAAGTCGATATCTTTCTTGGGTCGTACGATATCGTGCAGGAAAAAATTGCCACATACATACGTACGCACACACACACATACCCAATGTTGCCTCTAAGCTGCGGAGGCCGCGCAGTAATTTTATGAGGGATTGCGCAGCTGTTTTTGTATTCTGCGCACAATGGGCTTGTTCGCCATTTTTTTATATCATTTTATAAAAGAATGGCAATTGAAAATGACAAAAATCCACACCACAAAAATTGCTTGTTTTCTCTATGCTGACAAGAGAGTTCGTTGTTGTGTGAATTTTGTATAAGCATTTTGTGAGTCACGCAGTCACATAGTAGGTAACGTCAGCGAGCCAAAGATATGTCCAGCCTCTGTTTGTATACTCATCTTTTTTATGTCGTTTGAACATAGTAGATCTTGCCCCTAATAAATAAAGGATATAGGGTGCGCTTATAACGGAATACTCCCAATTACACCGGGAGGTAAAGAGAAGTGTCCGGCGTGATAAAAGGCAGCAGATAAATGAGCTCGCAGAAAAAGCGGAAAACGCGGCAAACACAGGCAACAGTAAGGTGCTGTACCAAATTACTAAACAGCTCTCGGGAAAGCACTCTACTAAAAAGCATGCCGTTAAGAGTGCGGATGGAAGGCTGCTGTGCAGCGACGAGGATCAGCTCCAAAGATGGAGAGATTACTTCTTCGCCGCCCTGAATGGTTCATTTACACAGGAACCTCAGGAAACCAGCAACAATGCACAGCCAATAAGAATTACCACCCGGGCCCCATCCAAGACGGAAATAGTAACCGCAATTCATGCGATGGCCAATGGTAAAGCAGCTGGGAAAGACGGCATCCCGCCAGAATTGTTGAAAGCCGATTCAAGCCTCATAGCAGATGCGCTTCAGCCAATCCTGGAAATAGCATGGAACACCTGTACCTTTCCGGAGGATTGGACGGAAGGTATCATAGTCAAAATACCAAAAAAGGGGGACTTAACAATATGCGACAACTGGAGAGGCATCTGTTTACTATCTACAGTGGGCAAAATTTTGTCCCATATATTACTATCTAGGATAAGTGAGGCAGTAGACCGAACGCTTAGATTCAGCAGGCCGGATTCAGGAAGGGCCGCTCATGTATTGATCATATCAACACCTTACGAATAATAGTGGAGCAGTCTACTGAATTCCGATCCCCCCTTTACCTTGCTTTCGTAGATTATGAGAAAGAGTTCGACTCGGTCAATAGGAGCTTTATATGGCAGGCACTACGGCGACGTGGACCGCCTGATAAAATAATAGAATTGATAAAAGCTCTATATAACAATTCCAAATGCAGAGTTCTCCATAATGGAAAATTATCCGACAGCTTCGAGGTGAGCTCAGGAGTACGACAAGGATGCCTACTCTCGCCTTTACTATTTCTTATAGTAATAAATGACATCCTTGTCAGCGCTCTAGATAATAGAACAGGTGGCATACACTGGGGTTTGGTAGACCGCCTTCAGGACCTCGACTCCGCCGATGATATCTGTTTGCTGGCCCACAGACACCAGGATCTCAAAAACATGTTAAACAATTTGGCAACAGAAAGTAGCTCAGCAGGCTTAAGGTTAAATCCAACTAAAACTAAAGAAATGCGGATAAATGCAAACACCATTGAACGGACTGCGCTGAATAACCGTGACGTGGAACTGGTCGATAAATTCTGCTACCTCGGTAGTATTATTACCGAAAATGGCGGTGAAGAAGAAGACGTTAGTTCCAGAATAAATAAAGCACGAGGGGCATATGCATGCCTGTTCCGCAAATGGAGATCAACGGAGATCTCAACTAACACCAAATTGCGGCTGTTCAAATCCAACGTTAAGGCAGTACTTTTGTATGGTTGGGAAACATGGAAAGTCACCCAATTCATCACAGGGCGCCTACAAGTCTTCATCAACAGATGCCTGCGTCGTATCCTAAAAATCCGCTGGCAAGATAGAATTTCAAACGAAGAACTATGGCGCCGTGCCGGCCAAGAAAGGATAGACGACCAAATCAGGCGAAGGAAATGGAATTGGGTTGGCCACACCTTACGACGCGAAAACGAAAATCTAGCCAAACAGGCCCTCGACTGGAATCCGCAAGGATCCCGTCGAGTCGGAAGACCTAGAACAACGTGGAGGAGAACCCTACTAGCAGAAGCCGCAACAACTGGGAGATCCTGGTCGGAGCTGAGAGCTGTCGCGCAAAACAGAGTCCGCTGGAGGGCAACTGTTTCCGCCCTATGTCCTATGAGGGATTAAAGGAGCGCAATGAATGAATGATAGGGTGCGCCGTCTAGACCTTCGGTATTTACACATTGAATAGCTCTGACGACTGACTGACTCTCCTATTTTGACAAATGATTAAGAATTATTTAGGATATTCTATACCATTTATTTTAAATCACCTTCATTCGATACTCCCACGGAACAAGTCTGGTGCCATTAAATCCGGAAAACGAGATGGCCACTCCAAATCACCATTTTTCGACACAACATGTCTCGGGAGCTTACGCTGCAAAAACTTCATCATAGCAGCTGGGGTTGTTGAAAATAGAAGTTCGTCAGGCTTGTTTCACGCATTTTCGGACACACAAAGTGCACCAACATCTAAAGATAGCGTGCGCCGTCGACCGCTTTTCCAACCTTGAAGAAAAATGATTCCGATGATGGTTTTTGAGCACACTCCGCGGTCCAAACAGTGACTTTCTCGTCATACAGTGCTGTTTCATGTATGTGGGTCTCTGTTCCCCAAATTCGACAGTTTTGTTTATTGCGGAGTATAAAATGAGCTTTCAGTGTGTATTGACTCATATCTCAAATGGTACTCACTGATGTTTGAGAATCGTGTACACTTGTCGAAATCGGCTAAAAGATGTCAGAGTTGTTTAATGTTGAAATACCGATGGTCTAGATGGCGCACTCGTATAAGCAAAGATGTCCAAATTAATTTTCAAAATTATTTATTCAATAGCACAGGACCTGGTTCTCTGGAGTGCGTTTCTCATAGGAGAAAGAAATGAAATGAAATTTTTGATTTTGGGTTTCTACCCAAGGGTTCGTCCATTGTTTATGTAGGGGAGGGGGGGTCTCTTCAAATATCACGTAATTTTTTTTCCTCAAGAAACAGTATAAAATTTCTAGAAAACTGGGTGAAATTAAGTAAAACATGTTTCTCCCCCCATTCACTTACCGGCCGCAGGCAGGCACGGCCCAATGAAGGCCACATAATACCCAATCTGACTAAGGGATCCGCCTAACAGGCCGTGGCATACAGGTGACGTCACGATTCTCTACAGACCTACCGGCGAAAACGACAGTTTAGCATAGTAGGTAATTGAAGTGCAAAAATGTTCATCGCCTCAATGAAATCTTTAAAAGCACAACAGATTGGTGACTGGAAAAACATTTAAAATACATGGACCACCATATTTGCTGACATAATAGGCAGGCGTCGCAGAGAAATTAAATGTATGGAAAATTCTCTCGCGGGCGGCCGCCGTCACTGTCTCCGCGGCATTATGTTTGTGCCTTAAGGCGGTTCCAGACTCACGCCGTGAACACCCGTGAATACGAGTGTGGATGTTTTTCGCGTCTAGTTCGCACCTTGCTCGCAGGTACCACTGGATACGGCGTTCGTGCCATAAATTCACGGGTTGAGACTAGGAGTTCAGATCTTCAGGCACAAAGTAATGATAAATTCCCACACACAAGATTGTTGTCAGTTTTCTTGGACTGCAGACCCCATCCAGTTGGCGGCCGGGGAGGTGTGTATTGATACTTGGCTTTAAGGCGAAAACTTTCAGGCCACAAATTAGCAAAAATCGCTTCACGTAATTTATCGACGATCCCTAAGCAAAATCCTAAAAACCAGTAGTGATCGTTTCTGAAAAACGAAACATATTTAAAACAACATAATAGGTCCAACATTGCTATAAAATACACAAATATCCTCCCCTAAAATATTTATATTCTTTCAATTTACATCCCCACTCCTCGCAGCAATTTTTAAATGACAAAACATTTTCTAGTGTATTCCGAGGCATTACACAAAAAGCTTCATTTTGATTTGATGGAAGAGACACATGTTTTCGGGGGGCGAACGTATACCCTCTGCGCCTAGTGAAGCGTAATACTCAGTCAAATGTTCACAATCACAAGCAATAAAAACAAATTTCTCGTGACTGTGATATAAAAATAAATTCGGTACCCTCTCACCCGCTCATCCCCTCGGCACGGTGGTTGGTTTGCACCATATCCTATAATCATTTATCTAAAACACCGATCAAAATGTTCCTTGCAATTGCTCCATGAAACTATTGAAGCCAATCTAGCCTCCATGAGGGCTCCATGAGGCCTCGATGAACAGTCTTTAGTATTCAGTGAAAGTATTTGAAGGCCATCAATCCATCCAATGAGCTGATCCATTCAGCCATCCTTTTCCTTGTAAACGGCCTTCACTATAGGCGAAAGGAAGTGCCCCCCGTACACCAGCATGGAACCGCAAAAAGCAATTTCACTTCCGAAACTCCTCATCGTGTGATCATGGAACATTATTGGTTTGGCAAACGACATAAATTAGTCAAGTGAACTTCATAAATTTTTCCTGGGGTAAATACACACCAGTGTCAGTGCTATCCTCACTCACTGGGTGGATGTCTACTATGTCTTCCATGCGAATGGGGGCGCCCGAACGGGGGAATGGCGGCTGTTCGAAGGATATGCCAGCACCCCCGAACTTCGACACTGATACATCTACTCGCACGCCAGAGCAATACGTCAGGACTTGATGATGATGACGGAGGCAAGAATACGCTCAACGCCTCTGTGTGTAGTTGAGTCAGTGCCAGTAGGAATACTCCCGTCGGAATATCCTTTTTGCCAGAGCTGAAACTCATTTTTCTCATGAAACTTTAAATAACATGAAATGGATGAACCCATTGATATGTCTAGTACAGCAGCCGCCTGCTAATCCTTCCCGGAGGACCAGCATGCCCGCAAAAGTGTTGAGGTGGCAGGATTCCCAGTCAAAGTCTCTGGACTCGGGTAAAAAATGTCTGTTAATGGACTACTTATAATTACAAATGGACGCAGCTTAATATATTGAGCACATTTTTAAGTTCCGACCATTGACAGAGAGAGGGGGTGCGGAGCTTAGTCATACCATGTGACGATGACTGGCGCAAGTCAAGCACTTCATTTTGCCGCACCTTAAAGACTTTCGCCTGTGCAAATAGCCTCGAAGTCAATCCCGAAATCAACATGAATTCTGAAACCTAAGCAGCTTTCGGGTCCACACCATCAGAGGGAGGAAGAAATTTATATTCTAGACAGTTGAACACTTTCTTAACCTCTGCAGATGGCCAAAAAAAGATTCTAGAAATGTAACGACATTCCGGGGATGTTTTCCATTGATGCCATGTGTGAAAGCATTCTTTTCACTACCATCGGCAATCGGGGCCGGGGGATGCTCGTATTCTAACACTTACTCTACTCCAGAGTCCATTTTCTGTTCGATGAATTCCCTTTAAAAAAAGGAGACGCCGACGAGGATTCAAGCCGGCAAAAAGAAATTCCTTTCCTTCGATTGTGTGTTCTACTCCCCCTCGTTCCTCTAACTTCACACATTCTGATGTACCTTTGACGAAAGCCCAGTGGTAGACGGGACGAGATCTGCATCTCAAGTTGCAAATCAGTGGTAAGTGGCCATAACATTTGCATTTCTTTGGGCGAACTTAAATTGATTGTATCGTTAAGATAGTGTTATTGGCCCTTCGACTACGGATAGAAATTTGTTTTTCACTCCCTTTTATAGGATAATAAGGAAGTTTCCATATATTGTGCAGTTATTGACGATGAATAAAAAATTCTGATCCTGGAAATCGTCACCTGATTTTTTTAAGTGTTGTTTACGTTTCTCTTTCCTGGTGGCTTGCAATTGAAAATCCTGGTTGGGATTCTTTTCTGAGAGGTTCGTACAAAGTAGAAAAAGCGATTACTTTCGGCAGAATCTGTTATTTTTAAAGGTAACCAACTATAAATCAATACGGTAAATTTATTTTGGTGCAAGAATCTCCTCCGAATACGATATTGTCGTAGTTATGGGTAGCATCGCGGGCCAACGTTAATTTCAATGCTAAGGAGCTTTCAGGCATTGAAAACTGTCCTTAACATAAATAGCTACTCCACCACCAGGTCGATTTTTTTATCATTTCGGAATAGCCTCTAACCACTTTATAGAAACAAGTTTCGGAGGCACGTAATGGCGTAATGAGGCTTCGGATACCAGTAGGAGGAAGCATAACATAATATCCCGTGACAAAATATCCTACGACAAAAAATCCCGGGATAAATATCCCAAGCTAAAATATCCCCAAACAAAATATCCCATACAAAATATTCCGCAACGGAATATCCCTTAATATCCCGGAATATCCGTTAATTAATCAAAAAAAAGTCATTGCACCTCACCTGGGGGCCTAATTACATCATTTTGTAGGTGCATCATAAAATGCACTAAAAAACCACTAAAAAAACGCTCGCACGGCCCCAAAAAAATCCCACGACCCCTTAAAATCTTCGAAACATTCCCTACTATAATTAAAAAATAACAGAAAAATCCCTCCTTGCCTCTAAGGGGGCCTGGGGGCTCCTCAATGTTGCCCCGGAATATCCCCACCGATCACCATTTTTTTTTAAAACCAATTGTATTCATATTTCTTTTTTTAAAAAGTGATTTATATATCAAAGGTAAAATTTTTTCATCAATTTTTGTATATTGTTATGACTTATCGATAGAAATATAACATAAAAATTTTTTTTCATTTCATTAAGGAATATTTTTTTACGGGATATTTGATATAAGGGATATTTTAGTTGGGATTTTTTGGCTGGTATATTTTGTCAGGGATATTTTGGCCGGGATATTATGTCCGGTTACCCAGTAGGAACGTCTATATTTGATTCAGGAAGAATTTCACGAAGTTCATGCATTTTGTTACATAAACTGTGTGCATTAATGGGACAAACATGAAGATGTATTCAAATTCAAACTCAAACTCAAACTCAAATTCAAATTCAAATTCAAATTCAAATTCAAATTCAAATTCGGGTTCTGATACATTCTTTTGAAGACGAATTTTGCACTTTTTAGTAAATTTAGAAAGGGACAAAAATTCGTTGCGGAGATTTGGCATGCATGCGAAGCATTAGCAAAATGGTAAACTTGAAGTAAGTCTACGCGAAAAAGTTCAGCTAACTCGAAAAGTGCCAGAAAAACTATAAAATGTTCATACTTTATCGAGATCTTAATCTTAGTTTTTGAAATTTTGACCATGTGGTTTTCCAATAATGAATTTAATGTGGTTGCAGAAGGTCATACCACTATTCAGAACAATCCCTTAACTTCTTACTTTACAAACGCGAACGAAGGGAAATTTCTGAGAGGTCAGTTTGAGAGATAGTCCATTTATTAGGGATCTGACCTCTAACAAAGAAGAAAATACAATGTGGCTTCGATGGGTTTAGCTGTAGTAAATTCAGTGTTGACCAGCTTAAGACATAGTGCAAGTTGGCCGCACTATTCTCCACCCAATTATGGGCTTGATTTTTTGGCGTAGTGGCGTAGTTTCATACATATTAACCTTATAATGCCTTATTACTAGAGGAAGATCATTAATAATAAAAACGCTAAACAAAAGTGGCCTAAGAATAGAACCTTGAGGAACTCTGGAGTTAAGTAAAGGATTGGTGGAACTAGAGTCGCCGAGTGTAGCTTTTTGCGAGCGCTTTGTTAAAAGCTATGCAAAAGTTTAAGAAAAACGAAAAGTGATTGGCTCTATCAAAAGCTTTCCAAAAATTAAGTAGCAACAGACAACAAATGTGAAGTTCATCAAGAGAATTGCGAATATCATTTGTGACTTTAAGGAGTATAGTTTCGCAGCTATGATGTTTGCGGTAGCCAGATTGCCATACATTTATATATTGAAGGCGATAACAGAACTCAAGAATTTGATTTGCAATCAATTTTTCAAAAACCTTTGCTAGGAAGGGAAGAATATTAATGGGTCGAAAATCGGATGGAATGGCAGGAGAAGGGCACTTGGGTATAGGAGCAATCAATACATGCTTTCGCAAAGTGGGAAACTTAGATATTGTGAAATTCACAGCCACCTTCTCGCTCCCATCAAGATGTCCTTGTCTTTTCATACTTAAAAATTCTACACTGGCAAAAAATAAGTGTCATAAAGGCCGAAATCCAATCAGAGCACCGCACTGGGTGCTGGCACTCAAAAAGTTACTTGTCAAATCCATAGGAACCATAGATATTTATATGAATACTATAGAGTGTAAAGTGAGATCTTTGACATCAAGCGTAAAGCTATGGGACGTAAGGGGAATAATGCCCAATGAGACATCGCATCGATTCGTGAACGAAGGAGCAGTGCTCGAATATTTGATGTCAGTGCTCATATAAAATAAGTTTTGTAATTTTGCGCGGCACCGAGAAAATGGAGGAAAAATGACATGAAGACTTTTCCCTATATGAAATCTGGGTCCCGTAGTCCCTTAAAAATGTGAAAAACACGTCCTTTTAAGGGAGTTTCGCGATAATTTCAATTATAATCAAAGTAATCAAATGAAATACACTATACAAGATTAAGCCAAATTTTGTGATAAGAGATAATTCTAAAGGGTTAAACCATTTTCCGCAAATGCAAATATACTTGGTAGTCCATTCAAAACGCGGAGAAGGGGGTATCAAAAGATAACACGGTCAAATTAGATGTATATCCATATTTTTATTAAACCCATAGGCGCACCGAGCTTTGATTGGGCAACCGGCTCACAATCGATAGTTTTGGTTATACATTTGCACTTAAACATCCAATTTAACCATGTATGAAAGCCTTTAAGAAAATTGTTCCCTACATTTTTTTTTGGGTCACTGATCATTGTAAACTGCTTCAATTTGCGTAGATATGCGGGCCTAGAACTGCTTCAGACGTTCCTCAAAAGCTGCAAATTGGTCGTCCAGAATGCGATGCAAGTTGAACAAAAGCCTCTGCTCCAGAAGTTCAAGGCTGCTGTCCAGGGCCGCAATAGACGTCGATAGTGGTGTCCTACTGCGTTTGCTGAATAAATGATCCAGAGTATTAATTTTAGCGGGAAATGGGGTGTCTGAGTCAGCAAGTTTTCTGGTAGTGGATCTCACTTGCGGTTTACGGTCCGTCCACAGGAGGCAACCGCCTCTTCGGAATTACATTACATACCTCAAGATAGAGCGTTTTCAGGTTGAGTAAAACAACCGGCAAGGTCCAAATAGCCCGAGTGGCGGAAAGACTATTCTTTGGTTAAATTGATAATATAAGAGTCGCCGACTTTTTTGCAACAAAATTCGTAGCAACTCTTGGGAGAACCTACTAAAATATAACCGTTAACAGTTGATTCATAAGTGCACCACTTGAAAAAATAGGTTTGAAGCAAGGTTACCGTAAGATTAATTTTGAAAGAAGTAAAATCGACTACCTTTTTGAAAAAAGGGGTAGCAAATTTTTTTGATTTTAAATCAATTTTAAAATACCCCATTGTCACTATGAAAATTTACGCATATAGCTTAAATAGCTGTATGCGTAGTAACTTCATACCTCCTCAAAATCGATAAATGTTCTGTTAACTATTTAGCTGGGTTGCAATCGAGTCGGTTCCATTTCATTGAAGCACATATGCGACATTTTTTGTTTTGTTGTCAGATGCGAGAACGAACAAAACGAATGGTTTGCCGACACGTGAACATTCTACGCACAATTCACCGCGAGAAAAACATTCATTACTCTAGGATTCACCTTGTGATTTGTTGATCGTCATGGTAAATGCAAGATAAATTGGCAATTGAATTGCAAAAATTCATCGGAAATGGAATCAATCCGTTCGATTCATCGACAGGAACACGACCATTACCATTGCTTAGAGAAAACTTCGGCAGATGGATCGTTTAGCAAGACAACTAGCATGTTTGTTCTCAACTGTCGTGTTTCCATAAAGCCCCACAGAGTCGATGATTTGAGGTAAGCGTTTATTTTATCGGCAGCGGTGGATCTTGGAATGACTGATAGTGCTTGGCGGAAATCCCCAGGCAGTAGAATAATTGCAATGTTACATGTCGGCTTTTCAGTCGTTTGAAGAATTAACGGTAATTTCAACATCGGCATCCTTCTAGCAAAGCGGCCGTTATCCCTGAAGAAGCAACTGCTACAGCAATTTCGGATCTCGCACGAACAGTGGCCAAAATCAATGACCATAATCAATTGCCTTCATTCACGTATCGTACACTTCCTTCTGTTGGGTGTTCAACAGTGGTACATTCGCTTAAGCCGATTGGTTCAATGCATCACGTTCACGTTGCAATTATTGATTGAAAGCGTCGATCATTTGACGATATGGCGTTGATATTCCTAACTTGATTAACAAACTGTCACACATGAGGTAACACATGTCTTCGATCAAAAGCAAAGCCTGGATATGTATCTCGTCATTCACCTTGAGAACGGGATTCCCTGAACTGAACCGAATTCCGAAATGTTTTTTGACATGTCGTTCTTGCACTTGTTCCACAATTCACATGGATTCGATGGGGACCATGTCAAATTAATGATAGCATATCGTGGGTTAAGAACCAGAGAAGCGTAAGGGCAAAAATACAAAAAAAAAAATTTTTTTCGCCATTCGCTTTTTTAATCCCCACATTTTGATGTGCCAAAAAACTGGAACGATGTAGTGTGTAGATTGCTTAGTACAACAAAAACGTATAAAAACAAAAGATATTTGTTTATAACGGTAGGTAAATTTGAATTGTTTTTCGGCTCCCCTGAGAAGTTGTCATTTTGCCCTTACGCTTCTCTAGTTCTTAACCCACGATATAATGTGGGTATCTGACATGGAGATGCTGAAACAATTTCTTAAGCGATTATCACGTCCCAATGAGTATCGTTTTCAACCAAATTGAGCTGATGCAGCACGAAATGTTGGAAACATCTTACCACTGACAGTTTGAAGTGATTCAAATGATATCGGCCAACGAACATTCACCAGCAACAACCGCAAAGAAGCATTCGTCATTCTTCGGATGAACTCTGCAAATGCGACCAAGGACATTAGTAGAATGCATCGCCTTGCTACCGAAGTTGAAATTTCTTAGATGAAGCATTCCAAATGTAAGAACGTGGCATCTGCAAACGGATCGCTTTGGCAAATCGAAAAGAAACTGGCCAAAGTTCTCGCTGGAGCTGTTTTATGCGCAACGTTCGATGAGTTAAAATAAACTCGTTGATCATTCTCAAGATGAACCGCAAAATATACAACAGTGGGGTGGCGCTCATAAATGGGAATGATATCTAATATACTCCAAATCGCCTCATTGCAACTAACATATCGTAATATCGCCAAAAAATCCGTTCCGTACAAAATGTATGAAAAAATGAATTTTCTTCATAAATATTTTTTCGTGAAATATCCGATGTTTTAATAGTTATTCTCCTATTCGGGACGAAGACAAATCCAACAAATCAAAAATCATAAAAATCGGTCCAGCCGTTCTTGAGTTATAAATGGTGTAACTAGCCCGACTTTGTTTTATATAAATGTAGGTGAGGGCCTTTACTGTAGTTTTTTATTCTAAGACCGGTTCTACACATTCAACTTTGCATTCCACTTTTTGACGTTCAATTCTGTCGCTCGTGTCTACACATTTTCAACTTTTCAAGAAGAAGATCGAAAGGCTCGGCTGTCTCTGCTATCCGTATACACTCATATTCATACATATTCGCACACCCATAAAAATGTTGAACGAAAACACAAAAGTTGAACGCAAATTTCCATTCCATTTTGAGCTGCTTGCCATTTTCCTTTCAACTCTAGTCTGTTTCACACTTTGCATTGGAGTGAAAGAGAAAAAAAAATTGAACGTCAAAAAGTGGAATGCAAAGTTGAATGTGTAGAACCGGTCTAAGGCTGCGATCGATTTAGCCATAAATAAAAAAATAGAATTGTCAAAAAAAGGTAGTAGAATGATAACTTGATGTAGTAGTGTAGTATATAATCTTTTTTTTTTCTAAAAAGGTAGTAAAACTACTACATATGTAGTAGAACGGTAACGCTGGTTTGAAGTAACAGAAACCCGCAGTAGTAAATACAATACAGTCGAAATGGCCTCACTTCGCGAAAGTGTTCAGTGATCTATTAAAGGTGGATTTGTTAATGTTAATAGTTCGACAGCGGAATAATCATGTATAAGGTTACAGTTATTAGGGATAGCAAGGAGAAACAAGAAATTGCTATTCACAAAAGATGAAATGGTCAGTACACCCATTTTAAAATAAAACGCAGGAATGGCGATGTGCATGTTTTCAAATGTGCTCATTTAACACCTACTTCATAATTTCTACAGATTCATTTATAATCCAAACGGTACAAATTACCTAATAGGACTGCAGTTTATAATACCAATAATCAACGCGAAAGCTTCAACTGGAGAGCTTTTTGCAGCTTTAGCTCAACTACGTCATTAAAGCTCTTATTATTTTTTTAATGACGTCACTAAAGCTTTTAATTTTCTTAAACTAAAATGTAATTTTACTGATATTATTCAAGTTTTTATTTTGAGAAGTTTTTGTAAAAATTGTTGTGGTGATAATTGTTATAATTTTTATTCTGGTCAAAATTATTTTAATTGTGATAAGAAGACTTTTGTTAAATAACATATATCTAGCATCCGAAAGTTTGGTTAACGTAAGCCAGAGTTTCTATCTATTCTGAAAAGTTCCAACTTGAGATAACCGCTCTATTGAATAGGATACTTAATTCCAACATAATACAACTAGAATTTTAGGTTGCAGCACTTGTACACTCGCATGTACAATTCACAAAACGATGATATTATTATTAAGCAAGCAAAAATCCTCCATATGTACTGTGCAAATGTGTTCGCGCAATACCCAGCCACAACCCCACATACTTAAGTATCTTTCAAAAGTCACTCAAAATGCAAAACGCTTAACAGGGCAAACAACAAAAGTCCATAGCAGAGAGCTTGCATATCCAGACGTAAATCACATTCTGACTAAATGAAATTAACACGCCAAAAAGTCCATTAGACAACTTCGAACAAAGCAAGGATCCACCAAAATCAACAACAAAATCAGGGTGAGAACAAGGAACGTCAGACACTTCATGCTCCAGCCCTCCTGCCCTCCGGGTCGTGTCGTCTCTTGAGGGGCCCAGAGGTGGTTGGTGTGTGTATGTGTTATGCTCCTTCGCAGGTTCACCGCAATATGAAGTTAAGGAGCTTAAAGTCTCGCAAAAGGTAAATAAGCAAACAACAGCAACAGCAACAACTAGGACGGGGTAACAAAGGACTCGAGAGTAAGTCCTTAGAAGATGATGGGTTAAATGTGCTGGAAAGGAAAATTGAGCTTAGGGCGAATTCTCTGCCTGTGCCCTCTGCGATGGAGACCGAGACGAGAACGGCTCACTTCTTGCCATCTGCCTTTTGATATACCTGTGAAGGTTCATTTCATAAAGTGAGCAAGACGGCCCCGGTTATCCTGTTTGCAGTTATCAAGCCAAAGTGACTGATAGATTACGTGGCCTTGGGGCCCGTTTAAGATTTATTAAGGTCAGAAGGATTTCTTAATTCCTTCCAGCCGCCGCGCGGTGGCTCTGTTCAGGTGAGAGCGCTGGGACAGCAGTTTATGTACTGAGCCTTTTTAATTACGAGATTTGAATAAATTTCTGGGGTTACTTAAGGTGGGGATTTCTGTTCAAAGTTAATAATGCGACCTCATTGCCGGAGCCATGAAGTTTACACACGGAGCTTATGGCCCCGGTAATAGGTGGGAAATCACAGGTGTGCACCAGACATTCAATTTTACTAACAACTGAGTGAGAAACTTTTCAGGACTTGTGTTCAGATTCAAAAGTTTCTCGGGATTTAATTGAGAAAAATAGTTTTTGGTGGTTTGTATTCATGAGCTGTGATCCATTGTGTATCACTTAAGGTTATTACACTTTCCCGCTCCCCTACCCCCGCCCCGCTGCTGCTAATTGGTGACCCATGAATTTATACAGAATAACCTCTGCCAGTGATTAACAGTTCCCTAAATCCCAAATGCCCAGGATTCCAGCGATGATTAGCTAGAAGCACAACGAAATCCCATTAGTAGCCCTGGATTAAAGTAATTCAACTCGAGCAGCAGCAGGACCATAGTACCACTGGTGGATAATCAGGATCAGGAAAAGGTCATTAAAACTTAAAATAGCAACCGTCCAGCACACGACAGTTTACCGGGAACATCGAGCTTCGTAAATCTTGAGAATATCGAAACTGAACCTGGCTGGAAAATTGCCCAACCTCCATACATAGGATACTATCCTGATATCGAGCGGGCCACTACTTTAATCCTGGATGCCGGACAATACATATTCGCTCAGACCCCGAGCAGGTGATAGACGGCGCCATCATCAACAGGCGTTGAATTAACAAAGTTCACATTGGATATACAAGGATCTCCATGGACGACGTGTCCATGGGAATACATGCCTGGCCCGAAGTGTCTTCCATGTTGGTTTTGAATGGACAGCGCAGCGCAGTGTGGCGGTGGTCTGGCTGCAGCAGTCCTTGTCAGACTGTGTTAATGGGAATTGAAATCTGATTGAAAGGGAATTCTTGTTTGGAGTTTTGAATGCCAAAAGAAAGGATGTGATACTCATGAATATGCTCGACTTGCTTTATCTGGATCTAGTTGCAGTAAGCCAAGTGCTTATCAGTTTTTATAAAAGTGACAAGGACACTGGATTGCTGTGTTTGTGCTTTTTTGTTTTGTACAGAGTTAAATATTTCAATAAGAATTCGAATTGAATGAATATGTACCTTATAAGGCTTACGGAAATGGTTAATACCTAGTAAAATCTTAAAACCTAGTGCCCGGAGGAATAAAGAAACCACTAATTCCCCGAGGGTATATAAGTATTTGAGTAGGATTAGAGCTCGACCACCTCTTCTTGGAAAACAATTCTTGTTATGGAATTGAGAAGTTAGCTTAGCTTGGAACAGCCAAGATTTCCGGGAAAACCTCAGCAATGTCACAGTACGACTTTACTACATAGAATATCAAGGTGTTATATAAATCTGGAGCAATGGCAGAAATTATTTATGAAAGAAGATGGTATAGAATACATATTGCTGCACTACAATAACTAAGTGTGTTAGGTAAAGGGGTGTTGCAACAAGGAGACGCTACCATCTTCTACAGCGTCAGTAGTGATTCGTTAAAGACGGACGATTAGCGATAGGTTCGCAGCAATAAAACGTTTATCATCGTGCAAGCGAATGACCCTAAATGTCTAACCAAAAAGTACCCTTTGCTTGGTTTGCCATAGTAAATAAACCAATGCTTTGTTATGCGGCAAAACCAAATGCCAAAGTGACAAAGCTTTCTCGTATAAATTGTGAAAAGCTCTGTAAAGGAACGCAAGTATAGATTTTTTCAAACTCCGTGACACAAAAAAATTGAACAGTTCTGCGCACCTCATTGCCAAATTTTATAAATATTGTTCTATCATTTCCCCTCTTTTTAATTAAAACGGCAACAAACGCAGAAAAAACTCATCAAAATAATTTGGGAAGGGATGCGCGCATGCCGAATGAATAAAGTTAATCAATCTTTATATGTGTTGAGCAGAGCTTTTAAATACATGTAAAACTCCTGCTCAACCAAGTCAGTTTATCCATCGTAATAAGTATAATTTTACTATAATTATGCTAAATATTTCTCATCCCTAAATTTAAAATAAATTAAAAGAATTGCTGGAAAAATTTCTTTTAAAGATATGAGCATTTTCATTCATAAATTGAGAGTTCTCCGCAGCCGCAAGCAACACAACCTCCCCAGGCAGAAGCGCGCTTGCGACTGGCGGAAAATGTCAAGAATCAAGTAAACAAAGTGATAAAAACACAAATATCGTATTTTTTAGTAGAAATTACTACAAATTATTTCTGTGGCATATGTGTAAAATATAAAAACCTTAAAATAAAAAAAATATATAAAAACGGGTGTTTTTCAGTCAAAATTTGTAAATTTTTTAAATAATCATTGAAGTCCCAGAAAGATACACCTCCCGGTAGCAATACGCAGTCGCGACTGATTACATGGCAGCAAGTGATTTGATAGGAGGAGTTAAGTGAAGCTTTTGTCTGAACTTTTAAAAATTTTTAAGAGCTTAGCTGGGGAACATGCTCGGGATGTCACGAGGTTTGAAAACAACTATACCTACTTTGGTTCGACTTTAATCAAAATATGTAACAAATATCACCACCAAAATTTCCACTAACGTTCTAAAATATAAAACTTATCGGACTTATTTGAGCTTAAATGGTATAATTCCATATACCTATTCGATTAAAAACAATAAGAGCTTTAGTGACATCATTCAAGAAACAACAAGAGCTTTAGTGACGTCATTGCCCTTAAGCTGCATAAAAGCTTTTCAGCTGAAGCTTTTGTACTGGATCAAATATGGTATTTTAACCATGTGCTACTTACATTAAAAGAAAGGACATATGCTGTTTTATTACTTTCTAAAGCCACTACTAGAGTTTCGTTGTAAATTGACTACAAAGCGGAGTAATACTCGTATATATTCTACGATGCTGAAACTTTGTACGTAGAGGTTTTTAAGTACGAGAAAGCGTTTGGTAATGTCTATTACTTCCGAACAGTCTGTCTGGCTGGTCTGCCTCTCTGGCCTGTCTGTCTGTCGATTTACCTGTCTCTCTGTCTGTCTATTTGGTAGCAGTCAAGACCAGGGGCGGCGGAGTTGAATTACCAGCTGTCTGTTGAATTAGTTTAAAATTCTTTGGTTTTCGGGTTATGTCCGATTACCATTTCGGCAGGGGGTGCAGATAAAGCCCTTATGAGCCTAGCGCGACCGCCTTGCGTGAGCCCCGTGTGGATTGCTCTATAAGACCCAAATAGGTGATATAACGCCTTGCTTCATTCACGCTTCGTCATGAGGAATGCCCCATTTGGCTCCCTTGATGAAAAATCAAATTCCGAGTGGAAAAGGGAGGCCGAAAAATTTTAGAGTTTCGACGTGGATATAGAAGTAATAACTGCCCCGGTGTCGAAAACTTTGTATTTTTAAACTCAACTGCTTAACCTCTGCAATCGAACAGAACCGCTCTATTGAGTATGCTAAATGAGACCCTTGGCTGAAATATGAAGCAATGCAACAACAAAAACTAAAGCTTAATGCTCTGGCTTCACTCAGTTCAGTTCAATAATATCCACTTCAATCCACGTAAGTGGCTTCACCGGCTAAATTCCAATTAATGTTCAGTTCGTACTTGAAATTTTTGCTGCTTTTTCGCCAGAAGTCAGAAATACATACAAAAGCCCACTGGAATTGCATTCAACTATTCCAGTTGATTACTTTCTTTTGAGCAATCTTTCACGTTCAATTTCAGTTCGAGACCAGTTGGGCGAACTGAAGTTTGTTTCTCCTCAGTTGAATATGTAGAAACTGTATGCGAACTGAAGTTTTTTTAAAGTTAAGGTCGCCAATTTGATCGAACTTGCACAGCTCGGCCGGAGAAGCCGGAGCGTATTTCTTTAAAGCTTCTCAAAAAGCTTTCCGAATACGTAAGGAGAATATTGCTGCATTTTATCTTAAATAAGGTTGGGCTACTAAGGTTATTATGAAAAACTGATAAAGCTTATCTTATCGCTGGTTTTGTTTTAGCGGTGTTTATGTGAAAACTCTTTCTCATGGGGAACCTATGTCAAAATCCCTCTTTCGGTGTGCCCCTGAGGCAATCCCCGACAATGGTAGTCTGTCTGGTAAGGTTTAAAAAGCTTAGGCTATACAGTTATAAGGTTTAAAGCTTTGCTTGCGTCCGGCCCTTCGCCCAAATTCTTTCGTCGCCAGCGACCGAGATAGTCCTCCAACGCTTTGGGTTATCAGGTGTACATGAAATTTTTAGAGTGTGGATTTCCAGGCCGAAAAGGAAAGTGCGTATGCTCTTTTCCTTCCGTCGCCCCTGGTCGAGGCAATCTTTGTTTACACAGGTGTTGATTCTGATTGATCATGTTAAAACACGAAATTCTAAAACAAACTTTGTTTATGCAGCCGCATCTTGTAAGAATTTTCAACTTTTGCTGCCGCCAGATCTAATTCCATACCGAGGGGGGGTAGCCTAGGGAGTAAGGCGTCTGACTACCATCCCAGAGGTCCCGGGTTTTAATCCCGGCAGCGCCACGGTCCTTCGTCTTTTTTACTTTCCCGCCTACATAACTTTCCTTCTTTCTTTTTCCCTCTTTACATTCCGGAATCCTCCTATCACAGCCTTCCTTAGTTCTTCCAATTTTACACCCCCTAGAATTCCTCAACTGAAGCTTAACCAATTCACTGAACCATGCTGAACTTCAATATCCAAACCATCACCACCCAGTCCCGAAGCCTAGCTGAAGTAAATTTCTAAAGCATTAAGGCCAAACAAATCCAAGGCAGCCCTAAAGTATGAAAAACAATTGACAAACATTTTTGATAAATCAAAACTGCAGATTCGATCACCCTGTCAGCGCCAAAGCTCATCTGAGACATAACTAAGTTCCCCAAGCTCAGTCAAGGCACACCGAAGTTTAAAAGCTCATTTGGCATGAAAGCTCATCCTGCACAAAATCTCATCCATGAAAGCTCATCTTGCACGAAATCTCATCCATGAAAGCTCATCCATGAAAGCTCATCCATGAAAGCTCATCTTGCACGAAAGCTCATCCAAGCCGCAGCGAAGTTCAACTAACTCTTACAGGAGGCGCTCACTAATACTCAAGACCACATCCACACCCAAACCAACAATCGATGACGTCATTGGACCAGAAGCCCTATAGCTATACTACTTCAAAAGCATCAGACAAAGAGACTCTATCCTACTTACGATTTAACTTCTAGAAAAAACGGTCCGAGACGGACGCATTGAAATTAGGACAATTCTAAACAAGTCTGTTCAGCTAATGGCTTATGCAGATGATATAGCCATCATAGGTAGGACAATGACTGAAGCAAAGGAAGCCGTTGTAGCTCGTTTCCTACCTTGGATCCGCCACTGAATACCCTGTTGCACATTAGATCGTTGTATTTTTACGACTCATGGCCATTCCCTAGTAAACATATTTTGAAATAAAACCAAAAATCATCCGAATTTCAAATCTTCACCATAATTCAAAATATACCACCACCACCAAACTGCATTCCACCCGCACCCAGGAAATGTATCCTTAATATTTTCTCATTACGCTAGAAGTTGAGTGCTCACCCGAAAATTCAATCCATTACCCAAATCCTCTGTCCTTTGGATAAAATCCGCCATAATAAACGACTATAACGGGGATTACTCCTGTCTAGAGATCCATTCACATATCCTTAGTGCAGGGGCATCCTTATGCTCCTCTACAACAAGTGAATGTGCAAGCAGCAAAAACCTTAAGATTCTTGCTGGAAAATGGATAGATGAATGCGACCGGCGTGAGACTTTATTAAATTGAGTAGAAAAAAAGGAACATCTTGGCTGGTGATTGACTATAAAGGATGAAGGATGTGCTTCTGGATGTCGAACTTCTAGCAATTTGGATGTATGGTATAAAACACGCACACACACTTTTTTTTGTTGTTGCGGTTTTGTCAAAACTGAACGACAGTTCGTCCTTCTTAAAATAAATTACAGTAGATAAAAAAAATGTGATAAATTTGAAAATGTTTTTTTTTAACGCGATATCCTTTTTCGGAATATTTTCTTCCTTAAGAGGAGCAAAATTTCAAATTTCCCAAGGATAATGTATAAAGCGTGTGCAAGCTAGAAAAATTTCTTATCGATGTACATTTTTTAGTTGAAATAAAGTCGTGGTTTAAGGATACAAAAGGATACACAGCTCTGAAAGAAAGTTATCTATGGCATAAAAACACAAAAAAAACTACCGACTTTGTGTAACTGTATGGGTTTTTAGTTGAAGGAAAAATGGAACCGTTTCTGAATCAAAACGATAAATATAAATATATACTCTACGAAATGTTTATATATGTATATATGTGAAATGTATTAAACGGATAAGGAGACGAAGGATTCTGAGGAATCAGCAGAACACACCATGAGCCCCATATTGAAAATGCTCTTACCCCTAAAACGGCTGCTATATGGATATATGTATGTGTATATAGTCCTGAATCCCGAATATCTCCTGCCGGCTATACGTATACACTCCCCCTCGTGCCATTTATGTATTGGATGATATTAAAAGAGCAATATATTTGGGTCGAATAAAAATCCCCAGCGGTACAAGGAACAAGGCGGATGTTATTTTTATGAAATTGATGAAATATTTCCCAGGCATAGAGAAATGATGGACGGCAAGAGAAATGTTAAATCTCAAATATTCCCCATGAGTCAGCTGAGATTTTTTTTTTAGTTCAGTGTGTGTAAGGGTGGCCGATGAGGGGAGTGGGCAGAAGGAGACAATTTTGGGAACCAGAACCATAGGGATGTGCAAAGGTGAAGGTAAAGGTTTTAAATAATTTCAATTGTTTAAAAAAATGTGAGGTGAGGTGGAGCTGTTTGAGTGAATTGCTTGTGTTAATTTTTTTTAAAAACTTGGGTTTTTTTGCGCCCGGTGCACTATGCCATATTGCGCCCCATAAGCTGTTGTTCATTTTTAAACGCAGTGAAGGATTATGTAAAAAGACACAAACATTCGCTCAATGGAAGAATTAATTATCATAGTTTGCGCAAAATTTAACGTTGCACCATAATAATGCTTATAACATAAAAAAATTACATAGATAGGAAGTTTCACATGGGTCAACATCAAACCAACAAAAATCTGCTAAACATGTCGTTTGCGGAAAAGAGAGTAGGCGAGGACGATGGAGCTCTAACGTACAGTTTGTAGGGAAAATTGGCTCTTGTGAAAGCCCATGCGATTCTTCATCGAATTTCAAAATGGAATGGACGATTACAGTCAATTTTTAATGGTTGGCCCGTGTGAAACTGGCCATATTATTTTATTCGACAATAATATCCTGGTTTTTTAAATCTCAATTTCTGAAATTGCGCCTCCGACAGATTCCGCCTGGTGCAAGTGCACCATTCCCAACTATGAAAGCGTCGTCCCTGCTTAGATCAGTCTAATTCAAATCTGCCATTGCCTGCTACTGATAAGAAATTTGAGGAGTTTCAGGATGGATAGAGCTTTTTGAGTATTTCAGTAAAATTTTGTTGGGCGACTTTGTGTTTTTCGCAAATTGATCTTTCGTTATTACTTCTATTCCAGTACGCTACAAAAGATCGAGAGTGTAGACCTTTTGTGAAGTCATTTCCAGCTTAGTTCCAGTAAAAACAAGACTTTGATGAGTTAGTGGGCGGGGAAGTATGTATCGTTAGAAAAGAAAATCGGGGCAGATTCTGATTATACAACTTCAAAGCCAGTTCACAAATGCAAATCAAAGATAACTTTTTCCCGGAGAGAGTTATTGGGTCCAAAGGTACTGCAGCTATTTATTTGGCCTGTTGAAGTACACCCCTAAACCTCAGATCCCTTGAACCAATTCAGCACTCTGCCTAGTGGCTTGTCGCTTGCACTTGAATGTTCAAACAGGGGCTGCTCGAAACCCTGCACCTCGCTATGGCGTCTCCAGATGAGGTCCTCCGCCATTCCTATAAGCCATAAGTAGTAAGTAGGTGTCCGATAATCAAGCCAACAAGTGTACTGTCATCATTTCTACTGCGCCCTATCAATTCCTTGGCCACGTGAGGAGACGACACAGGAAAGAACCGCTTATAGTTGGCCAATATAAGACGCGGACCTCCAGCGTCCAGTATGTTTCATCAAAGTCCGATCGACCCGGGAGGGCCCTTTGCAGCAAGCTGGTGGGTGCCCCGATAGCCGGCTCTGGACCGATGAATGTAATATCAGAGTCCTGTTGCCTTTGAAGCTCCGGTGACCTGGGTGGAAAACTTCCAGCTCACCAACAGCACATTGGTAGTCCCAAACTAATTTAGACTTGGTAAGACGAGACCTTAGCACCCGCCGCTTGACTATAAGAGAAGGTAAAGATCCGTTTGTTCTGGCTCTTCTTAAGTTCTCACTAGTGTTTGCCATCATAGCGTACACCTCTGCTTGAAAGACAGTTGCAAGGGTGGCTAAATTTAACCCTCTACTCAATCTGTGGCTTTCATTCCAGATTCTGGCGCCCACACCTACCTATGTTTTGGAGCCATCAGTGTACCATACTAGTTCATCCGGCAATACTTTAGGAAAAGTCCAGGTTAGCCTATCTTGTTTGTGCACCAGAAGATTGCGTAAATTTTGAGATTTGAAATAGCATGCAGTCCGACAGCATCTCTACTTCCGGGATACCAGACGGGTACCAGGTTGAGGAAAGTATCCACCTTTGCCGTCGGGGAAGTAAAGATGGGCTGTTCTGTGTTAGTTCTTGCCATAGCGCCCTCCAGAGACCCCACTACATGAGAGACCATTAGTTTGCGAGTTTATCTGCTTAGACTTCTCATGCTTAGATCCCTAGCTATAGTATCAAAATATGTATTGTTCGATATGGAAAAAAGCCATCTATCCAACTCCTTTGTTTAGTACTGCGCAGTCTAACTTGAGCACCAGATTGTGCAGTGCTCTCTCAGTGAACTTGCCCGTCTGGTATGTATACTGATAGCTGCTCAGTGGTTGGCTTGAAGATAGGTTTCCTTCATCACCCTCTCGACAATTTCCTCCATTGTTTCAAGGCAAACGACGAGAAACTTTTCGGCTTAAAAGGGTAAGGGTAAAGGCTATGCTTCGAATGCTGTTGCTTTCAAATTACTTAATAGCTTTCAGGAGCATATTGGTTAGGCTGCAAATGCTTCGGCTTTAAATTACTTTACTGTGAAATGCTTTCTGTTTGGTTACAGGTTTTCAAAGCTTTGCTCTCCAAAGGCTGTGAAATACTTTGCTTCCTTAAGCTTTTTTTCATGGTCCAACTTTTTATAGTAAAATGGTACTTTGTTTAGAGGGGTGACAAATTTTTATATGTGTTTAAGAAGCATTCAGACCCGGGCGAGCGTGCTCCAGCTTTTGTAAAGAACAGCTTTCGCAGCAATATGAAACAAAAAGTTTTCACAGCCTACTGCCGCAGCAATTTAATTACAGGATTTAATTCACTCCAATATTCAAAATGCTCTTTAAAGCTCAAGTTCAGTATAAAGCTCAATTCAAAATTGAAAAAAGCTCATTAAAAGTCAAGCTCAGTATAAAGCTCATTCATTGAATTTGAACATTGAAAAGCTCCTTAAAGCTCAATCTCGGTATAAAGCTCATTTCAAAATTAAAAAAGCTCCTTAAAGCTCAAGCTCAGTATAAAGCGAATTCTAACATTGAAAAAGCTCCTTAAAGCTCAAATATGCTATAAAGCTCATTCCGATATTGAAAAAGCTCCTTAAATTTCAAGCTCGATATAAAGCTCATTCCGAAATTGAAAAGCTCCTTAAAGCTCAAGCTTCGTATAAAGCACGTTCCAACATTGAGAAAGCTCTTTAAAGATCCTTAAAGCTTGGTATAAAGCTCTTTCCAAAATTTAAAAAGCTCAAACTCAGTATAAAGTTCATTTCAACATTGAAAAAGTTTCTCAAAGCTCAGGCTCAACGAAAAGCTCACTCCAACATTGTAAACGCTTCTTAAACGCGGGGTATATCCATGGTTTCGTCAATAGATTACTTATATGTGCTGGCGCCAATAGAAACTTGCATCCAGGCTAGGGTTAATTGCTTTTTTTGGAAAACCTGGCTCTTTCAATTTCGATAGGGTAGTTTTACCGCGAATTATGGGTTTACGTTTCGCATGTAGCTTTTGTAAATATCGACGAAACCCAATAAAAATTGATGATCTAGTCAGTCACCACTTTAACGCAGACCTTCCCATTAATAACTGCGAATCTACATTCTTTTAAAAATTGGGTAAAATAGCTGCCACACGCCCTCCTCGGGGGCATTAAAGCCCAAGCTTTACCAGGCAAAATGAATGTAACGAGCCCTATAACAATCCCGAAATGATATTAAAATTATCGCTTGTAAATCTTGGGCTGAGAAATAAGGAGAAGCATAAAACAACAATTTCGAGACTATGCATTTTTGGGGGTAATTGTTTATGGATGTTGGAGTTTATCAATATCACGGCGAAGCAATATCCAAACGGTAATAACTGGAAAGGATATTGGCAATAACTTATCAGCAAATAAATAGAAATACCACAAAGAACTCCTCTCCGGGCTGGAATTTATTTTTTTTTCTTCCTCCTTCTTTTTTCCATCATCTTCCTTTATGCTATACTATCCGCAAGAAGAAGAAAAAAAATACCGGGGTAAGAATTTATCGCATGGATAAGAGATATTACGAGGCTTAACATCCTTCTTATCTGCTTTTGGTTGATATCCTGATTGCGGGCTTCTACTTTTTTTTTTATTTATTTTTTTTTTTTGAGAGGATGGGTGGGTGGAAGCGGATGAGCAGCAAGCCCATACTCCCTCCATCTCTCTCTCTGATATTATCCTCGTAAAACAAGTCAATCTCAGGAATAATGACGTTTTAGCCGGAAGCTACAAAATCTGCGAAGGATTTTCGCTCAACTCGGAAGGAGCTCTCACGAGGACATGTTGGAATGTTTTTTAGCGTAAGGATAAAATTCAGATGTCTGCGCTTTGTACTCCGTTCCGTACATATCCAATGATCGAATTGCCCTTGCAAGTTGAATGAGAAATGAGTTTTTCGGGCAGGTTCAAGGAACTCTAGGACCCGGGAAACAATCCTGAAATTTTATTTATGGCTTTGGGTTGTGTGGATGTAATATCCGATGCTGCTGAAGGAGAGTCATTGCAGAAAGAACACAGAACAAAAAAACACACGTTCCAAGAAAAATAAAATACATAGACACATTTCTAAGGAAATTGATTATTTCAGGATTCACTGGAACATATCTCTTCAAACTCCGTAATAATTCCTTTTTTTGGTTTTGTTTTTGTTGTTATTGTTATGGCATTTTCGAGTGCTTTGGAATCCTTTTAAGGGAATTTTGTATGTAGAAAAAAAACAACCTTTGATTAACTCATTAACTCCGGCCGTAATACAAAAATTCTTGCATGTTGCACGTAATGTTCGAGTGTAGTACAAACATATAATAGTACCCTTTGGTATTTATGTTCTATATTCAGGATAGAAATTTTAATTAGGAAAATTACATAACTAGTGTATAAAAGCCCAGTTGTGAATCGAATCCTGGTATTCACCTTTTAATTTTACCTTTCCACGGTGTAAGCGTACTATTTTGTGTGGTCAACGTTTGTAGGGAGGTTTTTTTCTATCAATATTTTATTATTCCTTTGTATGGAAACTGGAAAGCGTTAACGTTAATTTGAAAGTAAACAAATTATGATTTTTTCATTTTTAATTAATGAAGAGAGTACTCTCACTGGGCTCATTTCTTTATTGTCAGCCACAACAGCTGCATCGTTTGTGGATGAAATATAAAATTATTGTGGAACGTTGGTGATGTTTTAATCATTAGTTTACACAAATTATATTTTGTTTGTAAAACAGATTTGGGTGTTTGGAAGAAGATTTACCCTTCAGATCAGTGATCGGCAACAGTCAACTTTTCCGGAGCACAAAAAGCTCTTGTAAAGCTCTTGCAGAGTTCTAGTGAAGCGTGGGACACACCACCTAATCCGAGGATGATGCATATCTATCTTTGTCGGCCTTCAGCAGGTTTAAACAGTCTTGACGCCAATCAAGGTCATAGTCCTGCCAATTTTCGTACTGCGCAAGGCGTTCAACCATTTCAAATCTTATGATCCTAATAATTTTGAGTGGGAGAGGGCACCTATGAGGCTAGCCCCACTTCCACATGTAGAACCCGTGTGGATAGCCCTATAATGCCTACAAGGGGCATCTAACGTTTTGCTCCCTCCAGACTAGAAAATAGTTTGAGAATTTCAGCGTGGATATGCAAGTAACTGTGTTGAAAGCTTTATATTTTTCAATGCAACTGTCGTTTTTCCAAGCGGTCCTCCAACTAACCTCCTGCCCACACACACGCGGCAACTTTTTAAAACAAGGCTAGCCAATTCGGTTCACAAGAATATATACCTCTCATCTTCGCGCACAATATTGTCTAGAAGTTCTCAAAGTTCAAACGCAAGGTTCATCTACTTACGCACCCTTTCGACCCCTATCCATCTTTGCTCGAATGATATACCGTACTAATAGTACAAAGGGTGATTCCTAAGCTTGGTATTACCACAAAAAAGGCTTCTGGATGTTTATATCACTTGCTGTTACAACCGAATCCCTTTTTCCAGCGCCGAACTAAACAGGAATCAGGGCATGATCGGTTGTAGGAGTCCATTGTAATCTATCTATCTATTATCTAGATGTTCCTTGTAATTATGTATCGATTGTTATCCAAATAAATTAGATCCAATGAACTAAAACATATACTTCAGTATACTTCATCTACAACAACCAGTTGGTTCAAATCTGAAATAAAAACCGAGAGCTTTTTTGACGTCATCATTCAATGTTAAAAGCTTTATCCTTAAAGCTTTAATTCGCTTTTTTTTAGAAAGATGAATAATGTCCGCGTTTACAGTGTTTTATACCAAACATAAATAATAATTTTTTGAAAAATATCAGAGATCATCTTAGGTATGAAGGAAAATAATTAAAGTGAATTATGAAAAAATATCGATTTATCTAGTTTTATCTATATGTATATAAATGAATGTCGATTGGTTTGTAATGCGACACTAAAACTCAAAAACGAAACGGCCGATTAGCCTGAAATTTTCACAGAATGTGCGTTTTGACTAAATCTCGCTAAACAGCATAGCACGAAAACGATCCGATAGGTGGCCAGAGGACTCGTTTGACACTTAGAACGCAAAAATCGAAACAAGACTTTCTTCGCTTGTAGTGGCCAGTGGCAGTTCCGATGATGTTAAAAGGATCGTGGCAAAACCTGTCATCGGATGGGAACCAGAAAAGCTTCACGATTCTTAGAGAAACGACATATGTATAACAGCTCAATACATGGAAGGAAAATGGGAGTCAAGTGATGGGATATGAGATTTTGTAGTGCAAATAAGGAAACAGCTTTGCTAGCTCCATATAGGCACGCCGATAGATTAGGCAAAAGTGGTGCATGCATGAATTATTATATAGAGATATGAGCCGAAATTCCATTGAACCTCATTGGTAGAACTTTCTGAGCCAACCTAACTCTTTGAGAGATTTTTTATCATAAGGCTCATGAATGACCTTACGAGGAGGAGCCAAATCACTAATAGTCAGACCTTCTAACTTCCTTACGCCACTGAACGCGACATAAGCCTGCCCCTTGGAAAAAAATTAAGAGCCTAAATCTACAATAGCTCTATCAGGCGTTGTACCTTGAAGCTTGTGCACTGTTATGGCTCAGCACAAAATTAGTGGCTCAGCACAAAATTAATGACTCTCCTCTAAATGAGCCAAATTCGGAAGTAGTTGACTCAATTTTTGACAACGTACATTAAGAGTATTGCCATGTATTGTTCTGCCATTAAATTCTATAAACACTACTTATGGTAGCTCACCGGGCTCAAGTACGTCATGGCGTGGTGCAGGTCGCACAATATTCCGAATGACACCCATTGCTCCATTGATCAAACCACGTTAATGTTCTTTCTAAGCATTACTCTTGACCAAAACCTATTTTTATAGAATTAACAAACCGTCCTGTTTCGTTGGGGTCTGAAGGTATAAAATCCTGTTTTGGACTTTGTCCTTGTCCGATCGTATATTCTACATGATTTGTACAGTACTGATCCACCTGTTTGGTGTTGGGAAATATATGAGCACACAGTCTCCGTTTGCTATCAGCGCTATTCGGCGTCGATCGTGGACTTCAAACTGTTGCATAGTGAGCTGACTGAAATGTAAATGAAACAGCACCCACAAGTTTACTTAATGAGTGCTTGAAACAGTGCGCACCGCCAGCAGATTTAGACACTAGTAGAAGTTGCATAAGTTCTCCAAATAGCAAGACATTGACTCCACAGAAGTAAGCATCGGTTATTTTCTTGCTACAATCTGAGATGTGACTAGTTGGATGTGAAGTGACGACGGGACCATTGGAATCTCATCTATGATGAGCCAATTTATGCTCCTTCAATTTTGATTTTCTTTTTGAAGATGACATCTTTGGCATCTTTGTCCATATTATACCCTTCCATTAACTCTGTTTCTGAACGGAGATGGACCTGATCGACCAGACTAGAATAATAAATTCATGGTGGTCTGGTAATAAAAGACGTTTCGAGTAATTTAATTTTATTTCTAAAACTAAAACACTACATACTTCATCTGCACCAACCAGCTAGTTTAAATCTTAAATAAAAATTGGGAGCTTTCTTGACGTCATCATTCAAAGTTTAAAGCTTTTTTCTTAAAGCTATAAGCCATTATTTTAAAACGATTGATGAATCAATTCCGCATTTGCAGTGTTTTATGCATTTATTGAAACAAAAATCAGAGTTTATTATGTGTGAATGTGAATTATGAAAAAATATGAATTTATATAGTTTTGTTTATTTGGAATACTGTCACTTGCGTAGAGGTTGCTGTTTACTTTACTATGTATGGTGCCGGCGGCAACCATCACCACTTGCTTTTTGGGAATCGATTATGTAAGTAATCTCGAATAAAGGAGGCCTTCTACCTATCTAGGTTAGCTGTGCATGGCTCAGCACTCTAGAGCTCAAATTCCAATGCCACGTCCTTTTGTAGTTTTGAGGTTTATTGTTTCACAGGCTTTCAGGGTCGCCAGTACCTCTGCATGGAAGATATTAGCATGCACCCGAAGGTGCCAAGTAAGGTTATTCTAGGGAAAAGGTAGTTATATGCTTGTGGCAACCTTTGCCTCGGGTAGCAAGGGTTTTTATGTCCAGGACCAGGATTTCCCCAGTCTCAAGGCACTACACGAGGTTAGATGCTGGTTGTAATTTACTGTAATTCTGTAATTTACTGTCACACAAGTACCTAATTGATTATTTTTGTCTGCCAATCCCATTACATAAATTCCTAAAAAAAAACTGCCGGGTATTTTCAGCAAAAATGTTAGTCCCAATGAAGCCACAAAAATAAATCCTCCCATTGCACAAAAGGCATAAAACAGCCGCAAGGAAGCTCACCTACTTGACATGAAGGATTCCTATTAAATTTCCACCAAGGAAGAAGCTTAGCCAGGATCTGCCTGGTGCAGGTTACAACTTATCACAAATAAATGGCCATGTTACATGTCAGCGGGCCTCGTTGCATCTACAATTTATCGGCGGTCGAAAACATCGAGAGAGGCGCACTATTTCTTCCGGGCATTCCAGGGTTCGGTCTAATTCGCCAGCTTTGGAATTGAGCCAAATCTCTCCAAAACAGGCCGAGGAGGAATCATTGCCGGAAAGGTAATTACATATTCGGTATATTACGAAGCCGTGTGCCGTGTGTGGTGGTAGTGACACTGCGACAGGCAACACCAGAAAGGGAGCAGCAGTGCCGGGTCTGATTTCAATTTAATTGGGACGGCGTTTTGCTTGCCGGGTACAATTAGATTTGAAGGAGTGATATCCTTTCAATTGATGCAGGCACACACGAGCGCTTGACCTGAAATCTAGGCGTCACTAGGCACATCCACACAGGACGAAGCTCGCCGCTCATATGCATGCCTATAAGTCAAGCCGGATTGTAAGCTCATTATGAGCTTCCTGCTCACATGACGGCTAATTAACACGCATCCTGCAATCACGGCAGTCATCAAATTAATTAAAAAGCACCAGATTCGTTATAAATCCAGACGAAATTACGCCTTCTGAAGAGCGGCGTGGAGCGATATAGGCTGACATCGGCACGCACATCCTTAAAAGGATTGTCTGTGGGGAGGGCGCAAAAAAATCCTGCAACCGTGCCCAAGCCTATTAGCTACATTAACGAGAACATTAGAGCGGGAGCGTGGAGGGCAGAGCGGCGTAACACACACGAGTAGTATATTCGGGAGTGCTGTGTGTTTGTGTGTGTGTGGAAGGATCAAGGATGTGATGCCTTTGATTAACGCCAGAAGACGTGCTTACCGGGGGCCCAGAATAACAGCTTAAAAGGCTCGCGTGCACGAACCCATCAGCAGCGATGAAAAGCGAGTCGCGTTGCGCCCGGCGTGAACTATTGCGAAGGGCTCGGCACGGGCTAATTGAAATCAATGCCGGAGAGCCCGAATTAGTGGCGAAATCTATGCAGGGGCACGGTAGACAATAATGGGTAGGTTGGGAGCACAAACGAGCAAGGACCCGCTCAATCGGTGTCCTTGGACTCTGATTTTGTGAATTTATTAAAACCCGTGCATATCTACATACACGTCATCGCATCAACCATCCAGGAACAACAACACAAGAAACGAGTTAACCAGCACAGCAAGGACCTTTGTTTCTGTTAAAGGGACAACCCTTAACAACCCCCTTACACATTGTTATAATTTTCGTTGTGTGTTCCTCTCAAAAAATCCAAGAACTCGCCGACATGAAATCTGCTTAACCTATAAATTCGCTCCGACCTTTATAGTCAATTTGATCACTGCCCCAGGACTACATCAATTATTTAGGGACAACCCCCCCACAGAAACCCGGTGTCTGACCCTGGCCAGGAAGTTGTTATGGCAGAGATTAAAAGGAAGATGAAAAAATACTGAGCCAAGAAACATCAAATATCCGAAATATATCGAGGTTACAACGTAATCCATAGTCCTTACCTCCGGCCAAATGGGACCATTAATGCGGGATGGACTTACTTTATGGATGTTTCCGAATAATATCTTATTATCTGGGCCCTGATTAATTTCGATTATTATTTCTTTTATATTCTTGTCAGTCTAAATTGAGGTCGTTTTGCAATTGCGGGGGCCAAATATAAATTTCTGTAGTGGGGGGTGGTGTTTTAAAGTGGCAGGGGGGCTTCGATGTTTTGGCCCAACAAAAATAATCTTATTTTTAGCTTCACATAAACAAACGTCGTAATTTGTAATTTGTTGTATGATAAACTAAGCCCGGAGATTACGATCCACGAATAAGCTTCCAGGTGTTTCCATTATTAAGAGATTTCAATAAGATTTTTTGGTGTCTTATAGCGCAACTTACCAATCAATTTGGTTAAACCATTTCGAAATATATCACAACCAGTTCGTTCAACCTTCCAATTTTTTATGTGATAAAGCATGGCTTACGATTTACACTTTATACTACCATTCTGCCATGTCCTTCGAGTCATAGAGCAAGAGGCTTATTTTTAAGGTTAGTTTGAAAAATAAGGGTTAGTTAAGGTAAAGTTATCTAGGTCGCAAAAGTGGAACGGCGAAGGGACATGGTGGGGAGTGGATTCGAACCCAGACCTCTGAGATGCTAATCGGGCGTCTTAACCACTAGGCTAAAGAAATCGGAAAATGTGAAGAATTCAAGGTGAACTGACAGCATTGTAGATGAATTGAAATGAAAGACCAAAGGTTTTTACTGCCATCTGTAGTACTGAGAATCTTACTTTTCAATCTGTCATTAAAAATGTTGATTCAACTTTCCTGGTCCTGGACTTACAAGAGCGCCTCACTTTAGAGTACTCGTGACAAAGTGACTCTTTTGGAGAACGTCTGTAGGCTTTATGCTGTAAACATGCTAAGGGCGACGGCGAAACTATTTTCCTCGGCCACGGCAAGTACACACTAAGACCGACAGCGACACAAATTAAAAAAACACACACCGGAATAACCATATTGCACAGCCGAGTATGCTGCACACACAGGAGCACACGAGAACAGCAACACAAACCCATGCCACAGCGCACATGTAACTTTGACAGGCGACGGCTACGAAATAGAACTTGGATCGATTCGGAAGCCGAGCTTGGTGGCGTAGTTATCGCAGTGGTCTGCAGATTGTGCAGCTTCATACAAAAGCGGTGTGATCTATTCGTTTTTGACAGTCGCTGAACAAAGCGATTCGTCGGTCGCCTTTATCATGTTTACAGTATTATATGAAAACTTTCATTCAATCTTTTTTGAGTTATTGGGTCGGAAAGTACCGCAACCATTCGCTTGATCTATTGCACTACACCCCTTCCTCTAGCTCAAATTTGTGGGCCAAACAAATAGAGGAACCTGTCTAGTGGCTTGTCGCTTACACTTGTCTGTTCAAGATTCCTGTGTTCAGTTGGGCTTTTAGCAACGAGTTCACGAAAGCGAGCTCGGGTATGCTCTGTAAGCTCCACAATTCTTCTCCATCTTGCCTTGAACCTTTAGTCAGTCGAGTCCAGAACCTTAGGGCAGAACGGCGTCGTTCTGGGTTTGCTTGTTGTACCAGTAGGTGGGTAACTGTACCCCTTATTTTTTTCTTTTTCTCTTTAATATCTGGAGTCCCTGTTCTCCTGGATGATGGTAATGCTCCACCTTGATTATGTGGAAACTGGAAACTGGTGCTGCCAATTTTCTGGCGGGTACAAAAACTTTGGGCAGAACGGCCTGGATGACCAGGCATGATTCTTGGCTACCAGGGCTTCAGGTCTCCGTCCTGCCTCTAGCCTGTAGATAAGGAGTTCGCGAAAACGGGGCTCGAGTGGGATTCCTGGGGCTCCAGAATACCACTTTGGCCCTCTTGTCGTGACCCTCTCCAGATCAATTGGTATACAAACGCCCCATGATTATGGTAGAAAGGGTAAGGTCCATCATGACAACCTCTATAACAAAATAAAGCATTATACAACTGGAAGCGCTCGATGCCCACAGGACGGCCATGGCCTGAAGGTTTCTCGCCTTAAGGCTAAGTATCACCACACACTCACCGACCGCCGTCAGCCCCTGACCTGCAGCCCAGGAAAACTGGTAAAAACCTTTATGTGTGTGGGCATTAATCGTTAGTCCGTGCTTGATGATCCGAACTTTTATACAGTCTGAAGTTTTCGATGAGCCCGGGAACATTTTTATACTTGAATTAACAACCTGCTACGCTAAACTATAATCTTCTCTGTATGTCAATGAGGTGGCCTGTCAGGCGGTTGCCTCAAGTCCTCATGCTTCAGTCAGACTGAATAACGTCTGGTCTTCATCGGGCCATGCTTAATAACGGTCTGTGTGTGAATGGAGCCCTAAGGCTTCATTTTGCAGAAGAATAGGTGGTCTTGGTCATCTCCTAGATTGTAAGAGCAAAACTACTTAATGAAATGAAAAGCGGGAAAAATTCTGTCTGAAATGAGAGCAAGAAAAAGCACTGCTCAAAGGAACTAATTTTGAGTGCTGCCAAAAATGCTTCCAAGGGAGCACTACTGGAGTTTACAGAATTTTATAGGATCAAGAAAACGGGCGCTTATCTTGGTGGTAAAGGGTGATATTAGCATACTCAATAGGCCAGTTCTCGTTCTAAAACGCTTTTAAAGGTGCAATAAAAGTAATTCTTCTCTCCAATGAGAGGCCATATTAAAAACTATATGGAACTGGTATGAGAATGGGAGCGCCATTAATCCACATCCATCATGGGACATAGTGCGGAAAAGCAGAGGTCGTCGTATTGTCCATCCGGCTCCGAGACATTGTTTGCCGATTCGTAGGAATGGTATTTTTTATGGTAGAGGGTTGCTAACCCTCATCCCAAGCGACTTAAAACTCTGTTTTGTGACGCTGAGAGCTGGCCATTCGCCCCTCACCCGTTTGCTCCTTCCGAAGAAGTATTCCCGGGGGCATCGCGAGGAGGAGGGATTAGGACTTGTCAACAGATCTACTAGGTGTTCGTCTGTAGTGACTCTTCTCGGGTTTTAATAGAAGTGACAAATTGGGTGACACCACCTTCCAGGTCTTCGTTAGCCATCCGCCCGTTCGATTTTAAAGTATCAACCACAAATTCAATGCTCATTAAAACTCATGATCAAACTTCAAGCATAAATATTTTTTGCCAATAAAAAAAACAACAATCACACGACTTTTATATGAACACTTTATCGTTTATTTTGTTTTCAAACAAGCAAAGCCATTCGTGAACACAAAGAAGCATCTACACTACAATAGTAATATCAAGAATAAGGACTTCTCTCCACCGAGAAAATGTGCAGCCAAAGAACTGCTGCCATCACTGCAAGAAATAATAATAAAAAAAAATGAACTATTCCACGTCAACAAAACCAAAGTTGTTCAACATTCAGATGCTCCGCAAGAAAACATGAAAAGAAAATGGAAAATGGTTTATTTTTTTTTATTTTTTTTTTTTGTTAAATAAAAAAAAATAGAAGTAGAAAAAATTGTGACGGCGGCGGAGGAGGAGGAGGTGAAATCTTGAAATGGATAACTTTCAATGAACATGAACCAACCTCCTCTGGAGGAGAGTAAGTTGTACTTGTGGAAGATACCAAGACTTGGTGTCAAGATAACTTCTCAAGCACGAAGAGCTCTTGTCAGAATATTATGAAAACTCGTAAAACTCAGACTGGGAGGGTCCGCAGCAAGACACTGAATGGTCACTTTTACATGTTCCGAAAAGTTTTTTCACCACTCCCTCAAGTACGGGAATACGGTGTTTAAATATGAAAACTTTTCTCCTTCTAATGGAGAATACCCGAATAACAAATTCATTCTACAACGAAAATTTTCAGGAGTTTTTTTTCCGAGTCGAGGAAAAACACAAGAAAAAGGAGCAAGGAGAGAAAAAAATCAAGGGATGCAATGCCACTTTTCCTCTTTAATTAAAACCATCTCTCTATCGCGCTTTAATAAAACCAAAAAAAATGAATTTTTCTGCAACGTCAGAAAAAAGGAGGTTCAAGAGCCCTCTACAACCTTTCAACATGTCGCTCAATATTATCCGGCCATAACTCACTCTCAGAGTTCAGCTTGTCGAAAAAGGATTCAAGAGTGATTTTTTCCCTATAATACACATCTACATACAATCGCGAGGAGATGAGGCTGAAAAAAAAATCAAAAGCCGCAGAACCAGCCGCCATAGAGCCACCAGAACGTCAAGCCATTTAAGGAGCTCTTAAACAGCTTCACAGAAACCCAGACCCGAGCTCCATCTTCCGCTAAGGCCCCACTTCATTGTCATCAGCATAATACATCATGAAAATAAGTGAATAAACATAAAAATGACAATGTGACATTTTCTAATGGTTTTCGCATCCCTTTTCCTGACGGGCTTCATGCTCGAGAATCAAGGCCTCCACCCCCATTTGGCCTGTCTCTGTGCACACCCTGCGCTCCTCCACTTCCCCGGATTTTACATACAAAGGACAACAATAAGGACAAAAACAAAATTCGCTTCTTCGAAAAAACAGTGTTTGTTGTATCTACAAGCAAAGCCATAAATAAATCTTTGTGTTGCTTCCAGGATGTTTTCTTTTATTGTTGTTGTATTTTCGATTCGAATAATTTCTATAAATACTCGCTTATGGAACAGAGGACGAAAAGGGTGTGATTATTTTTGAGAAATCAATGGAGAAAATAGCTGGAATGCTTCAGTTTTCAGGATTTTCGATAAATTTACGCAAGGATCCAAAGGTCTTTACCATGGACAACGTTTCATTTCAAATTTGGACAACTTAAATGAAATATTTGATAAAATTGGATAAACTCTTATAGTCCAGTCAAATTAGAGGTTTGACTGGAAGATAATTCGGAAATTGCTGAAAATTGGAACAGCCCTTAAAAACATTATTATACATAAGCTGTAGAGACTGCCACGCGATTGGACGACTGCAAACTTTTTTATTCAAGGTCGAAGGGTCAAAATATCAGTTTTTTGCAAATATATGCTAAACCGTACGTCTTATCAGAAAATTATGTTTACAACATTTGTAGATTAGGCGATTATCTACAAAAAAATATATTATACATTTTCTCGTAGGAATTGCCATTTCTGAGATATTGTCGTTTTAATAAGTTAAAATACTCATATTCTATCATTCCCGACTTGTAAAGGTCATCAGAAATTTAATAAATCCTTTGTTGGAGTACGCGACTAATATTTTCAGGGGTGATTCCTGGATGTCTTTGGAGAAAAAAATTGTTCTACAGAGGGCGGCTATCTCCACTATCCACTAAGATACAGGGTGATTAGGGAAAAAATTTAGTTTTTTTTTTAAATTTACTGAAATTTGAATAACTCCTAAAGTAATTATCATAAAGTAGCCTAATTAGGCTCATCTTTTAGGTAAATGTGTATTCTTTTATTTGGTATAAAGCACAGCAACCTGAGTGACTCCGTTCAAAAAATATAATTACTTTATGATAATTACATACTTTAGGAGTTATCCAAATTTCAGTAGGTAGCCTAAAACTGATTTAGGGTTTCTGTCCCAAATCTCCCTAGGAGTAGAGAAGTAACTAGGAGTAGAGAAGTAACGAAGGAGGCTCAGTCTCTTCCTCGCTGTAGCCTCGCAGTCGCACAGCCTGTGCTCCGCGGTTTCGGGAACTGCCCCGCAGAACCGACAGCCAGAGTCGGGCACCAGACCTATTTTGTTATTTTGGAGCTCTGTTATTTTTAAGCTCCCACCTCTTGAGATTTCAAAGTTTGCCCGCTTTAGCTTTATCGATTTGGATGAATCTTTTAGCTTGACGAGCACCCTGGGTCCTTATCCAGCTATGAAGAAACATCTGGTCGACCCAATTTTTTAAAGCCGTTTCTACGTGACAGCTTGCTAAGCTACCGAAAGGTTCCGGACCGATAGGCGATGAGTTTGCGCCTACTCTAGCCAGGCTGGCGGCAATTTCATTACCAATGTGACCTTCGTGGCCTTCCTCAACGTCCTGAAACACAGTTTCTTTTCGATTAGCCAGAGCGATCCGTTTCCACGAACGTTGCTCTACTCACTTGGAACTCTTCATTGGAGAAATTTCAACGTGAGAAGTAAAGCGATGCGGTTATTGATCATCCGGATGTGCATTCTACTGATGCTCGTGGTCGCTTTTACGCAGTTCATCCAAAGAATGACGAATGCTTCTACTTGCGGCTGTTGCTGATATCATTGTCAACAGCTAAATTTGCTTGAAAACTATACTGATTGGGACTTAATAACTGAAGCAATTGTTTCTGCATCTCCTGGTCAGATACGCACATTATTTGCTATCATTATTTCGACATGCTTCTCATCGAATCAACGTGAACTGTGGTACAAGTACAAGGATGACATTTCAGAAGACATTTAACACCGAACTCATGTCAGTTCAGGGAATCCCGATCTCGAGGTGAATGAAGAGATACATCACCAGGCTTTGCGGCAGTCAAGTTAGGAATACCAACGCCATATCATGGAATGGACGACGCTTTCAATCGAGAATTGGAGCGTGAACGTGAATACGATCGAGATGCTTTGAACCAATAAGTTCGATCGAATGGACCATTGTTGAACCCCCAAAATAAGGAAATGTACGATACTGCTCCAAACATTTGCTGACTATCGGTAAAGGCCATGTTCCCGTCGACTGATTAAACGGATTTATTTCGTTTCCGCCGAAATGTTACAATTTCGTCTGAACGAAAGTCGAGCTCACCAACAAAATGTTCCCAAACATTGATTGTTTCTTTTCGCAACCAGCAACCAGATCGACCATGTACTCATTAAAAGAAATCAGCAACAAGTATATTGGATGTGAGATCCTGTAGAGAGCCTGCTGCCAAAACTTAACATTGATAAGTTAAGAATCCCAAATACCGAACAACGGTACAGAGAATAAGCACAAACTAGAATGCTGTCTGAAAGAATGTCCAACGATATTTATGGTACTTGGACATCTATTAAATGTGTAGTGAAAGTGACCGATAAACAGACAGAAGTACCTAGTAGAAGCAAGAAGAGTGAAACATGATTAGTTTAATGTAGATTACAGGTCAGCTATAGCAGAGAGAAACTCAACCCTTCGCGAATACGTACGAATATACCAGATGATGATATTAAGATGGAACACCCGACGCTTCAAGAAATAACACATTAAATAGCTTGAAGAATAACAAAGCCCTCGGAATCGTTTACTAGGCGAATATCAAGTCGGAGAAGAAGATCAACCGCCGACCAACTCTTTACACTAAATAACAACTTGAAAAATGCTAGGAGATGAATGATAACGTATAACACATCTTTGTAGACTTCAGGCGGGCATACGACTCCATCCAGAGAAAGAAGCTACTTACAATCGATAAAACTGGAGGATAAGATTAGAGGAGGCCAAGTCTCGAGTTGAGCTGTAGTGCAATTGGCAGAAGAGAAATTTAGCATTTTTCTCCCTCAAAACTCCCTCACCTCACCACATTTCATCCAACAAAATCATGCACAATGTCCGCTGGCAGATTTCCACTTTTACATTGTATGTACATCCAATTTGACCGTGTATGGGGGACTTTAAGATATTTCTGCATTGCCATATTCACATTTAACTCATTGCTTAGATTTTTGGGTTATACGTGAAAGCCGGGACTGAACGCAACCACACGTAACGCAACTTGTGGATACTGTGGGCCGCCAATGCGCTGCAAGCGGTAAGTTTCCGCTAACAGATAATTGGATGCTTGCGTTCCGTCCTGTCTTTGTTGTGTGTGTCTACTAGTATCTGGGCTACGTCGAAGTTGAAATTATACTAGCCTTTGCGATGCGTGCGTTGCGTACGTTCCGTTGACGGTCGCACTAACTTCTACAATATTTGTTGCCACCCCCATCGCCGCAGGCATGTTTCTGTCTCCAGGTTTAGAATTGCGGAAGCATGCGGGAGAATGGTATCATTTAAATCGGGAATGTTGCGGGCTATTTAGTAGAAGGATGAGGACGCACCAGGCTTTTGCATTTGAGACATATTTCGGATATAATTATACGGTCAATGTAGCAATGCATGTTTTTTCAAAGTTTGATATTGGCAGAATAAAGGATGGTCTTTCGAACCAGTTGATAAGTACGTAGATACGAAAGTTCCAAGAGATATAGGGTCAATTGGAAATGAGTCTCATCCTGGACCCTCAACTTCTGTAACGACACCAGAAAACGCCAATTGAGTAAGAGAAGAAGATCCACACCAATTTTTTTTTTTTTTTTTCGGAAGATGGCAATGTCTAGGGATTGTTATTTATATGGTGTCTAAATGCATGGTGGTCCTAGCTAGAGCTGGACAAATCCAAAGAAAATGTTCGGTTGGCCCCTCTTGCTTATCTCTCCGCACAGCTATTGCAGCAGACATTGTATTTAATTCTTAATGTAGACGCTCATTGTTCACAACTCTGGCGGCGATGACCTTACGCGGCAGCATCAGGAGGTCGGGTGAATTCTACTTGTCTTTCCTTGGGTTTGCGATTGAAAAGAAGTACTTTGTGAATTCACCACTGATGAGTCTACATAATTTGCTTGTAGTCTGGCGCTCTCGCTGCAACCCTGTAATCCCCATGTACATCTCCTAACCAAGGAAAGGGGATTGACAGATTCAGCTGATTGACATTATATAAAAGGCACCTAGTGCGTGAATTTTCGTTTCGCCATCTGATAACAGTCTGACTTTAAAATAAAAAGTTCGTGTTCGCACTGTGGAAACACAAATCCCAATCAAAAAGAACCAAAGAACCATCAGCGTTAACGAGGAGTTGCCTGGTTGGAGAGTCATACCTCGTGAAACAAAGTGCATATAGTGAACCGGCTGATAGAAATTGTGAGGTCGGCTTGGATGGGTTAGAAGAGTGACGATAGGGTAACGCAGACTGCACAATACTGAAGAAAAGCGGTTCGTTAGTGGCGTTCTGTACGTATAGGAATTTATTCAATAAATGTGACTTCATAACTGAACAACATATGCTGTAAATATGTATGTTGCAAAATAGGCAGAGGACGTAGGCTTTAAACCGGATCATGAAGAAAAGAACTTTATGGTGAAAAGAAGGACAAAAGAACGACGAAAGCCTCAACTTCCTCTCATTTAAACTGCACCATTCCACTTCCTTTGCGTTGGTGTATCAAAAATCCCAAAAAAGATTTACTAAGTCCATACTTCGCCCACATGCAGGACCTTAAAAAAATAATTCAAACGTGATAAAAACATTTATCTGAAAACAACAACAGCAACCAGCAGCAGCAACAATGGCAAATAGAAGCAAAACAAAGCAAATCGAAATAAAACCGGAATTTTATCCCGGCCCCAAAATACCATCTCAGGCAGCAATTTGAAATTTAGCGTCTATAAAAGCATTCGAGGTCGGGCGCCCGAATAAAATCCAATCAAATCCATTTTATCCGATTCTCATATCAGGCAGATAAACGTGTGCGACCGATGTGTCACACCCGGACAACAAATATTTTAAGAACTTTCTATGAGTCCTTTATTGTTCATTTCGTCCATGCTTGAGCCACCCGGACCAGCATCCGGATTGAGGACATGCCCATTTTATCCCGTAATCGAAGTTATTTGGCCAGTCGACATCCTCCGGAGCTGCTATCTTGTGTTGTATATTGGGCTCATAGGAGCCGTGCACAGTCCATTCTTGGCAAACACTTTCACGTACGAAATGATTCAATTGAGGGTGTTCCTAATATAGCTGAAATGCGAAAGAAGTCCTGTAGACATGCAATAAGTCCTTTCGGATGCGATTTCCTCCGTTCATTCAATGACTTAATGTCTCGAAACCTCGTCGACAAACGATGCTGTAGGTGTGTAGGGATATGCCACTTGCTGTATTGCGGTCTACGAAGAATTAAGAGTCTTAATATCGGAGGAGATATTGCCGGGGTCAAACATTCTCTCATAGTTGAGACCGGAGAGGACAACAAGGACTTTATTTATTGATTTTTATATGAACTCGAAAATTGGACGTTGTCGGACCCAGTTTAAGAGTTCGGTCGTCGGGGCATCGCTTTAAGCGTGTAGGGAGCTTTAGGTGAGGTGGTCAGGATTAAGATTGGATGTTTTGATATTTTATAATAGCACACATTGTTGTCTTAAATTAAAACGGAGGAAGCAGGGTTTATTAGGTTAAGAGGGGGCCAGAGGTGTCGGAAGTAGTTTGAGGAGACATGGGTTTAGGTCAGTTAAATACAATGTGGTTCTTGAATGAATTCCATCAAATCACATATCCAGTATTAAAGAGAGTTCAATGGCCTAAGTTAAGGGAAGCGAAACCTTTGTTAAAAATTCTATTATTCTAAGCTTATTGACCTTTGTTTTGGGCGACGAATTCGATTTGACGAATTCGCCCTAATCTTTAATTGTGTATTTTAATTTTGGAGGCAAGCAAAATTGGCGAGGAACATTATCAAGTGTAGTATGGACGCAGTGGCAAACTAGTAATCTGATTTTGAAACAAAATAAGCGAATTGCCAAGGCTGGATGGGCATGCGCATTATTATGCCTGGCTCGCCACGCCCACGGAAATCTTAAAAAATTGTGTGGAAAAGTTATGTCAGGCTTTACATAGTCTCATCGTAAAATTATGAAGAAGCAGCAAAATCGCAGAAGAATGACTTTGAGACACAATAGTCCCAGTCCATAGAAAAGATGAATTGATGAGCTGCAAAAACTACAGTCCAATCTCTTTGTTGAACACAGCTTACAAAGTGCTTTCACATATTTTAATTAATAGACTGAAACCACATTTGGAAGATAAAGTGGGTGATTACCAAGCAGGATTTAGAACGAATAGATCGACAACAGACCAGATTCTCATAATGAGACAAATACTTGAAAAATGCTGGGAAGAAAGCAATGACATACACCTTTTTTACTTTTTATAGACTATTGAAATACTTGCATACGAACTCAACTCGACATCATATACGATGGTCGAAATTTCAACTTAACCGCGACTGAAGTTTTCAACCTAGTCATAATACCCTGTTTATGCACCTAAGAACTTCTCTCTCAAACCTACAGACTAGTTCTTCTATATCCTGAGTCATAGTCCAAGTTTCGCTTCCATAGCACAGTACTCGTGTTCGTCAATAGTTATGTTTCGTCCCATTATAAATCTTCCAGCTCTAGACTGTTGCATCATCTTTATTTTTTCTACGTTGCTGATCAGGCATATGTCCATTCCCGCCTCTTTTAATTTGGCATAACCAAGTAATTTTACGAAAATCTCAAAATTTAGACTGCCTTCGTAAACGCAAAAGAAAGGTTATCGCTGGTTTTCCCACAGATATTCTACGATACATATGCGAATCTTAGCCAGAGAGAGATCGCAGTGTTGGCTAGAACACGAATTTGTAAGAGGTGCCTCTTTTTTTGAGCCAGTACAATATCTTCAAATCAAGCGAGGAGCCATTGTAATGCCAAAGTGACAAAAAAAGGAAAATTAAAGAAAGAAAGAAAATAAATACTGTAGTGTATTGGTAGCATAACTTTATTTTAGACCATAGCTACATTTATATTAGACATTACTAATGCCTCCAACTTCACTCACTTTCGAGTCATAACCGCAAGGGGACACACGTGTAATATATTCAATAAATACCATTATGAAATCCAAAGTAATCTTTTAATAGTAAAGACATTACAGTGGCGACGAGGATGGGATATAAAAAAAAAAATATAACATTACTGTGTAGAAGTGGAGTGTATAAATTAACAAAAAAAAAATGTCGATCATCGGGCAGGTACCGCACTTCCATCATGGAAATAACGATTGGACGGTGTACAAAATACAATTGGAGCAATTTTTCGTGGCAAACTCAATAGAAGAGGCAGAGAAAAAACGAGCAATTTTTATAAATTCTCTACACGAAAGTTCCTTCAAACTTCTAAAAAATTTGATGCATCCAAAAAACCCAATAGATGAGACATACGCAGCGTTAACCTCAACTTTTGATGCACATTTTTCTGAAAAGAAATCAGAATTTGCTGAAAGATTCAAATTCTATGAAGCAAAAAAAGAGAGTCATGAGACAATGCAAGCATGGGGTGCACGTATTCGCACCAGAGTGCCCAATTTGGATGCGGCCAGTAAAACTCAGCATACAACTACATGTAAACGCCCTGTGCGTGAGCCCCCTTTGAAATGCTCGAGCTCATCCCAGTTTCTCAGAATTTTGTCTACTTTTTATGGCCTTAAAATTTTCAATTTGTTTGCCAGGGTTTCTTAGAATTTCTGATAGTTTTTCTAATCGTCGGGATTTTCTGAAATTTAAAGGGGACGACTTTTCAATAGTTTTTTAGCATGTCGCAAAATATTTCACTTGAGGGTTTCCCGAATATTTTCAGGTTTGGGGAGTTTTCTACCATTTGTGATAAAATTTACATTTACATGAATTGCACATTACATTTATTACATTAATTATTAGTCAAAACGAATTATTACTCTTATTATTTACATAAAACTTATATCTAATCTTATTAATAATAATAATAGTGTTACCCTTCTAACACAAAAGGCGCACTTCTATGCTAGGGAAACAAATTTGCGATTTTTCGAAAATTCCAACAGGATTTCTTTTTCAATTGTGTCTTAAGTTTTCTAAATGAGTTCCCCAATTATAAACCGATCTTACAAGAAATGGCAGCAATGTTAAAAACAAAAGAACATAGTTTATTACTCCAAAAGTAATGAATCGATCTTGTTGTAATTTTGTCGGGGCTACATAGACACCATCTTAAAAAATTGTCAGCCCTCTATGTGCAGTTTTATTCAAGTAAACAAAGAGTGAAAATAACATGATTTGAAAACTTTGGGAGGTTTTTACAAGATCACACTGGCACCTAGGGACTAGGGACCTAGTAGGGTTTATTTTTTAGATAATTTTATAGGGTATTTAGTTAGCAGGAACGGAGATATTGAAAGAAATGTAAAAATTGCATATTTTATTCACAATAAGTTATTCGGCCAACCAAATTGTGGGCTAACTTAGGGTGTTAAAACTACATCCTAAAACGCAGCGACTCCGATAATAATCTCGCCAATGGGCCAAAATAGCCATAAAAATGCCTCGCCGACTAGTCTACTAGTAAAGGCTCAAACAGAACCAATCCGTTGCGTCCGTTTTTAAAAGTTGGAAATTTGACATTCCCATAAACTTTTCATGAGACGAACGGAGCGGTAGCGACAATCAAACGGACGCAATGTTAAAAAGAACAAAGGAAAGCCGTGCGGAGCGGACGGAACGGATGGGTCCTGTTTGAGCCTTAAGACTTAAAAATTGATATTTAAATAGTCCAGGAGCGCGTTCAAAAACCTTACTATAGTTAAACACTAGGTAAGCTGTGGTTATGCTACATCACTTCACTTAACCACGAAAGTTTATGTTTAACCATTGAGGTTTTTGAACGCACCGTGTTTAACTACGTGGTAAGGAAAATTTAAAATTTTTTCCCATAAAATAGTGTCGGCTATTTGCCTCAATTATTTCCAATAATTATTTATTTAAAATAATCTCACAAATCCCACTTTGATTTGTTCATTATTAACATTAAAACAAATGTCAAAAAATTGTTTTTATTCTTCTTCTTCTTAACTATCGCTAACCATGCTCCCGAGCATGGTTAAAACATAACTACACCATGGTTAACCACGGGAGTTGTTGAACGCCAAAAAGTTATGCTCGTGGTTATGTTGTAATTAACCACGGAGTTTTTGCACGACAAAAGTTTACCATAGTTAACCATGGTTAACCATAGTAAGGTTTTTGAACGCGCTCCAGGAAGGATAGCGAAAAAGTTCAAATAAATGATTTTTTGACGTTATAATTAAGAGAAATATCGTAGTAATTCAATGAATGTGTTTTGGATAAAATTGGTTCAAGGGAACAGGTGGAAACAAGGTTTTTCACGTTTTAGGTACGAATAAATTTTGTTTTGGAAAACAAAAAATAGGACATAATTATGCTAAAGACGAGAAATATGAGTTTTAGAGGATTGAAATCGATCAACAGATTTTATTATTATTATTATTAATAAGATTAGATATAAGTTTTATGTAAATAATCAGAGTAATAATTGGTTGTGACTAATAATTAATGTAATAAATGTAATGTGCAATTCACGTAAATGTAAATTTTATCACAAATGGTAGAAAACTCCCCAAACCTGAAATATTCGGGAAACCCTCAAGTGAAATATTTTGCGACATGCTAAAAAACTATTGAAAAGTCGTCCCCGTCTATCATTCTACTATCAGAAATTCTAAGAAACCCTGGCAAACAAATTGAAAATTTTAAGGCCATAAAAAGTAGACAAAATTCTAAGAAACTGGGATGAGCTCGAGCATTTCAAAGGGGGCTCACGCACAGGGCGTTTACATGTAGTTGTATGCTGAGTTTTACTGGCCGCATCCAAATTGGGCACTCTGATTCGCACACTGGCTGCAAATTGTGCATTTGGGGCTCATTTAGAAATGGTTTTACGTGATAAGTTTGTGATGGGATTACCAAAAGGTCCTGAAAAGGATAAATTATTTTTGGAAGAAGAAGGCAAACTTACCCTGGAAAAAGCTATTGGAGTCGCAAATACAGTGGAATGCATTAAAAATCAATATAAAGTAGAGGTAACAAACGACGAGCAGCAAGACTTAGAAGTCTTCAAAACAAGCATAAGGAAAGGCGCCAAAACAAATCTCAGGGGGCAAAGGTCTAATGAAGCAGCAACAGTGACGCATTCAAAATCGAAGTCAACAATAGGAATGAATGACAGATGTACCGTCTGTGGATATAATAATCATCAGAGCCATCAATGCAGATATAAAAATTTTAGGTGTAAGAAATGTAAACAGACAGGACATTTAAAAAAAATGTGTAAGGTAATTTATAATAATACTAACCCAAATTTGAATTATATTCATAAAGAGGATGTAGGTATTTTTCATATCAGTAAACTAAAAACAAATTCTAAATATCCTGTTGTTGTAGATGTGCAAGTGAACGGAATTCCTATGAAAATGGAGATCGACAGTGGATCGCCAGTTTCAGCCATTTCATATGAATTATACAAAGAAGAATTCTCAGAGGAGAATTTAATGGAAACAAATGTATGCGTAAGAGGGTATGATAAGACGGCGATGACTATTAAGGGTACTTGTAATTTGAAGATTAAATAACTTTTAAAGCGGGGAGAAGTGTAGTGTATTGGTAGCATAACTTTATTTTAGACCATAGCTACATTTATATTAGACATTACTAATGCCTCCAACTTCACTCACTTTCGAGTCATAACCGCAAAGGGACACACGTGTAATATATTCAATAAATACCATTATGAAATCCAAAGTAATCTTTTAATAGTAAAGACATTACAAATACCACTAAGGATTTTATTCTAATATGCAATAAACTGCTGCAAAGTAATGTATTTTACAATCAAACTTTACCTAATTTCAAGCTGAAAATTTTACTACCCTAAAAACCGAAAGAGAGAAGATACTCACCATTACGTTTTTACAATTGGTACACCTCGTCGCACTTATCTCGCTCGATACATATTCACACCAATAGGACATTATTTTTGAGCCGGGGCACTTAAAAAAATTAAAGCCTCAGTACAATTTACTATTTTGTAAGGGACAAATGTACTGCCTAGTGCAAATCCGGCTCAACTCTAGAGAAGGTATAATCAATGACAGAATCTGAAATGAAAACTCCAATTTCAGTAGAGCATATCTAGCTACTGTCTTTCCAGTACTGTTAAATATTTGCATGCACCTAGGAGAATTTATAAATGCCTCATGCTGCCAAGTAGAGTCTCATCCTTTCTGACAGCCAAGCGGTATTCAAGAGGTTGAGTCCTGATAGGAACCAATTTCTAGTTGGTTTGGGACTGCGAATGTACACTTGATGATCTGATTATTCTCTTGGCGGCAATGCTTGATATCCGGAATTGAAGACATGCTACAAGGGATCGTCAAACTCTGAGAAATGTCCTGGAGAAGGTCAAGGCTCGATTTGGGCTGTAGTGCCATTGGATGGATGGATGGCCACCTCCAAATGGTTTTTCGGCTACTTTTTACAAATACGTACTTTTATCACAAACAGGACACCGTAACTTTTAGTTATTAATAGTTTATTTATTACTTCTAGGTATAACGTTTACAATTGTTATTATTATGTTTATGGTATAGATATTTTCGCATTCGCTGTCTTTAATGGTATCAGGATGTTGCTCGTGGGAACTTTAATATACTCGAGTAGTAAAAGGAGGTGCCGGAAATTGGCTAGATCATTCAGAGATCGATAGAGTGTTCCGAACAATCGTTGTTGTGTGACATTGCGTAAAACTTAGTTATTAGTTAGTATTAAGTTTACACGGAATGTTACTGGTTTAGATGGCTCAGCTTCATTGTTGCGGTCACGACCGAAGGTTGGCTTTAGCCGGTCAATGGTTGGGCCGTTCAATTTGACGACGAAGTGTTTTCGCAATCGTTTGATTACTTCATATGGACCCTCAAATGAAGGTATGAAAGGTTTTCGAATTTGTCGACTCTTATCAAAAGGTAGTCGATGTTCCCGGGGGCTTCTGGCACGTGGACATCCATTCGAACGGGTTGCCAACGATGTATTGTCTTAATGTTCTGCTTATGAGAACGAAGGCGAGAGAAGTATTCTGATTCTGCAATTGGTTTTTCACCGGTAGTGATAGAAATCGAATTGGAAAGTCTCAGATTTTGACCGAATACGAGATCGGCTGGTGAATATTGTAAGTCGGTCTTAATTGCCGCACGTATGACGTATGCAGATGGTAGGGGGTTGTCCGGAATCGTTGAGTGCCAAAGAATTTGGCAGCTTCATTGAATAGTTTCGATTCGAAATGCGTACCTTGATCGGTGGTGATCTCGAGTGGTACGTCGAATCGTGGGTCGAATTCAGTGACGAATTTCTTAGCCACTGTTGAAGCTGAGATATCCCGAATTGGGTATTCTTCAGCCCATCACGTGAATCTATCTACTTTCGTTAGGATATAAGAGTATCCGCGAGATGGGGGTAGGAGTCCCACTATGGATATGGTCAAATCAATTATTTGGAAGTTTGAAAGCTTCCAATGGACTTTTGGCAACCTAGGCATAATCGAAAGCTGCAGTCTTCGTTGATCGATGGCCAGAAATATTTTTTGGTAACGGGTCGTCTTGTAGCACGAATACCAGAGTGAGAGAGGCTATTTTCGGAGTTGAACGCTGGTCTACGTAAAGAAGTGGGTATTTAAGGTTTAGCAATATCTGTACTAATTCCACACCACACCTGATGGGAAGTAAATGGTAATGGTGAGAGAGCTAGTTTTACCCGTGAGCCGTTGCTGGGGTGCTCTTGTAGAGACTTCAACTCTGTGTCACCTTGTTAAGCCTGAGCTAGTGTAGGCAGGTCGAAGGTGACCTAGTCAACGTTGTCGGTTGCTAGTGAGCGTGACAAATAGTCTGCGACAACGTTTTGTTTACCCGACACATGTCTGATGTCTGTAGTACACTGAGAGATTAGACCCAAGTATCTAGTCTGTCTAGGGGATTGTTCGGTCTTTGTGTGACATTGCGTAAAACTTAGTAATTAGGTTTACGCGGTCCCACAGTTTCTTCCTGGGTCGTTTCGCAAGGCGGCTAGAAAGGAACTAGTAAGAAGGATGTAAGAATACTGGGTGATTTGATTGCCGAACACTGGGCCCTAAATCACAACATATGAGGAATCGGGACATATCGTGAGACAGACTGCAGAGACCATTCAAACGGTGTACCTACTCTACAAATATCAGCTTTTGGGTTTGAAATCGATATCGCATTAAAATATGAAGATGTCAAGGTTTGCAGCAGTGTAACTCAAGTGCAAATCTCAAACAATCAGCGCAGCAATCTCACAATAGGGTTATACACGAATACTTTGTCTCAATCGGGATTCTAGTCTTGTAAGATGAACATAAGACTGCGTCAATAAAGAAGAAAATCAATAAAAGCAATTCCTTAAAATTCTTGACAAAATAAAACGTTTGCACTTAAAGCCCAAAAAGTCTGATTATTTTCGCAATTTAAGAAAATTAACTAAAAAAATTCCCTTAAGTGAGCGAGAGCGCAAAAAACGAAAATTCCCAAATTTCTTAAGTGCTATCCTATCATGTTTCAGTTTGCAAGAAACCGAGCTCCAAAGAAAACTGTCAATTTTCCTTCCAAATTTCACACAACTGGCTCCGAAGTAAAGAATGCGAAGGGAAAGCACCCCCGTCCCCCGCAAAGTGATATCAGCTTTCAGAACTGATTGACTATGTCATTTGCCTCCCCAGACACAACATGGCCTTATCGTAAATAGCTGACTGATATCGACTCGTAATCTGCAATCGAATAAATTTCAAAGCTGGAAAAAGGCGTACACGAACACAAACGAGTGTTTCCCTTCGAAAATGTGCAAAGGACCACTCTAAAGTATTTCATCACTTAGGAAACCCATAAAGATAAGCTTACGACCAGCAGCACAGTTTGGCTGCTTTCGGGCTCCTCACCCGGCGACGAACTGAACTTAAGTCCTTCTCCTATGGTCGTTGGTTTTGGCACGCTGGTGCTCCCATTCGCTTATAGTACAATGCTAAGCTGTTGGCTTCCTAAAAAATTGTGACTGGCTTCGTCTTCGTCTCCCATTTCTGGCCGATAAAAAAAAATCTAAAATAGAAAAATTGATCCGAAAGCTCTTATCGCTTCTTAAAGGAACCTCTTCCAGTTGAATCGATTCCCCATGGCTCCCTGCGCGCCAGCTAGGTTGGAGTGGATCCCTTATCCCCTTATCCGATGGGTTCATTTACAATTTAACAAGTGTCTCTACCCGGCCGTGGAGTATCGGGGATAAGGCGCCCAAGAATGAACTCCACGAGAAGAGGAAATCTTACTAAGGAATTATTTCCGGTATCAATTGGATATCTCTATCGGGCCCGGTCCAATGAGGAGCACTTGCGATAGCTGAAACAATAAAAGGACTTTAGAGACAAATACGCCCGTTCCTCTGGGGAGGCCCAAACGTATATTCTGAACAGTCGGCGATAAACTGGGATCGGAGAAATTGTTGCGGAATTTCCTTTAAGTTTTTTTTTGGGGGGGGGGGGGATATACTCACATAAGACCACGAATTCTGCAATTTGGCTAAATCATCCCGCAACGGCGAGACAAATGGCAATGTGTGCAAGGATAAGGATCCGGTTAAGACGTTCATCCAGATGCAGGGACTCCTGCTACTCAAGTAATGTTCGCCTTCTAGGTTGTCGAACATTTGCGCCTTTCAATTGAGAAAAATATCCACCAATTGAAATATGGTTGGTCATCGAAGAGTGACTTTCCTAGTAAACTGCATCGCTGCAGCAACCTCCTCTATCAATGCCTCAGCCATAGAAGATATACTGTTGTTGTTATCCCTTGGATGGGTACATTTCTAGATAGGTTTATGGGGTACAGACCAGATGAAGGGAAACGATTGCAACGACGACTCCTCCTCGACCCAAAGCAATTTAAATTTATCGGGTCATTTTTTTGCTTTTGGCTGTACGAACACGAGACAACTCGTCCCTGGATTCTCGACGGCTATTCGTATATATTTCTCTCTGCTGGGGATTGTGCCATCTGTATGTCAGTATATCCCGTACTGGATCGCCATCGTCTGCTCCTTCGAGGCTAGGTGATGGTGGGTTGTTGGTCAAGTGAAATCGTTGCCCGTAAACAATTTTGGATACGTGAACATCAAGTGGTAATCGAATCGGGCAATTGAAGTGCGATTTTGTTTATTGTTTTTGGTGTCATGGTGCCTCAGGATCAAATATGGATAGAGGTGGGATGCTTTGAAGCAGTCGAGGAATTCTGAATATATTATTGAGATAAATCGATTTTACGGCAGTACATAGATTTTTGAAATTTACACTCAATTTTTTAGATCTACAATAGTGTGATGGGTGTTTGGATCGTGTTTGGAGAGGGTTTCGATTAATTGCGTTCAATGATTGCATTTGATTTGAAAAGGTGTGCCATTTTCAGGAATAATAAGGCTCGTTTACATGGATTTTTTGTTGCTATTGCCACACCGACCGAAATAAATAACCACTTCGGCTATGTTTAACCCACTCGGCGGCTCATCACATGCCAAAATGGTTACCTTAAATCGTCTGGTTTTGGATTGCCACCATTTCCGGTTCACTAACATAGGTAGGAACCTAAAAGCTTATCTTGAATTTGGAAAAGTCCTTTTCCTTAATATCTTTGATCTTGCAGCCTTCCTAAACCCACAGCCTGGAGACAGCATTCTTCAGCCATTGTCTGGTGGCTTGGTTGGTGATATTAATGAATTCCCCTTAAAGACTTTCATCAACTTTAGTCGTGATGGAGTCAAAAAATGGGTTACTTATCCCTATATAAAGGTCCTTGCGACTTCTCCCATGCCTGGCATTTGACTCTTCCTCCTAGGCTGGTCGTGCCAATTTGCTGATCCCGAAATTTTGAGCAGAGCGGTGGCTGTAAAAGTCTGCTTTTGAAGCTTCCTGGGTTTCTGTCCGTCTCATCCTGACCTCAGTTTGAGTTTGTTCCGCAGGAGTTTGCGAAATCAAGGCTCGGATATGATCCGAATGGCTCGCCAACTCCAGTCCGACCTTCCCTGTCTTAGCTCTTTTCCTCTTTTCGGGCTCAGATTGTTTGTTCCTGCTAGATTGCCGACGACCTTGGCAGGTGGTTCTTCAACACCACCAGCTGGATCACTGATGCTGATTACGAAGCGGAAGCTTCCGTGCTGGACGAAGTACCTCTGAAGAGATCTCTCTGCAGCCCTCAGCTGATACAAATTCGACACACAATTTTTTTCTTCGTCAGTAAAACTTCTTTATGCGCGCCTAAGCCTAAAAAATTTACATGGGAGTGAGGCGAAAACATCCTTCTTGGAGACTTACTGATTCCAAATGTCGGGTTTGCGCATACTCAACTTGATATAGTCGAATCTTTAGAGAAAACCAGCACATGCCGTAGATCGTACCTTCTTTCAGGAATTCGTACCTTGTGTGTCAGTTGATATTACTACTGAGAAAGGTACGCAGTTTTAATCGAGACTGACTGAATGCAGACAGTGAATGATGAACACGTTAGGGCATGGTATTGATCTTAAACCCCATTGCATACCTCACCCCGACACTAAAAACCCCATACCCATATCCGCATAACGTTCAAAGACGTAGCTGCAATGCGTGGGCCCAATTGCGGATCGGACCATTATCATTTTCGAGAGAAATAACGGCGCCACCACCAGCCAAAAAGAACTTATCCGTAAAAGGACGCAGCCATGGATCTCGCGGACAGCTGACCTCGTCCATCAGCAAAAACGAACGAAACACGTCGATTTCGAGCGATATCCACGATTGAACAAAGAAGTTCGACAGAAGATTAAATCGGAACGAGAAGCGTTGCGGCAAATGAACTGTCGTCGTTTTCATCGATTTCAAATCTGCTTTTGATTGCACGGATTGGAGCAGCTGGTGAAGAGCCTTGGAAACCGAATACGCGCCATTGAAAATCGTACAATTTCTCCAAGCGTCGTACGATGGCTCAACCAGCACCGTTCGTATTCGAAGCGATTTATCCAAGGAACTCCCGATTTATCCAAGGAACGCGATTATGCGTGAAGCATTCGATGGAGGACTCGGAGTTCGATACGACGACAGCAACTTCGTAATCGACTTGATGTTCGCTGACGATAGTCGACACGGATGCCGAAACAGCCGCGACATCTTATACGACATTTCTCGCATAGCGCGGTCATACGGGTTAAAAAGTAGACCACAACGGACGGATCAAAAGCCAGGGTTCACCTCGATGGAATTCAAATCGAACAGGTTCCGATGTTCAAATATTTGGGAACATTGGTTGAAGAAAAGAAAGCGGCATCGGCGGCCGACATTCTCAGCCGCATCGGCCAGGCAACAGCAAAATTCGCATCGCTCAAGTGGTGCATATGGAAACGAACGAATATTACCATCAAAACGAAAGTACGCCACTGAAGAAAATCTGGCTGAAGAATATCGAGGGCGACTGAAAGAATCAACGGTTATCAGTTATCGAGTCTTGAGACGTCGCCAAAAATCGTCAAGAATGAAAAGGAATCGTGAATGGGGTTCGAGACTAGCGGCAGCGAAGAAGAAAGCTATTTTAAAATTTACCCTCTGCACCAAAATAACACTCTCAAAAATATTTTAAATTCCCTAGGCACCAAAAGCTCACTGCACAAAAAGCTCATCGTACCACGGACATAAACTCCGCACCACGGACATAAACTCACCCAAATTGGCAAGGTGTGGTGCCAGACCCCACTAGCTTTCTTTCGACTTACCGTCTGCTCGGAATGCCCAGATATCTACTTCTTTTACTAGAGCAATGGTCGAGCCGCCACTAACACCAAAAAACATTAGGGATCATGATGAGACACGACGATGGCTGGAGAAAATTGGAAGCGACGCTGAAGGCCATACTCTATATGAAGTTGAGGCTGGAAGAAGCGAGAAAGGCAAAACAACGCCGGGAGTATTAGCAGCTAGATAAAACCTGATCCAAAATGGAAGACCACGGAGTTGATTTTAGTGAGTTCGAGTCGAGTTAGTGGGCTTCTCTTCCTGTCCTCAAATACAACCTACTTTTTTGAGAAGGGGCATCCGACAGTAGCTACTTAAAGTACAAAAAACTTTTCGAACGCCATGTCCTCCACTATCAACCCTTTGGGCTATTGCAGGTATATGGCAGCTCTGACAAAGCTATTCAAGCAATTGTGTCACCGATATAAAAGCTCTTCTGCCTACACTGCAATCTTACAGCTGCAAACTCAGTTCGTTCGATACATCTCAAATCTATCTACCCTTGCCACCCGCTCGACTATGGAACAACCTGCTGCAGTCAGTATTCCGGAACTCCTATAACAACCAAAAATCCAAACCGAGAGTTTATCGGCACTCCCCATAATCTCCAATCAGTTCTACGCCTTCGAGTTAAGCTTACTACTAAACGTTCATGTGACTAAACTACACGACGGACTGGTGGTACAGAGAGTGATTCCTAAGCTTAGGACTGCCACATAAAGAAACTGATCCCTTTAATCCCTGCAATCAAGAAAAATAAATAATTTTGTAAGTGGAAAACTTTTAATGTCCTTTTCATTGTAATACCAAAAAAAGGAAATCAAAAATATGCTAGCATCACACAGGATTCGTTGAATAGACTATGCATGTCGGACAGCGTAATCAGGACATCCCACAACAGCCGTAATAATCTCGTCTGACTCTGTCCCCTGTCGCCGTGCGGGGGGTGGGGGCTGGTACCAGTTACCAGTGCCAGCAATGAAGCATGTCCAAAAGGTACAATAAATCATAGGAAAACAACAGGGCTTAATAAATAATCTTGTCCTTACCACAAACATCCCTGCTCGTATAGTTGTTGTGTCGAGGTATTACAGTTGAGTTTCAGCTATCAGCACTCGATTATGGCCCATGATAAATGGACTTCAAGTTTTGACTACGGAAACCAGTCAACCTCTATCTAAGGACACAAATGTCACATAAAGTGCCCCATCATCCTGCATGTACTTTCGCATTCATCACCACCTAACGTCCTGGCTTCATCGTCCCGTTATAGTTTATGTAGATTTTATGTTTATATGTGCATAGATTGCTCTCTTAATGTATGTCAATGTGGGTATGTGTGTGTGCATGTCGCTTGTTCAGCTGATTACGCAACTTTCATGTCGTAAATCCTTTTCCAAATAGCAAGAGTGAAGCCCGAAAAAAAGAAAGGAAGCAGCCGACAACGACGACGACGAAAAGAACCGAAAGGAATTCTTTAATTTTAAATTCTTCCCTCGTACCGGGGGCTCTGATACTCTATCAATCTCGATCACGAACCCCGCCAGTCAATCCGCACAATCAGCAGCAAATCAAATTGCCAGGATCTGCGATAATCAAATCAATGCGAAATCAAATGGAACTCTTTCAGGCAATTAGCACGCCTTTCAAAATATTAATTACACGATAACGGCAAGCGGCGGGGCTGGTCGTGATGAGCCCCAATAGGCGCTTTGATTAACAGTTACCAGTTGTCGTCATGCCGTAATTCATGCCGTAATTCATCCCCCACACCCCCGCACAGTGCGGAGCCCTCAAGCGCCGGGATTCCGGCGGCTCCTTGACAAATGGCGTGAGTGGTGCAAACACTGTACTCGAGACATGAAAAACAGTGGAGCACCACCATTCCCGGCTACCCCCCGGGCGTCGGGGAGGTGGATCGAGTGCGGGGGGCGAATCGAACAATTGAACAAGAAAATTGATTTTTGATTGATTCCAATCCTGGCACCATCTATTATCATTTCAATCACGTTTTCCCCTTTTCTTGCTCCGGCGGCGCTTTCGCTTCCGTAGTGCTACCACCACCATCACCACCACCAGCTCCACCATAAACGACGCTCCACGTCCTGCCGAAGTTACTTGGTGGCGTTTCTCAAAGGACGAACATCGATGGAGCTGATAACGACCATGACAAAGAGCTTTTTCGCCCCGAAATTCACTAGGACTAAAGGCTTCTGGGGGCTTCCCTCCCCGACACGGCCGCCCGGGGGGTGTTTGCACTGAGATTCGAAGTCTTATAGAGCGTCCTTAAAAGGTCCTGATGAAGTAAGTGCCTTAATTTTCCTAATTTTTTAATGAAGTGCCTCTATATCAATTGCCTACAGGGAGTAATTATTCCGGCCCCGTTCAGGGACTGCCACCAGGATAAACACGTCATTAAGGATATAAATTTTCCTTTTTTCGGGAGAGCAGTTAACAGTTTCCGGTGTCGTGATGTCAGTTATGAAATTTGTTTTAAATTTTGTTAAAGTTTGACTTTGTCGCGGGTGTGGGGATTTGATAAGGATTTGAGATAAGGCAAATAGGATTTTTAAGTGCTGTAGGTTCTTTGTGAGGGGCTGTGGCGGTGTTAGTGGTTTTGATAGCATAATAAAACAATCTGCTACCATTTTAGCACTTTTAAGAAGATTTTGGTACTATAGGATCAATTGGGCTCTGCGTTTTAGGGAAGAAAAAGATAAACACCGCGCACAAATGTTAGTAGTATGGCTCTGAGGTTCCGGCACAGCTCTTGTTCCGCTTAACCCCCTTTCCAGTAAGATAGAAGGGTTTGTCTGTGGGGTAGAGTTAGAGTGTATGTCCATGGTGTGATAAGAGGTTTTCGTGCCTGGAGCCATGCAGTGGGGTTTAGCTTCCTGGGGTTAAGCGGTTCCTCTTGTTGTTCTTCTTCTTTAATCCGCTAGCTCGTGGTCCGAGCGGGACGTCCGTGCAACGCATACGCTGCTGTCGGTGCTGCTGGGTCTCGAACTCCATTCACGATTCGTTTCCATTCTGATTTTTGGCGACGGCTCGTGCCTCGATAACTGATAATAATCGATATCGAGCCTCGATGACTGATTTTTTAAGTCACCCTCGATATTCTTTAGCCAGGTTTTCTTTGGTGTCGATTGCTTTTCCAGTCTGTCGGGCGGTCTCGCCAGAAAAGTTTACGTGGCAAGCCGTTATCATCCATTCGGCGCACATGTCCAAACCACCGATGTAGACGTTTTTGTATCTCTTCTTCGGAGTGACACACCGAGAAAATGCCTCAAACATCGCATTTGGAAAACCTTGACCTTGTTGACATCCGGTTTGAGCAGTGTCCACGTTTCCGATCCATAAAGTAGAATCGAAAGGATCAAAGTTCGGTAAAGACGTACATTCGTTTTGCTGGTAATATTTGTTGGTTTCCATATGCGAGGCGAGGCGAATGTTGCTGTAACCTGTCCGATGTGGCTATGCACGTCGACCATCCAATGATCCCAAATATTTGAACATCGGAATCTGTTCGATTTGAGTTCCATCGAGGTGAACTGGCTGGCTTTCGATACGTAAGTTGTGAGCACTTTGGTCTTCTTTTTTACCCGTATCACCGGGCGATGCGGGAAATGTCGTATAACATATCCGTTGCTTTGGCATCCGTGTCGGCGAAGACAACGCTATCGTCGGCGAACATGAAGTCGATTACGAACTTGTTGGCGTCGTATCGAACCCCGCGACGTCCATCCTTGTCGAATCGGAAATTCCTCGAATAAGTCGCTTCGAATACGAAGGCTGCTGGTTGAGCCATCGTACGACGCTTGGAGAAGTTAGATAGTTTTCAATGGTGCGTGTTCAGTTTGCAAGGCTCTTCACAAGCTCCTTCAGTCCATGCAATCGAAAGCAGTTTTGAAATCGATAAAAACGACGACAGTTTTTTTGCCGCAACGAATTCTTTCTTCCATTAGCTGTTGGCCGCAAGGTTATTCCAGTACGCTTCTCGTTCCGATTTCAATTTCTGTCGAACTTCTTTTTTCTCTCGTGGGTGTGGCTCAAAATCGATGTGTTTCAATCATTTTCGCTAATAGACGAGGTCCAGACAGCTGTCCGAGATCCATGGCTGCGTCCGTTTATGGATAGATGGACACAACTCGATTGCACACCCCACAATGGAGTCCGACAACTGCCTTTCTGCTACATTGATCCGGTCCGGTATTTCGACCGCCGGGAATCTGTTGAATAATGCCTTTTGAAACTCTCGCCGTAGGCACGGCCAATTATTTTTGTCTGGTGGTGGCGCCGTTTTTTCTTCGCTCTTTGTAATCACATCTATAATTCCGCTCGAACAAGATAATGGTCCCATCCACAATCGGGTCCACGCATTGCACGTACTCCTTTGAGCGTCGATCGTCAATGTCCTGGATTCGGTAAGTCGGTTCCGCTACGGGCAGTGACATCTTGAAATATACCTTCATCGCCAGAGACCGAAGAGTTTTGTTTTACCAAGCGGTCCCCCAACTAAGTACTAAACTGTGCACCGCTTGACCTACGCAAACGAACGGGAACCGAATATTGCCCGTTTTCTTCGTCTTATATAATTGTTTAAAGCCCCAATTTTAATTCCTTTATTCTAAAACAGTGTAAGCTTGCCGTGCTTTGTTTGGACTATTCCTTGCGTCTTTTATTGGTACGTGCATGTAGCGAGCCGCATTTCGAAAAGTAGAATTTTTACCCAAGTGTACCGTGCCTGCTTCGGGTGCCAGGAAGGCGTTTTGACGACGAGGTTTGTGTCTGTTATAGGCTAGAAGCAGGCGAGTTTTATTTTTACTTGGGTAGGTTCAGTCCCTTAACCCTCTATCCGATACTTGGAAGTAGACTATGAGATGCCGCAGACGAGTTTTGGGCCCTGGGTCATAAGAAGTCCTCAATGCCCTCGAAACCTCAGTTACCGGTGTCCAACAGAGTGAGACCCTACAGGCTCAGGAGCACGTCAAAGCTCTTCAACATGTAGAGAGTGCCTTGATGGCAGCTTGACTATACGAGAGCAGCTCCGTCGTCAGATGGTCCTTTGGCCGAACTGTCAGCATAACTGTACTCCTCGGTATTCATCTAAGCATACGAAGGTACCATTTCAGAATCTTGCCCGTCACCCAAAAGTCCCTGCCCTTGCGGCTGCTTCTGAATCCTTGAGCATCAGCTTGATATAGGAGAACACAGTTCCTTGTTTAACTTCATGCTTAGGATCTTAAATTTTGGGCCAGGTGTTTTGTAAATAATGAACTCGATATTATTCTTACGGATCCCATGAAGAACGAGGTCATTCCCCCTGTTGATTTGATAGTAGGCATGAGTTTACTATCTGGCACGTTCTTTTCATATATTTTCGTAGAAGTAAGAGTAACGCAGTGTATCGTCATCAGCGAAGCTATGAATTGAATTGAAAGGGATTAAAAGTAGGTCATTTAGAAAGATTGAAAAAAGAGTAGGTGATAGTATTGAGCCCTGTGGTACACCGACCCGGTTGATGATGATTTGAATTCGACGCAGTCCGACTCTGACTGAAGGCCCATAATGGAAGAGCTGACTCAATCACGTTTTGTAGAACTGAGTCGATACCAATAGCTTGCAATCTAGCTACCAAAGCTGTTATTTAGTGTTAGGTTGGATTCTATATACCGCATATGCTTTGTGGTAATTATTGCCTCCATTGCTTTGGAGAGAATAAAATTGGTGTTGGGCTATAGATAGAAGGTATATTGGAGTCACCTTTTTCGTTATGGCCTTAACACATGCAACTTTCCAAGAGGCTGTATAAACTCTGGAGAAGTATGACAGAATAACGAGTTTTCCCAGGGTTTCAGCTAAGCTTCAGAAAATCCGATGGAAATGGATTAATCCTAATGAAAGAAACTTTTTAATCTCGTTAGTCGCTCGCAACTCTCACAAGGCATACATTTCTATCAATCAAAATCGAAATCCATCCATCAAGGACCTTTAATTTTTGATATTACATCCCGCAACAAAACAAAGCTATCCTCGAACATTGATTCCACCCCGCACCAATATAATCTGGAAGGAACGAAGACCTCCTAAAAATTATATTCTTTAATAAAAATAAGTTTGATTCCCCTCCGAGGGAGCAGCCCCCGGCAGTCCTACGGGGGGAGTGTCATTAAAGCAATAAAAGGGTTTCGGGGCGCCGCTAGCCGCATTCCTACCACAAGGAAAATTGCGATCAATGAAATATGAAATTAAGTTAAGTGCAAATTGATTCCAGAAGGATTGAGAGTGCTGGCAAGCCGGCACCAGCCACCAGGGAACACTTTCGAAGTTCTTACATCCTTGAAAATTTCTATCGTTATTGCTTTGCCTGTACTCCGCCTCCTGCCGAGTTTTTTTGTTTTGTTCATTCGTTGTTTGTGTGCATGTGAATGTGTGGGTGTGTGTGTGCGAGGATTCGAAATTCAAAACCATTGCAAAGGAAAATAGTTTTTCTATCGGTTACATTAAATTAAATTTCCCTTTTTCATCGAATAGAAAATAGTGGAAAATTTCAATTTCGTATAGACTAAAACTTTTGTGGGTGAACAAGCGCGGGGGTGGGGCGGGGGCGCAGGCAATTGTATTGATTTTGTGTTTTTTGGCTGATAGCAGGGGCGAGAATGCAAGGGATGAATGCAAAGTTTTGAAAGATAATTCTGAATGTTTTGCTATTATCAAAAACAAAACGTGAAAGGGCTTTATTCGATTCCAAGGGGGAGGGGGTGCGATGATTTTAATTAAATGTTGATTTGATTCTGATTGTGTTCGACGTCATATTGAAATGGGAATGGAGGATCAATCCCGCAAGCATTTATTTGATTGCTACACTAACTCTGAACATTCTGACCGCTAGGTTCGCTAAGTGCTAAATTTTTAACGGACTTAGCACTCTGAGATGCCTGAGCTGTTACTACCTGTGAGAGGACCTGCTTTATGAAAAACTTGAGCACAGGAGTAAGTCCGTTTGTACTGCCGACCGTTATATCTAGAGTGCCATGTTAAACATCAAACCCTAATTGGAAAGCAGGGAGAAGAGTGAAAGGGGAACTAAGGGCAGGTATTTAAAAGGAACCCACTGGCCTTATTTAATATTTAATACTTCCCAGACCAATAGACACTGTTTCTGTTATTATAATGACCATCCGTACCTTCCATCAGTAAAGCAACCCTACAATAACATGGAACCGGAAATACGTCCACAGTTGATAAAAGCCAAAAACTCTTGTAATAGTCTACCAAGGCTCTTGGAAGTCGAACCTTCTAACTATGGCATCCAAATTCATGTAGTACAAGACAAGACCATCATATGATTGATCCGGAACATCAATGCTTACCAACAAGCACTCTAGCCTCCTCGCCTTATACACTGAGTTGATGACTCCTTATGTGAGAAAAGATCAGCAGTTCAGGGCCACTTTCGTAACGTAGCGCCATCGAGCTATTTGTTTGTGTCTTGGGTTGAAGCTTTTGCGGTTTGTCTCTTGGAAAGCTTTTGTGTCTTGGGTTGAAGGGGTATGCCACCTTTGCAGAACTAGTTAAACTTCGCAATGATGGGTCTTGGGTGGGATTTTCTGGCAGCTTTGTGGGCAGTGTGTCTTGGGTGGACAATTATGCGCGGTTTAGTCTGGGTTCCAATTCTTGACAGATTTTTCATATTAGTTTTTGTGGAAGCATCCTTCCAGGGAGGTTGATTTTTAATTGTTTACGCGCCAGTTAAAATTCTACATTAAAAAGTAGGTATTGTGGCTTTTAATGTGAAATATTGTGAGCTTTAATTTTGTCTATGACCACTTGCCTACGAAACATTATAAGAAATTAAAATAAAACCCTGAGGTGAACAGCTATACAGGCAGGAAGCTACGGAGCTAGACACCTAAGTTGGATATTGATTGTTACTTCAATGCACAAAGGGAGGAAAACTTTTCGGATTGAAACCTACATAGCCATACAGTTATGCAGGTAACCAAGCTATTGACAAGGAGGAGAAAGAGAAGTGGAGGAGCATGAGTTGTGCCTGGTCTATCTGGTCTGGTCTTCTGCTTCTTTTTTTAAGGCTCTACAGCCTCTCTGGTCTGGTCTGCCTGATCTAGATGACTGTCTCTTTGTGTAATTGTATCAATTTATATACGGAATATTATTGGTTAAATTAAGCCCTCTGGCGAAAACCTATACAGGCAGGCAGTTAAGCAGCTTCAACGATCTCCTATGGGCACCAGGCACACTTAGTTGTAAAATCCCTTATACTGATATGTAGGCTTTAAACCCTTTCCTACCATGCGTACGGATCCATCTGACGAATAAAGCACACCCAAGCCCCACTTTCGCAAGCTCTTTCCCAACAGGCTGCGGTGAGGATCACGTGTAGCCCAGTTGGGCAGAATCACTGTGACAGTAGTAAGCTGTTCATCAAGACCCTGCGCCAAAAGTAAAGTCCAAGTGACAAGCCACTACTGACTGCTTAACCTGGTTCCCAAAGAAGACTCGTCCCCTAGGCTAGGCCATACTATTCTAGGAAAAACCCTATTTAAAAGCGTTCGCAGTTCTGTTAACCAAAAAATGATGAAGGAACAGTATTCGCCTTGCTTTCTAACCGCCTTGAAAGCGCATAGTGGATTATACGCTTCATATCCCACCAAACACATAGCATCTCCTTACATTGGTGCGACATGTTTTAGTTTGGGGTTTCGGGGTGTTTTCTTTGCCTACCCACTGTCTTCGGCGACAAATTTTCATCTTTAGCCACAATTCGATCCAAAAAAGACTCAATCCTGAGACGTAACAGCAAGGAAGAGCATACAATCACTCTCTGCATGAGATTATAAGGACCCCTTTGACACAGCTTACTGACTTTCCCGATGACATGAAAGCAGTGAAGGCGCTTTCATAGGTGCAAATGGTGCTATTACACCGGACTTATTAAATTAAGGTTTTGAAAAAAAAAATCTTTGGAAATGAAACATTGAATAATTGTTGCCTTTTTACTGTTTTTCTACATTGTCCTCCATTGCCATACAAAAATGAACAGTTAAAGGGGCGCAATATGATGTACTGCACCGGGCGCAAAAAATCCCAGCACCCGTCCTGCATAAAGGTATCGAAGAAAGGATGAATGACATAATCTTAGCTCGTCCTATTCCTAGCTAGATCGTCAATAGTTACGATGAAGTTTTGTTTCGCCAGTTTTGTTTCACAGGACTTTCTTGTAGCTAGCTCTACCCTTCTTCTAGGACGAGGTTCATCTTGTAAGCTGTAATTTCGCGTCGTCGTTCCAACCATGTTGATTTGTCTAGAAAATTACAGGATGAATCTCCCCGTTGGAAAAGCCTTTCGTTACAAACCGATAGCTTAAAAAATAAACAGATGACTTCTTTCAGACCCTGTACGTAGCTCCATACAAAGAAAATGATTATAAAAGCCCAAAAAGGTATCGTCAAATGATAGTATTGAAAAAGTCACATAGAACTTTGTTGTATACCGACCTCTGTAACGTAATAGTTAAGGCGCCCATCCCACAGGTCCGCGGTTTGATTTTACGCAGTTTCATCTCCATCGTTTGTCTATTTCTTCCACCTTAATAACATTCTCTTTTTCTTTTCTTAGCTCTTTGTAGCGATTCTCTACCATTTTGTATTATGCCAAATAAGTACAATAATACCTTTGACACATGACAACGTCGTTACGACGAAAATTCGCCGTTAGGACGCATACCCTTATAGAGAGTGTCAGATTCAAGAACGTGTAAAATTTGTTGTTATCAGTAAAATACGTCATTTAGTTTTGACAGTTGTAATAAGTGGATGTAAAGTGAAGAATTTCTCAGTAAAGTCTCTCCATCTGGTATTCTGGAAATATGTAATATGTATTGTTGATTCTCAAATAAAATTAAAATCAAAATCAGACATGACACTAGAAAAAAGCCTAAAAGCGAACCTTTTGCAATAATCTAACAACCGACAGATCACCCTGTATTTAAATTTTCGTCGTTACGACGTAAAATTTGCGTCATTTAGTTTTGTCGGTACGATGCTGAATATTCGTCGTAAGGACGTACTTGTGTCGAAGGTATAGGTTAGGTTAGGTTAGATTAGATATCGCTGAGCTTTTGGTTTAAGCTCATACACTTAGGCCAGAAGGATAGGCCCATTGTGATGCCTTAGTGATCCCACTTTAAACCTGATGTTAAAGTGTCGTTTCTTCGCTAAAACCATCTCGAGGAAGTAATGAATCTTGTAAGTTGCGGGATCCCAATCTTCGAGATTTCCGCAAGGGTGCTTAGAAAGAGTTCGCCAAATGTGGTTAACCCAATTCTGTTTAGGGCCGGGCAGTGACAGAGGAGATGTAGTAAACTTTCTGCCTCGTCCAGATTCTTACAGCTTCTGCAGAAATTGTAGGTCTCAAGACCTAAGCGGGTCGCATGCGTCCATATTAGACAGCACTCCGGTTAGCACTCTCATTATTACTGAGAGGTCTTGTCTCACGAGGCTCAGTAGTGAGGTGGTCCGCCTGAGGTCATAGGAGGGCCAGGTTAATTTGGCCAAAGTGTATTTACTAAGATCCCTCCAATGCTTTTTTGCTTGTTGCATTATATGTTGCTAGCATCGGAGTTTAAAGGTGGCCCAAGGCATACCAACTCTTTCGTTTTCTGGAAGGAGGGTAGCGGTCGTGCCTCTCCTAGCCCGTTCGTCAGCTTTACAATTTCCTTCTATATTTCGGTGACCGGGCACTCATACGAGGAGGGCCCTGCACTGTTGAGCCATCTCGTTAAGATATCTGCGACATTCAGAGGTAGTTCTAGAGCTGTTTGTGCAGGAGCGCAGGGCTTTCAGAGCCGCCTAACTATCTGAGAAGATGTAGACAGTCTAGGACTTTTTCGGTATTGGACTGTGGGTGCTTGGTTCCTCCACAGGTCGTTGGCGTTTAGAGGCTGGTGCACTTCTAAAGTGTTCTAATGTAAAGTCCGGTATGACTTGCTTAGCCCAAGCAATGTCATCCTGGTCTTTGGTGTAGTCCTCCTTCGACACTTGGTCTTCCCTGATCGAGTTGGTGGCCAAGCGGCGAAGGATTCTGCTTTTGCCGGGTTCGGTCTTTTCAGGTCCTTGGCCCTTCCGCAGACTATGCGCTCCCCTGATCCACCCGCAGCGGTGTACGCTGGGCAGCGACGTAGCCGCAAGGAGGAGCAGGTTTGCTAGTGTTCGCTTTTGGGGTCTTTTTCGAGGGCTTGTGGCTCCACTTCCGCTTGGTTTGGGTTGGCTCGGGGGTGCCGTATCCTTGTTATTTGCGGGATTTTTGGTAGCTTCCGGTTTTCGTTTGAGGGAACCGGACCCCGGGTGTGTTGTCTTTTGTTTGGAGTTCTCCATAATTACTCCCACGAGTAGCGGAGAAATGAGGTCCACCCGGGCAGAGATCCGCAGTACCCGGGTAAGCCTAGTTAGAACCGAAGATCGCCAGGTATCCGGAGCACACCGTACACGACTGAGCTATTTTTTTTCTAGGTGCCCAGCCAAGCTGATCATCGGCACGGTTCGCATTACACCTTGATCCGACCCAGAGGATTGCGGGTTGGGGATGGGTAGCAAGGATTGAAAACAAAGAGAGGAACGTAAGGTAGGGAGGACGACTATGTGCTACGTTCGTGAACGCATTGCCCAGGATGAACCAGCGTGATGGAGTCGTCACGCATACGTGGAGGTCGTCGTCATTTCACCCTCCGAAGAAAGCGCTCTGTTGACCATCTGTTATAACTATCCAAAGGGCTACCTCTGATGTCTTGCGCAAAAAATAGTTATAGATATTTCGTTTCAAAAAGTTTGCTTGTAATATCGCACCAGCTTTGAATATGGTTCAGTCTGAAACCAGTTCTAAATCGGCATACGATAATCAATCAATATATGTATATAATATCCTTCCTTGATATTTGATAGAACTATGAAAATCCCCTTTCCACATTAAAAGTTCACAGCTGGAAAGGACCTTCCAAAAAACAATAATCCGCGATCCATCCAAGTAACAAGTGTGGAACCACAAGTTAGTAAACAAAATTCTACTCAGGTGCACTCGAATGCACTTTCTGATTTCGACTGACAAAAAATTTACATTTCACGGAAGACATTTTTGCTGAAAAATACTCTTCTTCTCCTCTATACTCTCGTACATTATTACGTGGAAATGTTTGCGCATAGCCCTGCCACCGTCCTCGAGTACCTATAGAGCAGCAGGAAACTACACACACACACACAGGGGCAAGACCGGTAAAGTTTGCGAAAGAAAACTTTTCTGTAATCGAAAGTCAAACAAAATTTTAAGTTTACCTCATCTTCGCTAACGACGCTAAAGTGCAATCAACTTGAGTGAATTTCAATAAGAACCGAACCGCGATGGCTGCCTAGACCGAACTTTCGAGATAAGTGCGCCAAATAAACAACCCTCAATTGGGTGCAAGCCCTTGTGAGAAAAGTTTACCTTTACCTGTTTACCCCGTGTGCGAGCGAGATTTACACACGTGTACTGACGTGGCTAGAAGCATGCATGCTTGAGAATCTGTGCAATGAAAAGCAGGTGTGCAGCTCTAATATGAGAATGCTGCAAAGTGCACCGGGAAAAGGTTGAAGTTATAAATATTTACAAAAACTTCGTTTCAATTTAATTAAAAAAAAAATTTAAGGATTTTTTTGAAAGGACTTCACTAAAACATTTTTCTAATTCTGAACTCTGACTAAATCGCAAAAAAAAAATTGTTTCCACTTTTACCACATCCTCGAAAAGGATTACAAATTAATGCGAGGCGAAAACGGGGCTCACGGAAAATCCCATTATTTGAAAACTCTGCCTGCGAAAGGCCAGAGCTAATAAAGCTCCAAGGATTGCGCTGTGGTGGCCTCGACAAGGATTTCATAAATGTAAAACATAACGCAAAATTGCAGTAATTTGCCGGGCACAACTGGCAGACAAGGGCCGAGAGCCAAGCCGGCTACTACACTATTTCGTTGCAGGATTCTCAGGATATATTAAAATGCTGGCTTCATATTAAATTTTTTTTCTTGTATCCTGCACTTTTGCATCCTCTCTCTCTCTGATCCTCACACTTTTGATTCTGGTTAAGAAGCATATAAACCGGGATATTTCCATTTCCTTACGTTTTTCCTGGCATAGAAGACTTCTTCCGTTGATTCTAGGAAGATGGTAAAAAAACATGATTTCCTCTGACTTTACAGATATCCAATCCCATGGACCTCTACACATACTGGGGTGGGAGCATATGTGTATTTTTTGTTATATATCTAGAGAAGAAAGTCGCTCCCATTCGAAAGTAGTCGAAGCACCGGCAGTTGAAGATAACCAAGGAAGTTTCAATTTTTAATATTTCTGAAAGCACTCGTCGCTGCATCCTTGGGCAAATATTTGGTGCAAATATTGAGACTTTTCAAAAAGTTCCTGGACCAATAGCTGCTGACTGCAATGGTAGTGGTGGCTGGGTGTTCTTTCGTTGAATATATTGAACCCACCTCTAGTACTAAGCACAACACTATCAAAGGGTTCATTAAGTTGATTGAAAATAGTTTTTAGCTTTGTGGATTGGTTATTTTTTTGCCCGCGCTTACATAAATATAAAATCTAAACAGAGAAAAGTTGAACTTTGTTTACTTTAATCCAGTAATTTACTTCGGGTTTAGTTTTACTGTAGTTGATTTTTATCAGAGATTATTTTTTATAATCTCACTAGATGGACCTGGCATAACTCCTTTTTCCCGCAACAGTTGGCCACCAGATGGCTATTATGTCGCGCGTTTTGACGTTTAGTTGTTTACAGTTATTGTGACAATCGTAATCGGAATTGAAAATCATCCAGTTTCTCCAAGCGTCGTACGATCCGAGGAGTTCCCGATTAAAACGGGTGTCAGACAGGGAGACGTCGCTTCGCCACTTCTCTTTAACATTGTGATCGACGCGATTATGCTTGAATCCTTCGATGGACGACTCAGAGTTCGATACGACACCAACTTCGTAACCGACTTAATGTTCGCCGAGGATAGTGCCGTCTTCGCCGATACGAATGCCGAAGCAACGGACATCTAATACGACATTTCCCCGCATCGCCCAGTCATACGGGTTGTTAAAAATCAATGCGGAAAAGACCAAAGTGCTCACAGCGGAAGGATCGAGAGCCAGTGTTAACCTCGATGCAACCCAAATCGAGCAGATTCCGATGATCAAATATTTGGGATCATTGGTTGAGCAAACGAAAGTTGCATCGACGACCAACTTTCACAGACGCATCAGCTAGGCACAAGCAACATTCGCTTCGCTTAAGTGGTGCATATGGAAACGAACCGAACGTTGATCCTTCCGATTTTTGTTTATGGATTGGAAACGTGGACACTGCTCTAGCCGGACGTCAACAAGCTGGAAGCCTTCCAAATGCGAAGCTTGAGGTAGATCCTCGGTTTCTCACTCCACCATCGCCTTCGAAATGAGACCGTTAGAAAAAGATGCGATCAACAGATACCGATCGAAGAAGAAATACAAAAACATCGACGACGATGGTTTGGACATGTTTGCCAAATGGATTATAACCGCTTGCCACGTACACTTCTATGGCGAGACTGTCCGGCGCAAAAAAAACCTGGCTAAATAATATGGAGGGCGACAAGATTATCAGTTACCGAGGCTCAAGACATCGCCAAAAATCGGCAAGAATGGAAACTAATCGTGAATAGAGTTCGAGACCCAGCGGCACCGACAGCAGCGTATCCGTTGCGGGGGCGTCCCGCTCGGACCGCCATCTAACGAATGAAAAAAGAAAGAATTTTCACGTGTCGGTAATCGTGTCGGACGTTTTGGGGGTTCAAACCCTAGCTAGTCTTTTTTTATCATTGCTATATTCTCCTTGTGCTTAAGTTGGGGTCAGTAGCATCACTGGTGCGGTGTAGGAGTCTATGTGTGTAATGCGGTTTTCGGTATGTGGTAGGTCTTGTATCTGGTCATACCGCAGCACTGGTATAGATAATTCTGCCGGGAACAGCGTCGGATTGTACACCACGACGGTCCAGGAAACACTCCTCAGGTATTCGGTAGTCGGTCGGTATGTGTTACGTATGTGTTATGTCTGCAGTCTAACCGTGCCGCATTATACACCACGACACGGTCTAGGAATCACTACTTCAGTGCATTGTCGGATCGTACACCACCACAAGGCCTAGGCAACATTCCTCAGGTAATGTGTATAGTGTAACCGTGCCGGATCGTACACCACGACACGGTATTCTTCTCCTTCTTTGATCCGCCGGGACGTCCCCGCAACGGATACGCTGCTGTCGGTGCCGCTTTGAAAAAAATAGTTTCTTTGGTTCTTCGAATTGACAGATTCTGGTCGAGTCGGTAGGTCGACCGCCCTCCTCCTTTCACACCCTGGGCTTGGGACTAGTCGACGCCGTAGTTACGACACGGTATAGGACCGGAGAAGGTGAACTCTCCGGAACGAACCTGGTTAAAGACTGAAGCCTGGTGAGGCGGTTTATTTTATAGTTAGAAGCTCGTCGGTGTAGGAAGCTTTAAAGCTTCGAAGTGAAGCTTTCAAAGGAGCATCACCCAGCCTGCTGAGTAAATATTCATTTTCCTAAAGCTTTGTTAGGAGAGTCATTCTGGAGTTGAAACGTGGTACTTTAGTATTTTTCTAACGTAAGCGGAGAGGGTTCTTAGTAACGAAACGTGGTTCGTTACACTACCTTAAAAACTCCCATATACCGTTTTTCATTTGAATTGGAGCTTAATTTTTAAATTCGTCGGCCAAATTTATAAGTTTTGACCACAAAATCCTTATTTGCTACCTCGAAAAACCCTAATTCCCCATTTTCATTGGAACCGGAATAAAATTGGCAAATCGAACCATATTTCTGCGGTCATTTTTAATTTAGGTTATATTTCAGCGGCCATTTTGAATTTAAAAATTTGGGCTTCGCAAAAATTCAAAGCTGTGAGAGGATTTTCAACGAAGCTTTCCATGACAGCGCCATCTAGGAGTGGCTTTCGGAAGTAATAGCATAGCCTATGTTCTAAATTTTAATGTAAATAGCATATTGTTAAAATTTCATTAAGCTCCCCAGTGGGAAAAATTGGGAGCGATGCACAGGGGAGTGTACTTGGAGCACTCTCAAGGGAGCTTTCTTGGAGTTTTCATAAATTTTATATAAAAAAAGAAAACGGGCAATTATCCTCATGCCCATAAAATGTGACATTAGCAAACTCAATAGCCCGGCTCTCGTTCGATACGGAGGACAAGCAGCTTTGGAAGTAGATAGAGTTTAGTTGGGGGACTGCTTTGGTAAAGCCACTCTCGGGCTTGGAAAAAAAGGCAATTGCAAAAGATAAACAAAATAAAAGCTTTTCGATACCGGATTACATACCCACAGGCGCCCATGAATATTTCTTTTTTAAAAAGCTTTTTTATAATGCTCCAACAACGCGATTTTGGGAGCTTAAAAACGTATGCTCCCTCGCAATGACATGCAATGTTAAAAAGAATATAGAACGGGTATGGCAACGGGAGCACTCTATGCTCCTTTTGGATCGCTCCAAGATGGCTCTTGGAGCACTCCTTTTTCCCACTGGGCGGTTACAAGGTGTAGGAACCCATTGCGAACATAAATACATGCACCCATTAATATTTATATAGATAAAAATAACAAAATTCTTTCAGTTTGTGTTATTCAATATATGTAAAAACCCATTTAATAATTTAAGATCAAATAATATTTTAATCATATCCATAACAACAAATAATCGTTTACCTATAGACATTAAAAAGCACACCAAAAACCAAATTTGTAGTGTACATCACCAAATATTCTCCTGAAATACATATTTTCCCAAAAAAAATATCATTTTAATAAAATTTTGAATCTGTAATTACAATTAATAGTGCTTGTTAAAAACTTTGCATAAAATACAATTACAATTCTGAATTAAAGTGACAAAAAAACCTTTCATTATTGTGAACAATATTATCTTTCAACAACAAAAAAAATTTAATTAATATCACTATATCTGACATCACATCACAATACAAAACTTTTAAATTACATAACCTACGAAAATTTTAAAACTCATGATTACCCAGGAAAAAATCAATTTTTTGATTCTGCCATCAGCAATTAAGTGATTCCCTCTCGATTGCTACTATAGACAGAAAAACTTTTTTTTTTAAATATTCGAAATGAATTTATTGAAATGGTTTCAAGTGCAGATGAGATTTGCATAGCTCCTGACCCAGTGATAAGTGACTGAATTTTTGTTAATAAAATAATTAATTTCAATTTGAAGCCTTCCCACCCCCCGAAAAATCGGAGTCATAACAATTTTACGTTTTTATTTACTTTAAATTTAATACAAATGAAAAATAACTAAAAAGTCGCATGTAATAAGTCCAGAGTATACAGGAAGTATAAGCTTTTGAAGGGAACACTTCTTTTGTGAAAGGGAAGTGTCGGAAGGTTAAAAAAGTGAAAATTTTCATGCTGCAGTGGAGATCAACGTTTGTCAAAAAAAAATTGTTATTGACAAAAGTTACAGAAAGCATAACAAACACAAACAAGGGTAAATTCAAAAACTCATCACTGCCGCATCAATGCAGAATTCAGCTACAGACTTCAAATTGATGTGATGAGTTTTTGAATTTACCCCAAGTCATCATGCATAGCAAACTAGGAGTTCGAATGCTTCCGAAGTATATTTTCAAAAAGCAATCAGCTGAGCTTTTTTATTCAGAATCCAGCTTTCCTTTTAGTTTATGTCATAAAAGCTTAAGATTTATAGCTTTCGTGACGTCATACAAAAATATGAAGCTTTAGTAATAAAAAAGCTTCTTAATACATGTGCTTTTTTGTATCATGAAAACTTTCCTCAAAAAAGCTTTCAATATGGTAAAAAATTTAAATATTTTAATGGATTTTAAATTTTGACATTTCGACAGTTGGATACATGTAGTAGGGATATACAATACACATCGAAGCATCGAAGTCACTCGATAGAATCAATCCGATGTTTTGAAAAGCTATTTATTTACTCGATGCATAGATGCATTTTCAAAAAACAACGAATCTTTTTGAAACTAGAACAAACCTTGCTAATTTAAGTTAGGTTATGTATGGCTGAACTGCTGGTGTTAACTATAACTGAAAGGTCTACTCTTCCGAGCTCAGTAGTGAAATAGTCTCCTGGGACCATAAGAGGTCCAAGTTGTTATGGCCAAGGTGCATTTATTAAGGTCCCACCAATGCTTCTTTGTTTGTTGCATTGTGTGCTGTTTCAATCGGGGTTTAAAAGTGGCCCAAGGCATACCAACCCTTTCCTTTCCAGGAAGGAGAGTTCGTCAGGTATATAAGCTCAGAGGAGCTTCTTGTCCAGAATTATTCCCAGATCTTCGGCACTGTTGTTATATTTGAGACTAACATTGTTAACCCGGGAGTGTTAAGAGTGTTTTATACCTCCTCGTGAAAGGATCGATTTTGTTTTTACTGGATTGACGCTGAGTCGGCGGATGACAGTCCAGCTTGAAAGGGTTTGGAATTCCGTCTCCGAGATCACAGAGGACTTGTGGAAACGTCGTCCAGGTATGCCAGGACGTGATGACCCTCTTCCGCCATGCGTCGCAACAGCTGGCTCATGGTTACGATCCATAGGATTGGGGAAAGTACTCCTCCTTGCGGGGTGCCTCTATTGAACTTCTTTTTGGGAATACAGGGTGACTTGAGGCAAGCTTCTTTGCGATTAGCCTAGTATGGTAACCCCAATTTCTTTTTAAGGTTGTTTATTTTGGAAGGGGAGTTTCGCTAGAGTCTTGCAGTTGAACCTCTATAAACCTGTGGTCTGAAAAGGAGTGTCCAGACAAATATTCGGTCAGAGTGGCAGTCTAAGACAAGGGTGATGTCCAGCCCTTTGATAACAAAGGTGGGATCATCACCTTTTTTTACAAATAACAACTTCGACGTTTAGTAGGTAGTTGAAAATATCCTCACCTCAATCATTGGTTTCCAAGCCGCCCCATTGTGTATGGTGTGCATTTACAACACCTGCCATAACCAGGACCGTGATAGCATCAGTTTTCCTTATCAGATACTGAAAAGCCAAAGGAGGAAGAGGGCCCTAATCTTCGTGGGTTAGATAGAAAGAGACTAGTAAGATCTCCGTCACTAAATTTAGAGAGGAAAGGTGCATATGTTATTTTTGACCAGAATACCTGTTCTGGGGTTTCCCTTACCTTTGGTAAGTTTCTCGCGCCCTTTTTATTCTACACCTACAGGAAGGAACCATAACAAAGAGAAAGCAGCTCTAAAGAGCAAAACGGACCCCCCTTCCTTTTAGGCCAACTACTCCATGTAACAGTAGAAAATTACAGGCGCGCCAGATCTAGGGAGTAATAAAGCCTCGGTAACGTCGTTACGACGAATGCCACTTTAGCATAACACACGAAAATCATCATTATGTTTTGACAATTGGAATAAATGAAGAATGTCTTCTTGTTCTGTTGCCAAATTGTTTAACATGTTTTTGAGGTCCTGGTGTCTGTGGGCCAGCAAACAGATATCATCGGCGTAGTCGAGGTCCTTAAGGCGGTCTACCAAACCCCGTTGTATGCCGCCTGTTCTATTATCTAGAGCGCCGACAAGGATGTCATTTATTACTATAAGAAATAGTAATGGCGAAAGTAGGCATCCTTGTCGTACTCCTGAGCTCACCTCAAAGCTGTCGGATAATTTTCCATTATGGAGAACTCTGCATTTGGAATTGTTATATAGGGCTTTTATCAATTCTATTATTTTATCGGGCAGTCCACGTCGCCGTAGTGCCTTCCAAATGAAGCTCCTATTAACCGAGTCGAACGCTTTCTCATAGTCTACGAAAGCAAGGTAAAGGGGGGATCGGAATTCAGTAGATTGCTCCACAATTATTCTCAAGGTGTTAATATGATCAATATAGGAGCGGCCCTTCCTGAATCCGGCCTGCTGCCTCCTAAGCGTTCGATCAACTGCCTCACTTATCCTAGATAGTAGATAGGGACAAAATTTTGCCCACAGTAGATAATAAACAGATACTTCTCCAGTTGTCGCATATTGTTAGGTCCCCCTTTTTTGGTATTTTGACTATGATACCTTCCGTCCAATCCTCCGGAAAGGTACAGGTGTTCCATGCTATTTCTAGGATTGGCTGAAGCGCATCTGCTATGAGGCTTGAGTCGGCTTTCAACAATTCTGGCGGGATGCCATCTTTTCCTGCTGCTTTACCATTGGCCATCGCATGAGTTGCGGTTACTATTTCCGTCTTGGATGGGGCCCGAGTGGCGATTCTTATTGGCTGTGCATTGTTGTTGTTTTCCTGAGGTTCCTGTGTAAGTGTACCATTCAGGGCGGCGAAGAAGTAATATCTCCATCTTTGGAGTTGCTCCTCGTCGCTGCACAGCAGCCTTCCATCCGCACTCTTAACGGCATGCTTTTTAGTAGAGTGCTTTCCCGAGAGCTGTTTAGTGATTTGGTACAGCACCTTACTTTTGCCAGTGTTTGCCGCGTTTTCCGCTTTTTCTGCGAGCTCATTTATCTGCTGCCTTTTATCACGCCGGACACTTCTCTTAACCTCCCGATGTAATTGGGAGTATTCCCGTTCTAATTGGTGCCCTTCCGCGTTCTATTTTTTGCCAGGTTGTGTCCGAGATCCAGTGTTGCTGGTTTCTTTGGACATAACCGATGCTCATTTCTGCAGCCGTCAATATCGCGCCCTTTGTCGTACTCCACAATTCTTCAATATTTGTGTCGTCAGAAACGATTTGCTGGTTTAATAAGTCTTGTAGGTCTCCAGCAAATTCCCGCTTTTTAACGCTCTCCCGCAGGAGGTCTACGTTAAACCGTCTACGGGTTCTAGCAGTTTGTTGCACGTTTCTGATTGCGGCGATTTTAAGGCGAATAGTTGCTACAACCAAATGGTGGTCGCTTCCAGTATCCGCTCCCCTGAAACTCCTGACATCCTCAAGAATAGTTCTCCATCTGCGGCTGACGGCCACGTGATCTATCTGATTTCTCGTCCTACCATCGGGCGATACCCAGGTCTCTTTGTGTATCTTCTTGTGACAAAAGTAAGTTCCACCTACCATGAGTTGGTGGGAACTACAAAAGTCAACGAAAAGCTCACCATTGTTATTGGTAACTTGGCTTAGGCCTTGGTTTCCAATTGTATGTTCAAGGCCGGTGTTGTCACGGCCGATCTGTGCGTTTAAGTCACCCATTAAAACAATGATGTCTCCCCTTGGAATAGAGCGAAAAACCTCATTCAGTCGCATATAGAACTCGTCCTTGATGTCATCTTCTGCCTCTTCAGTTGGAGCATAGCATTGGACTACCGTAGTACTTCTTAGTCTGGTACGCAGGCGCACGGTAATAATCCTCTCAGAAACTGGTGACCAGCTAATGAGGCTGGACCTGGCTTCTTTGGTGAGTATTACGCCAACGCCACTCCTACGGCTTTCAGTTTCGTTTCTACCAGAATATAAGAAGGACTCTCCGTTTGGGCAGATATGCTCCCCCGCATCGGGCCATCTGGTTTCGCTAAGTCCCATGATTTTGATTTTATATCGATTCATCTCGTTGAGGACTTCATCCAGCCGTCCCTCAGCAAGCAGTGTTCTCACATTCCATGATCCGATTCGTGTCCTTGTTCGAAAAGCAAAGGTCGTCGTCGTGTTGTCCATCCGGTTCCGAGGCATTGTTTGCCGATTCGTAGCAATGGTGTTTTTTATGGGAGCGGGTTGCTAACCCTCAGCCCAACCCACTTAAAACTCTGTTTTGTGGCGCAGAGAGCTCGCCATTCGCCCGTCTCCCGTTAGCTCCTTCCGAAGAAGTACCCCAGGGGGCACCGCGGGGAGGTGGGATTAGGACTTGCTAACAGGTCTGCTAGGTGTTCGTCTGCAGTAACTTTTCTCGGGTCTTGACAGAAGTGACAAATCGGGTGCCACCACTTTCCGAGGTCTTTGTTAGCCGTTCGCCCCCCAGGGAATGAAAATTATAAAAAAAATTAATTCTTATTAGGTTTTTGTCCATACGCCGATCTTTCAATCTTCTAATCTGGAAACAAGTAATATTTTTTCATATTGATTTTCAAATAAAATAAAAAGTCAACGTATACTGCAAAAAAAACCCCTAAAAGTAAGCTTTTTGTAATAATATATCGACCGACAGATGGTCCTCTTTTTGAAATTTCGTCGTAATGAAGTAAAATTTGCGTCCTTGATTTTCGTCGTTAGGACGAATATTCAACAATAAGACTCCATTTGAAATTTCGTCGTAATAAGGTAAAATTTGCGTCCTTGATTTTCGTCGTTACGACGAATATTGCGCATTCGCGTGGGAACAACGTCCATATGTCAAAGGTATAAGATGGATGTGACTACGAGTTTTGCTGGCATCTTAAAATACTGAGTCACAATTTTTGGCATGAGCTCCAGCATGCTTCAGTCAGTTTCTCAAATTGAACTATTGCTCTGTGGCAGTGCCCATCACAGATTTTTCTCATGTTCTTACACTTTCTGGAAGTCGAGGTAGTTTCGGTCATGATTCAGTTTCAACGATCACTCGATTTTTTTTAAACTAGAAAGTGGCTCATGGTCCCTTGTGTAGGAATGGCCATAGAGCAATGATTCCAAAAGAGGGTTCCCGCGGAACCTTACGGTTCCACGAAAAAAATTTAGGTTTCCGTGTCACCAAATACATTCGCATACTCACTGGCGCTGCGCCACCCGTTTAACGCGTTCTTGCTAATCAGAAAGTGCGAGTTGCCCTTCTTCCTTGAAATTTGGTCTACGTCATGCCGCATAACATTTTGGCCGCCATTCCATATTCCCATGTCTCGGGTGTTGTGAAGAAAATGGTAATCCGCCCTCTTGAGATGGCCGCCATGGGCCAAACGATATATTAAGTATACTATATGGCTTATGGTGTTCTACTTATCATACCCTTTCATTTGATACCCATGTCGAAGGGGTTGTGAAGAATATTTCAATCCGCCCTCTTGGGACTGCCGCCATGGATCTAAAGGTATATTGGTACAATTTATAAAATTCCCCACAAAATATCACCATAATCCTGCAAGCAAATCAGTGATAAATAAAGACTTCACAAGCATAAAATTTACACCAACATCATGCAACCGCATTTAGTCCAGCAATAAAAAAAATCACCCCGTCAATAATATATTTAAAAAACAATTCAAAAAGTCTCGAAAATTTAAAATTTAAATGAACACAATAACCCTAAAAGAATAAAACCCTTTACAGTCTCCCCCGAAGATAGTTAACTCTACAGAAAAGCACATCCACTCAACAAATTGCCATTTCAGCAGAAAACACTTCTTTTTTTCTCATTAAAAATTCTTTAAGGACATATTCTCAACCACATAAGAAACTGAAGAAATCCTTGAGAGCGACAAATATCCACAGAGAGCAAAAAAAAACACCCCCGCCCTGCTCCGTGTCTGCCTTGGCCGACATCTAGCCAGTATCTCTATTAAGCCCCCCTATCTTCCCCACCCAAACGCTCAAAGATGAAGATGTTTCAGGACTTCATGGCTTCATAAAATTTCGACTCCTTTCAGTAAAAAAGGAGTTTTTTTTGTGCTCTTCTTCATTCGTTAAACACACATACAGAACATACTTACAAACTTGTATATAATAGACTGCTGTTTTCCATAAAGCGATTGTGTGTCCTTAAGGAAACTAAAAAGGAGCCACTCATTGTCAGCATCCCTGAATTTGAAGTCCGGTGCTTTCACCAGCCCGATCTTCCTTGATCCCTTAAGAAGGACTAAAGACTCCGGCAAACATTCATCTCGACACGTCGTCCACTAACACACACAGATGCCCCCCAAACACCCAGGAAGGAAGTAAAGAAATCCTGGGAAAAGTAAAAAGAGGAAGAAGGTGCAGGGTAGGAGGGGTGGGGGCACCCAGGGTTTTGACAAAATCCTCCTTGTTTCTAGACACACCACCCACTGCTAAGGGGAAATATTTTCCATCCCTTCCGGTAGGTCCTTTCAAGACCGTTTTATGAGTCAATTTGCTACACCTTCTCCGAATAACCGTAAAGTGTTTAACGGTTGACTTTTCCGCCCTTTTGGCCCGGCCAAGGGTTTGGGGGATAACTGGCAACTTATGGCGGAGCGAAAGCAGTTGCCGGGTGGGGGCGGCGGGCGGTGGGAATGCCGGCAGAGGAATCTAGCGGCCCGCAATAAAACTCGGGTACAAGAAAAATATTTTATTGCCGTCATTGACAGATTTACGGGCGGGATTTTCCGCTAATTTGGTTGAGTGTGAAATTCCATACAAACTTTAATGAGGACAGTTTTGGAGTCGTTGAATTGCCCGACAACATGTCGACAGCTGCGGAATTATGACAGCTCGGGAAAATGTTGACTGCCACTTACACGAAAAAGTGGCCATTTCCAGTCCCCCACCCCTTCGCTGCCGCTGCATTGCGCCGTCATTGCTCAAAACATTTTCTAGAAGTGCTTCGGCTGCTCTTATTACAGCAATAAAATTACCGTTAATCACCAATATCTCGTCAATAAATTTCACCAACTTGAGGCAGCTTCCAGCCCCCCAACAACGTCACGTAATTGCGCTCCGCGCTCAAGGACCCTTCAACGCACTCGAACCTGCTTCCAGGGGCCTCTGGCTGCAAGCAAGTCAGAGTGTTGTCAGGTGCAGCCGCTTAAAATGCTTCTCTCAACGCCATCTATGATGACAGTTGCATGGATTTTCTCAAATTGAGCCAATCGACCTCCGCCCAAGTGCCGACGACTGTAGACTTTTCAGTTCGGATGCTGTCCCATGAGGATTGCTCTATCTGAAGCCGTTCTCCTCACCCCCCCCCCCCCCACTTGCATATGATGATGACAGGAACAAAAGGTGAAAACTTTCCCATACATTCCAAGCTCGCCTGCCGGAGCTGCTCCTTCTGTTCGGGCCAGGATCGTGTTTAAATGCTCCTCCGGGCGGCTCCAGTCCTCAACTGTTAATTTAGGAGCAAAGTTGTGGAATGGAGTTTCTCTTGTTGAACACACACTCAGGAGTCAATAGGCATCCAAAGCCCCATTCCGCCAGCGACTCCATGTGTATACGCTCTGTGGAATCTCTTTAGGAGGATCTCTGTGTACCCCCGGCCCGGCAATGGAAGGATGTGCTGCTGCTGCTCCTCGCACAGAATCATCCTAACGTGCTGCTGCTCTCCAGAAGTGACACTAACATGGCGCTTCTGACAATTTTGTGCTGCTGGCGCCTGAAGTGCCGTTTTGGGGCCAAATTAAAATCATTTCCGCGCTCGAGGGGCTGTTGGAGAGGATTTGCTAAAAGTCCTGGATGAAGTGATTTCGATGTGATGACGATTTTAGCAGATAATTATCCTTTAATTACTTCTGCATGGTAAAATTATTATTTTCCGTGTTGGCAGCTGAAGCGTTTGACTTTAATTGGGTTATGAATGTCACTCTGTTTCCCGCCTGCAGGAACAAATGGCCAACGCGTTAACCTTTTTAGGATTTCGTGGAAAGGAATAGCTGTTGCCGTTACTGGTTGCATTTAAGGGGGTTGTGTTGGAGTTTCCATGCGCATTTATTATTTATGGAGATCTCGTTGAACGAGGGGTTGAAAGAAGCAAAATGATAAGAGACAACCATAAAATCAACATTGTCAAGATATAGAAAGTCGAACCGAAGCGGACTAAGCAACTCTGCTTCCCCGAAGCTTCTCTTAAGTACCAACTTCCTAACAAGGTTTCAGGAGAAGATAGCAGTATTATGGGAGCACGTCACTTGGTGGCTTATGGAGTGAGGGTTTTACTCCATAAGTCACCAAGTATGGATAACAATTCTGGATAACATATCCAGAAGACGCTATTGATCCATGGCTGGTGCTAATCTATAAGAAAGCGCTACACAGCAACAACTTGCCCCACTTAAGGAGGAATGCCGAAGTGATCCTCAATTTTGGGGCAAAATATCTTCGACTCCTTGTCGCCCCCTGTGTAATCAACTAACTACAAAAGTACGGAGCACACTCTTCAAAGTCTGCCTACCAAGTAAAGTTATCGTGTCGAGGCAATAAGTAGTTTTGCACTGTCATTTACCGATCTCCTCAGAGCACCAGGCGTAGCCAGCTGTATAGTGACTTATCCTGATCTGCCAGGATGTATCTACTCTATCTTAATATACTATGGACCAATTACATTGCATTAATCAGCCCTGAACCCAATATTGGAACACCCACCAATTAGGTGTGCCGATCGGACGTGGATGAAAAACGCGTGCCTGAATTTGCCAACTCTAAATGGCACCTTCCTATGTCCTAACGTGACTTAAGAATTATAGGAACGCACAAGAAAGGATGTCAGGCCACTTATTGGCTTAATCGCCGCCCCTCTAGCAGCTAAAGATTGTTGGAACACGACAGAAAGGATATCAGGACACTTGAAGCGTTCACTACCGGCCACTGCGTTCTGCTTTACCATTTATGAAGGATAGTTAGACCGAAAGACCCCACCGCAACAGAGAACCAGGCTTGAGAAAGTTGAATCCTCCGCTATAGGAGGCTAAAGAAAAAAAAAGAAGAACAAGCGATCTTCAATTTGAAGATAAGTAGACGTGAGCACAAAACTGAAAATATTATAAACCTTCGTCCTGAAAAATATACAGAAGTCTGCCAGCATGCATATTGTAAGGAAAAATAGCAGTGCTCCACACTACACGAAGTACTGCGAACAATAGAACCCAGTCTAGGATATTCAAGGCGGTTTCAACAACATCAGCACCAAAGGCACGACCGAAATTCGAAATCCACAATAGTCAAAGCAACAGTAAAGGCGACATTCGGGGAACTGCTCGGACGTAGTACACTCGACCATGATGATACTAGTATCCGGAAAATTTCACTCCATAATCAGCAACCACTACCTGGTTTCGACGTCCAAATCAAACTTCCACAATTTCATGGTTAGTATGCCAGTAAGTCGTAGTCCCGAGAAGTTAGTGTGCAATGTTACAATTTGGCGCAATGTTACACTCCGAGTCTTCGAACGCTTCACGCATAATCGCGTCGATTACTACGTTGAAGAGAAGTGGTAAAGCGACTTCTCCTTGTCGGACACCCGTTTGAATCGGACACTCCTCGGATAAGTCGCATCGAATACGAACGCTGCTGGTTGAGCTATCGTACGACGCTTGGAGAAATTGGATGATTTTCAATGGCACGTGTTCGGTTCCCAAGACTCTCCACAAGCTGTTCCGATCGACGCAATCGAAAGCAGATTTGGAATTGATGAAAACGACGACGGTTCGTTTGCCGCAACGACTTCTTTCTTCCATTAGCTGGAGAAGTGCCTCGATTTTATGATTTTCGTAAATACTTTGCCGACGATCGAAAGGAGGCTAATACCGCGATAATTCTTGCATTCCCGGATGTCGTCTTTCTTCAAAATTGGGACAACGATCGCTTTCTTCCTTGCCGAAGGGACACGATCCGAACTCCATATGTGTGTTATGAGGACATGAAGTCGTGGTGATAAGACATCACCTCCAGTGGTTACTTGATCTATTCCCGGCGCTTTTTCATTTTTCAGCGATTTTATTGCTATCTTCACCTCGATAATTGTCAGTTCGGTATCGAGAAACTGATTCGTCGGCTGTCCGATAACCGGTGGTTCGGGTGCTGGACCTTGCGAGGGGTCGTGGTTGTACAGCTGGTGGAAGAATTCTCTACACCGCTTCAGGCGTTCATGGGGAGAAGTCACAAAAGCTCCATCCGATTTTTTTATGTCGTCGTTTGTTGATGTCTGTCTGGTACAGCGTCCGGTACTCGTGCTTCGACGCCGACGCCGCTTTTTCCATGTCGGCCGCAACGTTATTCCAATACGATTCTCGCTCCATTTTCATTTCCTGTCGAACTTCTTCAATCATCAGTAATGTTCAAAGTCGGCGTGTTTCATTCGCTTCGGCTGATCGACGAGGTTCAGACAGCTGTCCACGAGCTCCATAGCGGCGTCCAGTGTACCCCAGGGCAGTCATCTAGGCCCTCTCTTGTTCAATATATTTATCTCTGATTTGTCCAAAAAACAGAAGGATATTCCACATCGCTTTTACGCAGACGATTTAAAAATATTCAGCACTAGCATAAAACCCGCGTGCCTTGCAACGCCTTCAAATAAAACCTGTTTATTATGTGCAATGTTTTCCTTCAAAAAAAAAAAAAAAAAAAAAAAAAGTCAGCTGTTATTATCCCTAAAAAGGGTTTATTATAGTGCATTTTTTAAATAAATTGATGCGTAAACAAATTGATGCGTACCTATATCACCTCTGCTCAACAAATCTGCAAGTTTTGAAGCAGAGATTGGCATGTATATGTCTCAAGAAGTGACATTTTAGGGTTTGACGAACGTTCGTTAAGTTTGTTCGCCCATTTTCGTAAGAAAGAAATTATGAAACAATCACAAATGAATATTAAATAAAGTGAATTTCGAGTCATTCATTTCTACGTGATTATAGGGATGCACTGTCAAAATTTCAGCCCTTCAGCTTCAGAGGTTTGGGTTAACCCCATTTCACCCCCTTAGGGAATGAATTGCGAAAAATCGCTTTATAGTGGATGTCCATGCCATCATAGGGATGCACTGTCAAAATTTAAGCCCTATAGCTCCAGCGGTTTGGATTAACCCAATTTCACCCCATTAGGGGATGAATTTTGAATAATCGCATTTTAGTGGATGTCCACATCATTATAGGGATGCACTGTCAAAATTTCAGCCCTATATGTAGCTCCAGCGGTTTTGAGTTGACCCCATTTCACCCCCTTAGGGGATGAATTTCGAAAAATCGCTAGGGATGCACTGTCAAAATTTCAGCCCTTTAGTTCTAGCGGTTTAGGTTGAGCGTTGTCTGTCAGTCAGTTACTTTTTATACAATAGAAAAAAAAAGTAAAGAAAAAAATCCCCTTACAACTTATTTAACCCCATTTCACCCCCTTCAACCCTTTTTTTCTCCGTAAAAAGTAGCCTATGTCCGTCTCCAAGATCTAAACTATGTATGTCTGTAGCAAATTTCATCAAAATCGGTCCAGTGGTTTAGGCGTGAAAGCATAACAGACAGACAGACAGACAGAGTTACTTTCGCATTTATAATATTAGTAAGGATTATAAGGTCTAAAAGTGACGTATCGTTCTTTAAGTCAAAACTGCTCTGCAAAACTGGTACGCAACGAATAAACTGCGTCTATTTTTTATATGAAACAACCAAGCACAGGAGTAACCCCTTATACTACCAGTCCGTCATGTCGTTCAGTACATGGTACAATGTCTAGTAGTAAGCTTGGTTTGAAGAATAGAGGAGAATAGGAAAGGTTAGAAGGGGTTTGGAGGGTGTAAAAGGCATTAGGAGGCTTGTTTGGCGATTTGGAATATGTGATCATTCCATTGCAGATGCTCCGTTAAAGTTACCCCTAGGATGTTGAGAGTTGAGTCAGCCGTTAGATTCTCTTTATCCACTGAGATCGGAGGAAGGTCGGTATAATTTTTGTTAGAGATCAGACAGTATTTCGTGTTCATGGTATTGAATTCGACGCGGCGCATTTCGCCCCAATGAAGAATCGATACGATATCCTGGTTAATCGAAGTGGACATCAGTTGACGGTGGTAAAGACAAGGTCTGGCACGTGCTTGTCTTATATTGTCAAAGGAGTAAGAGAAATGCAAAGTACCGTGAAGTGGGTTGGAGGGGATTGAGAGTAGATCATTAACGAAGATTAGAAAAAGTACGGCTGAAAGAATCGACCCCTGGGGAACTCCGGCCGAAATGACATGGGTGTTAGATTCGACACCATCCAATACTACCGAACGGCCTGAAAGAAATCTCTTAATCCAGTTCCTTAGAATTAAGTGTATACCAATAGCTTGGAGTTTATCTGATCAAGGGTAAAGTCGAATGTTTAGAAAAGCATAGCTGACTTCACTGGTTTTGAAATTCACGTCCAATCAAGCTAGTTGACTCGTTTTGAACGCGTTTGCCAAAAAAGGCCAGATTGGTCTAGTGGTCTCCTTATTAGCGATACAGTGAAGTTTCTCAAACATTACAGACTCAAATTTATCTAAAAAGTTGCAATTATTAGAATTATTTGAATTTTCAGATTCAGAGTTTTCTCTGTACGACGAATGATTGTCTGATGATAGCAAGCCGCCAACACGAACGACCATGCCCCAGAATGGAATCCAATCACGGACTTATGTTGCCAATAGTCAGTGGCCTTAACCCCTTCGCTATTGTTTCAAAACTAACTAAAAATGTTTTTCAACTACATAAAGCATAAATCAAAGGAGTTTCACTTAAAGCATTCCTTCTAAATGGTTATACTATAGCAGTTTAAGATTCCTCAATGTCATTCTTCCTCTACGTCAGCTTTATCGTCTCTCCCTCTGTCTCTCCAAAAAAACAAAAGACACCAAAATAAGCCCTTGATATATTATATGAATACACATCAAAGAATAAAAACATGTTAAAGCGCGACAGGAAGTAAAGATAAAAATGTTGTGGAACATCCTTTTTCTTGAAGCGCGCAACAATAGATAAAGAAACATAGACGACGACGACGTCGAGAGAGAAGTGAGTAAAAAAAGACACAGAAAATAAACATTTTTCTTCCCTATGAAAATGAGCGAAATACTGAACTAGACATCCTGTCACGGAAGTAACTTTCCTCTTGACATGATGCTCTGGGATTGTCAACACTTTTTTTATCCTTCATAAATCCATTTTCCACTTTATAAAGCCCTCAGAATTATGCCTTGCATCAGCAGCAACAAAATTTTCATTTTTCCGAGCGGATAAGTCTGTGCTTCTGACTATCAAGGATGAGGCGCTGGATATGTGAATACACACACCCATACCCCAGGCCCGTATCCATATCCATATACCGAGTATCCCTGTGACTATGGAGGAAGGGCGGGAAATGAAATCGGGTGAGCTGCGGACATGGAGAAAAAATGCTGCTGCAGGAAGGAGTGGGGGCGGGGGTGGAACAGATTTTAAGCCATATCCCCGCAGATTTTTCCCCGTTTTCTTATCTGGATTTTCTTCCTTTCTGCAGCAGTGATGTAAGCTTTTTTCGGGTGCTCTTGTAATGCGATGCTCTGTTATCATATCCGTGAATGATATCACTTAGGTAAAGCACCCCAAGTGACACCTCATGAAGCTGGCTTAGGGTGCTGCTTAAGGGAGTTTAAGTAATGAATTTTTTGTGTTGTTGTTGTTTTTGTTATGGGGACTTTATGGCCCGTGCCAAGTTGAACGGTGATGGATGCGATTTTGTTGTTAAGCAGGATGTCTCAGGATGTAATTGGTGGATGCACAAGGAACAATTGAAGAATTTGCTTAATATTTCGGTTTAGTTCAACAAAATAATGAATGTAATGTGCAGGAAATTATGCAAATACCACAAAGTACACCTTCTTGGCCCTTTCTTACTTTAAATCCAACTTGTTACCATCGATCTTGACTCATTCTTCGGCAATTTGGAATACTGCCTAGTCAACGCAAGTTGTTGGTATCGATTTCCTTCGCCCCTTACCCTAAGCCCAGACAATCCAGCACCCGAAGTAGAAGAAGTGGAGAGAGCCAATTGTCTGGAGCTTATATGCTTGCTTAAGCTATGGATTTGGTTTTCTGTTTTCATCAAATCTATCACTCTCTGTGCCACAGGACCAATTCGTTCAGTATGTAATATGTTCAGATGTAGTCTAGATGGATAAATCCAGAATGTATTAGCGTAATACAAGTAAAAGAGTCAAGTGCTTCAGAGCGTACAATTATTCGGTATAAAAGAAAACACATCACCCTTTGTTCGCCTACAATTCTAATAAATAACTTACCAGTATGCAATCTTGAACTTAAGTCCACTTCCGCACTTGAACTTAAGTCCACAAAGAACCAGCAAGGATAAACTTTGTTTGAACTTTTATTCTAAACATCAACTTAGGTTATCCCGGACAAAATCGGAAAGCTGAATTAAGACAGTGATATAACACCGTATTTTGTGCAACAAAAATGGAAATAATAAAGTTTTCATAAATTACACTTTTTTTTACATAAAAGCAACGTTCACAATGTTGTAGTAAGCTTTACGCTGAGCTTGAGCATTTTGTCGGGAGCTTTTAACAGCTTTCATGTCAACAGTGCTTCAAAAATATTCTTGTCTCTTCAATACAACATTTATCACCCTCGAAAAATGTAAGAAATCTCTCTCCAGTTCGTATTTACAATCTCACCACGCCTCGGTTTAAATTGGATATTTTACTGCGGCAAAAGCAGTAAGAAAATGTCTCTGCAGTTCGTGTTTACAATCTCACCTCTCCGCAGTTCGAATTGGATATTTCACTGCCGCCAAAGAAGTAAGAATATGTCTCTCCACTTCGGTAATTTACAATCGCACAATACACACTCATAGGCCCAGTAGTACATTATTTTTGAACCGGGACATTTAAAAAAGTTGAGGCCTCAGTACAATTTACTATCGTATACGGGACGAATGAACTGCGTCTTGTAAGTCCGGTTCAACTCTAGTACATACAACTGACCATAGGAGAAACACTGTTTTATAATATCGACACCAACAAATTGCCTTTGGCCATACGTTTACAAATTGGAGTTTTCTCGCGTAAATAAGGGAATTTGGGAATATAATCGGAATCAGAACACATATGGCAAAATTCGCCAGCCATATTGACCTCAACTTTTTGAATTTATAAGTTTTGATCACAAATTCATTATTTACTATATTAAAAACCCCCTATACCGATTTTCATTGGAATCGGAAAACAATTAGTACAATTCGTCCGCCATATTTGGCCCGACATTTTGAATTTATAAGCTTTGATCGTAAATTCGTTAATCAGAATCTTAAGAACCTCCAGAAACCAGATTTTCTTTTAAGTTGCCTGTAAACAAGCAATATTTTTCGGTAATGTGTGGTCGACAGTGATAGCTGAACAGCATTGCTCAAAATTTAGCATTATTTCCGGGAAATCGGGCTTCGAGGTGCATCGTGGGAGACCCCCACGGACCTTCACGCAAAAATACAAATCTGTGCGATGAATTTCAACGAAGCTCTCCATGACAGGGCCATCTAAGAGTTGCTTTAGAAAGTAATAGAATAGCCTATGTTCTAAAGTTTTAATGTAAATGGAACATATGTAGTTAAAATTTCATTAGGATCGGTTGCACGGTGTAGGAGCCTATTGCAAAAATACATACATAAATACATACACGCATTCATTTTTATTTATAAATAGATTTAAAAATACAAATAAGGTACATTTTTTCGTAGGCTCATAATCACTCAATAAGTTTGTAGGATGATTAATAAAAAATACGATATACTCTTAAGTTAAGAGTCTTAACGCCTTATCGATAGCGAACTCACCAACCGCATCTTGAAGAGCTCTTCCCATAAGTATACTAAAATTCTCAGATGTCAGTTTGCCAATACGAAGTACTTGTAGCACTTTAATGAAGGCATTGTCTCCTTGTTGACGCATGCTCTCAGTCAGCTCACAAAGCGTGAATAAATGGCAGAGATACGTTGTTGGCTGAAGGCGCTAAGGCTGTTTAAATGTCCCAGAGCGTTAAACTGGAGGTAGTTGCAAGAGATTTCCAAAAAATATTACATTGATTCCTCCAAAGAAGATTTCAAACTTTGCACTGTTGCATAATTATAAATCTGGAAGGTTTTGTAAAGTTAACACAGGCTGTATTCCATATAAACTTAGTCTAGCGTTTTGAAAATAAAACTTTTGAAAATGTCAAGAGGAAAAAGTTTAGAAGGCTCCAGCTTCACTGACCTCAGTTCAGTTCAGTCCACATAAGTTCTTTCACCGGCTAAATGGTAGAGCCCACACCTCATGCCCCCAAGTAATTTGTAGCATGTTTGCTGATAGGTTTGCTGAAATTTATAGCCCCTTGTCCAGCGCAACACACGATGTAACTGACTCGCACACTGACACTTCCCTTATAACTGGTATATCCCTTTCTGTTGATGAGATTATGGCGGGTCTGTATAATTTTGATATCAAAAAAGGTAATGGTCCCAACAATTTCCCTAATATTTTCCTGCAGCGCTGCTCGCAACATATCGCGTTTCCTCTTTATCTCATCTTCAACAAATCTTTATCGTTAGGAAAGTTTCCCAAGCTGTGGAAGAAATCCTACCTGACGCCAATCTATAAATCCGGTGACAAGCACTCGGTAGACAACTATAGGGGCATTGCCATTTTATCATCAATTCCTAAGCTTTTTGAAAAACTTGTTCATGACAAGATTGCTCCTCTTATCGATCCATACCTAAACGAACAACAACATGGTTTTCGGAAAGGACGTTCAACAACTTCTAACCTTATGGTCCTTATCTCCGAATCGTTATGCGGTATGGAGAGCGGCCATCAATTGGATGCTGTGTACACTGATCTCAGCAAGGCCTTCGATCGAGTGGACCACGCCATCATAATCGCAAAATTATTAAAGTTTGGAATATCAGGTTCTGCCCTGGAATGGTTAAAATCCAAGGATGATACGATTCCAAGGATTTCTATCTAATGAGATTGAAGTAACCTCTGGCGTTCCTCAGGGCAGTCATCTCGGTCCCTTACTCTTCAATATTTTCATCTCCGATCTATCCGAAAAATTAGCAAATATTCCGCATCTCTTTTACGCGGATGACTTCAAAATTTATAGTGTCATTAAGACCCAAACTGATGCTTCCTTCTTGCAGACAAAACTCAATGCCCTACACGACTGGTGCACCATGAACAAATTGCAACTTAACACCAGCAAATGTCATGCAATTACCTTCTCCCGCTTAAAAAACACACAGAACCATAACTATTATCTCAATGGCATAATGTTGAATCAGGTTGACCATATCGTAGATCTAGGCGTCGTCCTAGACAAAAAAACTCAATTTCAACCTGCATTACGATAATATAATTGCCAGAGCCAACAAACTTCTTGGTTTCATCAAGAGGAGAGCCAAAGAATTCGGTGGTATGAGTCACAAAAACACTCTTCTGTTCTTTAGTCCGCCCTATCCTGGAATATGCGTGTCTTATCTGGGATCCTATATTCCAAGTGAGCAGCAGGAGGATCGAATCCATTCAAAAGAGATTTCTTCTTTTTGCCCTGAGACATCTACACAACCCCTATGACTACCAAACCCTGCCGCACTACTTGGACAGGCTCAAAGTGCTTGATCTCATGCCGCTGTCTAGCAGGAGGAAACTGCTCATATCTTGCGTTGCCTTTGACGTCCTAAGTGGAAAGCTTAAAGTGCAGTTTCTGTCGGACAGAATCAAAAATGATGTAGTCCGACACACACGACACACTAAACTACTTAGGGAATATCCACACCGCACCGATTACGCAAAGAATGAGCCCGTCAACAGATGCTGTATGGTTTTTAATAGCCATAGTTCCTCTTTCTCCCCTTCCCTCAACAAGGCATCCTATAAAAAAATACTCAAATCCCTACTAACATAACCCCTCTCTGACAATAGTAGGTTTTTAGTAGCTATCAGTAGTTATAGTAATATATTATAAAAGACTGTACACTATGTTTTTTAATCTAAGTATATGTATACCTAGTTTAAGTGTGCCTTGTTTGGCGAATTAATAAATAAATAAATAAATCCCATTTCTTGTGCAGTTCGTGCTTGAAATTATTGCATTTTCGCCAGAAGTCAAAAATGCAAAAGCCCACTGGAATGACATTCCACTATTCTAGTTGATTACCTTTTTTGATCGAGCTTTTACGTTCAACTCGCTCGACTTCAGTTCGAGTACAGTTGGTTTGTTTTATCCTCAGTTGAATATGTCGAAATTGTATGCGAACTGAGTTTATTTTAAGATTCAGTTAGGTATTTGGTGGGTAGGTATTTTGTGTTGGCCGCCATTTTGAATTTTGAATGACACCAAACAGCTAATTGTATTCTATTTATCATTCTACTTGATACCCACGCGTCGGAGGCTGGCGAGAACAATTGCGAAATTCGGCCGCCATCTTGATTTATTTCCAAAATGGTCAGATTGTATTGGCACTCGAACTATACCTACATTGGCATGGGCAAAATTTGAAGTTGTTCGGTTCGTTATATGGAAGTGGATCAAACAAAAATTTGTTGCAAAATTTGTCTACCTACGTACATACATGCATACATACAGTGTGTACAAAGAACCTAAAGGATGCCCGCAAAAAAAATGAATCTTCCAGTGAAAGTCCCAACCAATCGAATTAGCCGTTTCCGAGATTAGCTTGGACAAACAGACAAACAGACATACAGACAGACAACAATTTTAAAAATACTTGATTTTGTTTTAATATCATATAAATAAGAGAGGGCTCTTCTGATCTCCAAAAAATCCTAAAGAGAGATCTTCTATAGTACTCCCAATAGAGTTGAGTTGAAATACTCCCGTAAAACTGAAATTGGAGATCCCGTCTTGAGTTCCAAAGTGCAGGGATGCAAATAATACTTTTTTCACTGCACCTCGCGCTGCGGATATATATGCAGAATGAAGCAGAAGTCCCAGTACTCACGAGTACGAAATAGTAAACGAAGTCATCACCTAATGAAACATAAACGCTGTCTTGGTATAAACTATCTAATCAATGACTGAGAACCTATTTGGGATGGCTCCTTTATTCATCCTCTAGGGATTTCTTCCAAATTTCCTGCTGGGATGGTATAGTATATTCATTTAACTACCTGTCCCCTATTACCAATCAATATTTTCTTATAATTCTGTATCTCTGTCCTTATTACACACTCATACACAAACTATCTTGATTGGAAATTTTGAAATTTCTGTCTTTGGTCAATTAATCTCCTCCATCCATAACTGGGTGCTCTTCCATACACCACAGGGTGTGGGTAGCCCCACACCTTCATCAACATCGCAATTAATGAAATGTTTTTCCATGAATTTAAGAAAATGTCTGCATCCAACAAGTCAATCCTGGGAAAACATTTAAAGATTTGAATCTCACAATAATTTTGCAGATTTTCATTTGAAAATTGCGCACAAAACACGGAAAAGGAAATTCCTAAGCGATAAAAATTGGGAGATTTTTGATCCATTCATTGGATGTTTGCTGCAGCCCCATGTTCCATATTCAATGGAATCCCGACTGAATTTTAATCAAAGCAACGCCGTCGACGGGAGCTGCTGCAGCAAGTGCAGCACATGCCAAACGTATTCAGAAATAAATCCTAAAGGATATTTCGCTTGTAAATTTGCGTACACATAAACGAATTGATTAAACCGATGATTGAAAAGTCCAGTCCCTTTGCCACCGCAATATCCTTGCTAGCAACGGAATGCATCATGTTCGAGTCCTTCTCGATCTCAGGCTCCTCCGTCAGCCGTACATGAATCAGATTTGCTGCTGGCTCCTCTCCTGTAAGCGTCCGATATATTTTGTAAGGATTCATCCATGTTGGGGGCGCTTTGGCTAGATTTATCCAGTCGTGAGGATATTTCGTAATGGGTGAAAGCACATCAGCACAGCCAGTGCTGTACTGAGAGCGGCTGCCGCTGTTATCCTGTACGCACCCACACAGCTCCGTGCGGGCGCATCTCTTTTCCAGGATCCGATCCGCACAGCCCCAATATCTTCAATTTCATATTTTTTCTTGCCCGGGGCCCGAAACATTTATTTGCAGGCGTTCTACCAGCACTGATAAAAGTGCGAAGTTATTTCGCATTTCGATCCCAAAGGACGTGGGGCTCGCAAACATTTGCTTGTATGTAGATTGATTTACTTTCAAACCTTTTTCCCTTCGCTCGAATTTGAATAAACAGAATTTTAATCATTGCCTCGATATTGATTCAAGGACTCCCCAGAAAGGAAAACGAAAATTAACTCTCGGGGATGAAATGAAAAAAAAAACCGAGAGCGGAAGCTGCATGCAGCAGGCGAACCAAAAAGGAGCCATATTCAAAGCAGATGTCCTTGGCTGAAATGAAAAAATCTCCCAGTCCTTTTATCCTTTGAGCAAATTTTATTAGAGTTTCTTTAAAACCATTAAACATCCTTCAAAGGCTACTCAAGCACATTAAGACAAACGAGGAAAAATCACCACAGAATTTCCAATGACCATAGCCGTCTCCGGCAGGCCACCGCCGCCGCCACACAGGCTGCAGTCGTTGGGCCTCGTCCTTTGCAAGGATTTGGCGTACGTTTGCCGGGCTGTTGTTGTTGCTGGCGGCAGGGCAGAAGCTCCGTCTCTCCGGGCTATGTAGTCGCACGGCGCACAGGGCTGGCCTGGGCCAAATCAGGCACGTACTATCACTTTAATAGAATTATGAGTTTTTGATACACCCTGCAATTTATGAAATTGAGTTTTATGATAGTCTGCCGCTGAACGTTATGAGTGGCTTCCCTAATTTTTTACACTGGAAGTGCTTTACGTGGCTTTTCAGCTGCCGAGGTGAGGACTGGATGTCGGCAGCACTTCTGTCCGGACAATTTGCTCCTTTTCCATTGAATTTCATTATTTATGGCTAATCGCGGACGTTTTTCAATTAATGTCGCTGAAATTTTTAATATGAATTTAAAATGGCATTTTTAGCGGGGGTTTTTGGTAATAAGTTTTCATGGACGTTGTCAGCAGTAATGAAGTCATCAGATTGCAGAAGATATGGTGAAGTTGCGATCTCTCATCACTTGTTGCGGTTCTATATGCAAACATTAGATGTAGATTCCACAATAAAGAGGGAAGAGGAGACCTTGTTAATTTTGCAATGTTTTTTCATTCAAGCTTAAGAACCATCCACAAGTAAGTCGTGCCGTTCCGGTCATAGTACGATATCTAGCTTAGTGGGAAGGATAGAAGGGTGTATGATGGATTTGAGGCGGCTTGAGGGTGCTGAATCAGGTGGCGATGAGCCTAACTATGTTGCGCAAGTTCTGGACTGTATTGTGGAAGATCCTTCCAAAATCGAATTTGTTCTATAAGCAGTAAGGCAACAAGGTTGCTGCACCTCCCTTGCCTTGTGGTGCGGGGTTCATGTTCATGGTGCAGTGAGCTTTTGGTGGCTGGAGGTATGCAATGGAGTTTACTTGCATTGGGGTGTGCGCCTAAGGGTATGCAATAGGTGTAAGTGTTTCCGGGGGTTTAAGTGTTTCCAGGTCGCCCGAACGGATTTAGATGGCTGGTGTGCCGTTAGAATCGTTTAATGAGTCCAAGTAACATAAGCTGCGTTTTTTTCAATGAACTATATAGTTCTTCCATCGAGTTCATTAAAAAAACGAGAAGAAGAAATATTATGAAACGCCATCTTTAAAATTAAACGGAAGTTAAGTGTCAGTTACCGCAACAGTTAGTAAAAATAATAGAAATCTATATACATATATAAAAATGAATCATTGTTTTGTATGTAATCGATGTTTGAAAAATTGACTGTATGAAATGACTGAATGGGTGTTGTTTGTGTTAGAAGACCTCAATAGCAAGGTTTATGTATATAGTTTTCATGATTATGTTTGTTGGTATTTTGGTAATGTCGCTTGAAAAAGAATTGTCAATATCCTTATTGGAAAATTTTTTCTTCGCATTGAATTGATATGATTTGTATGCGAAATTGGTTTAAATGAAATAAAAAAAGTTAAATTGTTCTAATAATGGATTGCAACAGCGATAGTGGTGTCAAATTATAAATGCATTAAACGAAGTGGAGTGGAGTGCGTTTACATGTTACTCTCATTGATTGGGCTGGCGTACATGGATCAATATTTAGCACTTGGTTAACCGGTTTGTTTTCATACTCTCGGGGTACATGGATTAACTTATTATCCTTACATGGGATATCAACGTGTATGTCTGAGTATTGTTTCCTTATCTTTAATGCATTTGTGCATGTGTTTGTTTTTAAGCAAAATTTTTGTTGAATAAGGTACAGCACTTCCCTCTCTTCATTTTGACCCAATTTTTATGTTAAAATGGACTTTATTTAGTAGTGTTCGACAAAAGCTTATGTGGAAAAGAACAAAAAAATATGAAAGTTGGCGCAGCCGAGCGGTCACTTTAACAATATTAGTTAAGTTCAGTAAAAAAATCGATACAATTCGAAACGAACGTTGGAAAATCACTATATACGTTGATGCAATGTGTGTCGGAAAGCATATGTCCAATATCAATATGGTCGCCAGATTTGTTCATAACTTTTATTTGCAATCCACAATGGGAGGGGATTGAATCGTGATGCATGTTAGAAATGTTCAAAAATGTAATCGGGGACGATGGTTACCCGTTGTATCGTCGTCGACCGACTAAGGTCAATGGCAAAGAGATAGCTTGGAAGGTTAATGGTTACGATTGTGAAGTTGACAATCGTTGGGTCGTACTATATTCGGCATTATTGTCTAAGACGTTCAATTCTCACATAAATGATGAATTTTGGAATTCCGTTAAATCAATCAAATACAGATTCAAATATATCACGAAAGGGAGTGGCATGGCTGTTTTTGGTGCTGCTAATGCAAATACGATCGATGGAAATAATACAATATTAAATGGGACGTTATGTTTGCAATAATGGAGCGTTATGGCATTTTTTTTCATTTGCCATTCATAAAAGATATCCAACTGTGGTTAATTTGGTACTTTGGTAGGTCATCTCGAAAATGGCCAGCGTATATATTTTACAACGGAAAATGCAGCGGGAAGAGCTGAATGACAACCATCCACCACATTGATGGGTGCGGCAAGGCGTACCGGGCACCAGCTAGTAATAAATAAGTTTCTCGAAAATCAATTATTTGTTAAAAATTTTCTGTCGGAAAAACCGTCATTTAAAAATAAAAAGAACAGGGAAGTTCTTTTTATTTTTAAATGACGCTTTTTCCGACCGCCGGAGATAATACGCAACATTCCGAACAGAAAGGGAAATTTTGAAATTTCCCAAAACCTCGATAGAGACACAGATAAAACCTGGGTCTTGAGATTTGTATGGGGAAGAACTGTATGGGGAAGAAATAATAGTTTTTTAAAAAACGCGGCTTTTAATGTCTCCTATTGTACATTAAAATTCTTATCACCTCAAAATAAATGGAAGTTATAGGGCGCATCAATCGAATTAGAAATTTAAACGCATGCGAGGAAATGACAATTCTACAAAAATTAACATTTTGTGTATGGATAAAATACCAGCGCATGTGCATTGTAATCGTTTTCGGGCAGCTTCACTCTCCCATTGCACTTGACCACGAAAAGAGTTGCACTGAGACCGTTGAATTGTGATTGGGAATATAAAAGAGGGGGTGGTTTCGGGTTTTAAACGAACGAGGGGACCCTTTTCCTTTCCTTTTCCTTCGAATGTTCTTTTGTCGTAAGATTTGAGACTCCCACTGCCCATGGAAAAAGCCATTTTGATATTCCCAATTGTTTTGGCGCACGCCATACTATTGGCTTGTAGATGTGGCGAGGCTCACCGGTTCCAGCTAGTAATATATATTGCAAATGTACAAAACTGCTTGTGAATAAAACTTTCAGTATTTTTTTTTTTTTGTAAAATTATGCCTTTTAAAGGGCTACAGGGATTGATCAGTCATTACAATTTGTTGGTACATGGTAGGACGATTTCTACGCTCCCTTCTGGCAGTTGAACATCACTTTTAGCAACACTCAGAAAAGTGCATGCCTAACGATAGTTGGAGTGCATTTCTCTGGTCCTCGGTGTACTCCTCATCGTTTTTTAAGCTGTATAGTGGAAGAAGTAAGCTCTCAAGCTCCCAATAGGTGCTTTTTGACCCGATCGATCATAATTATTTTCAACACCGGCCCTAGCTCTTGTTTAACCTAGAGCGAAATTGTCTCTTTGGCCGACGCTTTCACATCATATAAATTGTATTTCCGGTGGTCCAAGATAAATCTTTTTTCAAGAACTACTGAGGCAGCCTTGATGAGAGGAGGTTCATCTGGACAGGCTTCATATTGGAAACAGTGTTCATAATCCTTGGCGGATTATGTACTTCGCCCCCTCCTCCCCTTGCTTTGGCGAGTATTTTGAACTGGAGGTTGCCCTTCTAAGGATTTAGGTGTTGGTTTTAGGGTTAGGGTTAGTAATAATGAGATGGTGTAGAGAGTCATCTCCTCGTTACCTCCAGCCTACAAAATGCAGTGGCTACCATCCTGACATTCGAGGAACTTATGTCTTTCACACTCGTGCGAGGTTTCAACTGCTAGCTTCTAGGTTACTGCTTCCTTGGTGATCTGAGCGAGAATGGAAATGGTGTCAGCGGGTATTCTGTTGCCAACCACAATATGGCTTTGAGGCAGCTTGTTTTCGTTTGCAGCGATGAAACTTGCTTCTTCCCAGAGCTCAAGGCGGGTTATCACATCTCTCAGTCAGGAGATGGCTAGATATACTGGGCGCCCCACAACCCCTACGAACCTAGACTGTTCTGACCCTGTCCCAGCTCGGCTATGGGCCATCAGATGGCTCCTTTGTACAGCAACTAATTGTTCCGTGGTTAAGAGGATCTGCGAATAGTCAGTCACAAACCATTTGGCAGAAGATCGGCTTTGAAGCTGTTCTAAGCTTCGTTCTTTTCTGAAGGCTATTGAGTAAGCCTTTCAAACCGTATGGCTGGAATCTTCGCTCTTTCCGCCGGTTTATTGTGGCCTAGGGAGGCTCTACAGAATCTAACCCTCTTCTTATTAAGAAGATTGATTATAGATGTGATTGAAAGTTGATGTGAAGAGAAAAGTTACTGTAGCTAACTGTTTCACACCGATGGACGCGGACGGTAAGTTACACACACCATCTCAAAAACATATTTTTCAATTTGCGCTGACATGAAAAGCGCCAACCAACCACACGCTTCCCCGCCGGCGAAATGATTTTAAATTTTATTTCCATTGAATCTTAATGAAAAGACAAAGCTTCAATTGAAATCCTTGCCAGACGCCCGCCGCCGCCGCCATTCTCGTGTGAATTATTCCATTGTGAGCATCTTTCCTTTGGTTGCGGCTGGATAGATTTATTGCCCTCTCCTGCCGGATACAACAAATGGCAGCGGAATCAATAAGTTCGAAAATTTATGTAAGAAAGTTTGAGCATATCCTTTTATTACCTAGGGACCTATGCCTTAATGGTGCTTACTGAAGTCCTATTAGAGGAGGATATGGAACAAGGCTGAGAAACTTCTGCTACATGGCGTACATTTATCTCTGACGAAAAGCCAAACCACCATCATCGACTCGGCGAATGGGGTAGCAGGGGGTGGAGGGTGGCAAGGCATAAGCTGCAATTTTCACTGTCGACGTTTGTGAATGCTGATCTCGCCTTAGCAGAAATCCTTCCCGAGCAGAGAGAGCGCTCTATCTACTGTGTGCCTGTGGACTGGATACGTGTACGGGGGTGTTCTGTATGTCTAAAATAAATTCTTTGGGGCAATTTCATTAGTCCTAACGATTATTGGGGAACTATTTATTGTGGGTCTTAGTTTCCTAGCAATTACATATTTCCGGCTAATTCCGGGAGGTGTAATTGTTGAATACGAGGCTGCTTTGTGGCGGCCGGAATGGATTTTTAAGAAGCCCGGGTCATTTTTCTTTTTTTAATTAAATACCCATGAAAGATTAACGTCAAGCTCGCAAATTTTAAAGGAAGCATCCTGGGGCCCCACTTAGAGGGACTGACCCTAATCTCGAGGCATTCCTTTCGGGCATGGGTTGCCAGAAAATACCTCGTTTAGCCATCAAACCAGCCGCACATGAGAGTTTTCCCATCCACATTCCATGGTATCCAATCTATAAACCCGAAACAAAAGTTTCGCAACTATCCCCAAAAAAGGCATTCGTGGAATACCGTGTGCTCTGGCAAATACCTTGCTATTAAGACAACAAGAACGAACTCTCCCAACTATCTCAGGGATAATTCCTCGCATAGTGGCATGTGTTTGTTATCCAGCAGGAAACCTTCCTTTTCGAATTTTTCTTGGCGTCATAACTCATCCTAGAGAATGGCAGCAGGAGCAGGCCCCGGCATCAGGCTCCTCGCCGGAAACTTGTGCATGCGACGCTACTATAGACGATTCTTCCGTTTCCCCATACAGCACACGGGAGAGCGTATAAGGTAACGCTTTGGTAGCTCCAGAAACACTCTCACATGTCGGGATTCAGGAATTTCCAGCCCGAAGGGTTGGAATCCTGACGAGGGCAAAAAATGTTTATGCCAAGGCGAATAGTTAATATACACTCAAACTACGGCTCCTGCTCCAAAGTGAAAAGTGTTCAGATTCATGTCAGGTCTTTGCATAATTATGGGGGTGGCAAACAGGTTTTTCGCATTAATTACCACAAATTCTTTTCCAGACATTGCATTCATTTTATCTAAGAGCAAAGGAGTAGCACAAACTAAGGAGTCGCGCTCGAGTATAAGTCTTTTGATCTAGTCCTGCCGTGGAGGGGGAGTGTGTGCGGGGAAGCGGTAACTGGTTCGCTCTGAAGGAGACACGTACCACTGGAAAGCACTTCACAATCTTCCTTGGGTGGGAGCTACTTTGGCTGTAAAGTAGCTTTTATGGCATGAATCGATCCAGAAGTGTCAGTTCTGGATGCTCTTAGCCCATAATATGCATAGTGAACAGGTTTCGGGTTCATTGTCTTTTCGCTGAGTAGACGTGATGATGAAATTTGTTACTCTGGATTTGCTAATTATAATCGTTAAAATGGAAACGAGCTCAAGGAATTCTTCACCTTTATCCTTAGGGATTTTAATGGCGACGGGTTTTTTGTGTGGGTGATAACAAGATGAACATTTTTTGCTATGCTTCTCTTAAGACCAGTAGCCAGTAGTACCAGTATTTGTTATGGGTGAAATTTAAGGTGATTTAAATGCGAGTCTTAGCGTAAAAATGACGTTGGTAAAAGTAATCCTAAGCTTGGATGTGATACCAAGAGGTGCAATTTTCTCAAGTCCATCCTAATACAAATAGTCGACTAACAAATTCCGCCAAAAATTTCCTATCCTTGTGTAAATTTAAAAAAAAATGACCCTTAAAGTATGCAATATATAATAGAAATATCGAAATTCTTGGAGAAAGTACCCTAAAAGTATGCAGAAAAAGTAACCGACTCGCAGAGAAATATGCTATGAAAAGGTTAAGGACAAGCCCACAGAGACGCTAGTCGTTTATAGATTAGGGTGATCTAGTTTGAGGTTATAAAGTCAGTTGATATGGTTTTAGGTAATAAAGTCAGTTTCAAAAATAAATGGGGTTTTTATTAGATATTTTACGATTACGTATTGATCATCAAGCAGAATAAACTATCGCGGGTGGAATACAAAATAGTATAATCAAAAAACAAAAATCCGCCATTTCAGTCCTCCTTTCATTAATGGACAAAAAATAAGGCTATCCCGATGTACTGGTGATAATCGCCTATAAGGACTTCTTCAGCTGATTGAAATAAAAACTGGTATGCCGAATACTTCCGGCAGTTTTTGAGCCGGCATACCAATATATTTTCAAAGTAAAGATAAAAACCAGTAAAATGAAAAAAACTTGCAACTTGCTACATGATACGGTTAAATTTCACTCTTATCACACCTCTCAAATAGGTATGCCCGACCTTTCCGGCTTATTAAATTCATGCATACCAAGCTTTGCTTGTTCGCCTAACTGCGAACTTTCGATATCCATAGAAATTTTGCAATTCCGCGATGACGGGATTTTCAGTGTCACCGGCTCCCCGGCTATTAAGTCCAATTCACTGACTGGGATTTGCGCTTTCGTAGTAAGAACGTCCAGTTCAGACGTAGTCGACACGTGATAACTCCAATTTTTTTTTTTGCAGCTGGTAACTGAAAATCAGCGACGACCACAGACATTGGTTCCACGGTGAAATGGAAGATTGCTATTCCAGGACTTTATTGGTAAAGGACATAAAGCAGGCTCTCTTCAAACATCTATTAGCGATAACCAGAAGAATCGATAGTAGGTTGTGAGGTAATTCGTTGTACTTCCTCTGAGATGATTCTAGACCAGCGCTGGGCTCCCAGTAGTTCCAAAACCCCGTTATCATGCTTGTTCGAATGAGAGCGTTATAGGCAAAAGGTTTGAATTCGTGTAAGAGAGGTGTAACCGCCTTTTTGGTGCTCTGAGAATTATTGCCCAGTATCTGTATCAGACTGATGAAAAGAGACATGAAAAAATGACTTCCAAGTTCTCATTTACTGTATTTAGTAACGATGAATAGCATACCACAAAAACTAGACAAAGGCGGAGTTAAAGTAGTAGCATATGCAGATGACCTAGTGATAATTGTGTTCGGAAGTTTCCAACTAATGACTAGTGAAATCATACAAATATGCCTAAATAAAATTGGCTGGGCAGCAGGGTGCGGTCGTTTTTCTGCTCTGACAGTCAACCCGGTAAAAACTTAGTTTGATGCAGTTCATAGGGAAAACGAAAATTCCCACCTTCAACCTCCCCAGGATGGAGGTGCTAACTCCCACTTAATCCTCCAGCGTGTTAATATCAACTGCAACAACCATCAGCAGAAATATTAGGTACTCTTTAAATACATTGTTAAGAATAGTTCCTGCAACCTTGTATGGTGACAAAAAAGCTATCGACACTAACGCACTATTCGACGAACGTTCGTCCATAACTTTTATGCAAAACACTTTAGCAAACGAATTAAAATTAGATGGGGAGCCGCAGAGTCTTTGCCTAAAATGGACTTCCGAAACAACAAAAATGGAGCCAGCATCCCAGAAAGTCAACTTGATCATTTCATAAGCCTGCCATCAAGCACAACAATTTAAACTAGAAAACGTGCGAACAGTAAAAGACAACTTGAGCCTTTCAGAGCAGATTCTAAATATGGAAAATTTGACGAAAAGCCATCTTCACCTTGGTTTTCGCCCTAGATCCTTTCTGTAAGACATCCAGTGGTAACATCAAAGAGGCTCTTCGAATAAGGGCTTGTCTCGATAATGGATCCATCTACTGGATGTGAGACAAGCCAAAAACTGCATTATTCCTGGTGGCTTAGTAGCCCAAAGCTTTGCGTTTTAGCAAAGTTTTGATATGCTAAAACGCAAAGCTTTGGGCTACCAAGCCACAGTTTTCACATATAAAATGTGAAAAACTCTTAAAAGTAAAGCAAGGATTATTAAAGAATCTTGATATTTTGTGACCGATATTTTCGTCCTTCGATATGGATGTCAATATCGCTAATTTTTCAATATCGTACATCTATCCAATAATAGGACAACAAAGAATGAAGAGAAACAACAAAAAATTACAATGAAAAAAGAAAACAAATGATATTTATGCACGATTCTCTGGTTAAGCACATGATTAACCACAAATTTATTTTAAAAACTTAATACAAAATACAAAAAAAACCTCTTGAAAACTATTTTACCATAACCTTTTTTTCCAATGATCTTTGATTTTCTTAGATTTCTGAACTATTAATTCCTTTAGGTGACACGTTCCTGTAAATTATACTCTATTCACAGCGTTATATACAAAATACAATTTTCATATTTTTATTCTGATTATCTTCTAGACGAAGAAAGTAAGAATTTTAAGGAATGATTAAATCTCTTAAAATCTGGAACATCACGCAACACATTTTGGAATCCCACCTCCTCAATATGTCGATGATGATCGCTCGAAGAATCAGCGGAATCAAAATCAAGGCCTTTAATGCCATTTTCCAGCCAATTTAATTTTTGCTGATTTTGAGAATGTCTTCCTCCAGATGATTAGTTAACAAAACCAGCAGCAACAATATTTTGTTAAGTCCTCCTCCAGATTGTGTCCGTTTACAATAACAGCGTCAGGATTTCGTTGATTCTTCAAGGTACTTCCTTCGTCCAGATGATCGATCAGCAACAATAGCAGCAAAACTCAGTTGATTCCATAGTGACCAGTATTTGGCATCCTTCGAAAAGGAGCCCTTTTTAGTTAAGGACTACTCTAAGGCTGGCTCCACACCGAAACAAGCAAAACACAGAAAAGTGCTTTTTTCTGCTCTGTGATATAAAATATGTGTAATAAATGTGAGAAAGCCCACACTCCAGCAAGCAGAGAAAAAGCTAACAAAGAGAAGCAAAGAAATTTTGCTTCGTGAACTAGATACGCAGGAAGTATACGGTGTTACCCACACCAAATGCAAGCAAAAATGATGTGCTTTGCTTTGTGTTTACGAAGATAACCGTATGTACTTCATTGCATATATTTTAAATGGAGAAGCCCACACCAGAGAAAGAAAACAAATTCTCTTTGCAATCACAAAAAACTGTGCTTCGTGATGTTAGTCGGGTCCTTGCTTTGCCACTCTTTTTCTTTCTCCAGTGTGTTTTGATAGCGAGCAGAGATGTTTGATTGCTAAAGCAAAAGCTCTTTGCTTGCTTCGGTGTGGATCGGCCTAATACTCTTGGCTTATTATATTCACACTTTTTTTGGAATGAAAAATTAAACTCTGGAGTATTACTCGTCAAAAACTTTACTGATAGTGATTTCGAAGTTCGTTCGGTTTTTATACACGAATTTCAAACTCTATCCCCACTTTTGGTTAAAATACATATCTTTAAAATATCAGCAATAAAACTAGGGGAATCCTACCTGCAATAAAGTTGATCCTTTTCCAGGAACAATATATCAATGTATTATCAGATCGTTTTTAAATCACCATATTCCATGAACGTACCTGGATAATTTCATACTTTTGGGGTTATATGACATTTTAAACTGGCATGGTAAACTGTATCCCTCATTAAGGTGACGAATATCACCCAGAGGTTAATGTCACCCATAGCATCGTCATATGAGAAGCTGTAAAGTGATTTGAAGCCAAATGTGTGATCATGAAAACTTCATTTAGATTTAGTAAAAATCTGGTAATAGAATTGACCCTGTGAGAGATTGGACTAATACTACCTTGATTAACCTGGCAGAAAAAAATGCCCAATCTAGTTACTTGGAATTGAGTCATTATCTCTAATTCATTATCCATAATCTGTAAAAAGTCTTCAGGTAACAACCAGACTACCAATGCTTTGGGTGAGGCGCTCTGTTAGAAACACAAGAAGATTGCCAGTAGAGATTTTTGGTGCAAAGTCATAGGGAAGGTCATGTCATTCTTAATATAGATGTCGTTTATTCTATGGGAAGCGAAGTTATGCCCTGAGGTATACCTAGGGCTCCCATTGCCTAGTCCGGACAAAAACCCCTTACATTTGGGAAAAATTGAGTTTTTTCCCCGGACACCCTCTTTTTAATTTAACGAATATGTTTTCTGACGGGTTAAAATCCAATCGTCGTCGTATCGAATTGATAACCAACTATACAGGGTCGGCGTTCGGCTTTTTGGCGCCCGGTGCAGTGCCATATTGCGCCCCATCAGCTATTCAAGGACAGTGGAAAAAAACTCCTCTAATATATGAAAATGAAGGCACCATTGTTTTTTTTTCTTAAATTGCGCCCGGTGCAAATGCACTAATTGCACCTATTAGGATTTGCTTCAAGATCTCGCTTTTGTGCTGAATTTGCTTGCGCTTTAACTTCCCGAAACTCTCTCACTGATGCTGTTTAATGCTCCAGGGTGTTTTACGGTGTTAGCGGCACTTCTATAACTACACTGGGCACAAAAATTAGCGGGCCCCCTAAATTTTTTCCGAAATTAACGATTTTTCAAAGTGCCATAACTTCGTCAATTTTCAACCAAAAATGCTGAATTTTTTTTTCAAATTGAAGCTTGAAGACTCAGCTTTCAGAATCTTGAGTTTACAACACAGATGGCGCTGTGATCAAATGTTGCGAATGAACAAATTTGGGCAAAATTTTTTTGGATTCAAACCGCAATAAAAATGTTGCATGCCTACAATCTCCCAGTTTTTTTCAAGATTCACAAAATTCAACTTTTTCTGAACAATTTGAAAAAAAAACGTTGAAAAGTATTGGAAATTGACAAAGTTATGGCCGTTTGCAAAAAAAGGACATGCGGCAACTAACCGCAAATTTGAATCAATTCATGCGCAGACAATACGAGTTCCGATTCTTTCTTTTCATTCCAGTTTTGATGTGTGACATGAAAAAAAATATTCAATGGAAGATTAGGAAAGCTGAAGTTTTCAGCTTTAATTTGAAAAAAATTTTGGCTTTTTTCAATAGACGTAGCCGAAGTTATTGTCAAAAAACCAAAAAAAAGTCTTTTTTTTTTCAAACGGCCATAACAACTCAAAATTCTGAAAGCTGAGTCTTCAAGCTTCAATTTGAAAAAAAATCAGCATTTTTGGTTGAAAATTGACGAAGTTATGGCACTTTGAAAAATCGTTAATTTCGGAAAAAATTTAGGGGGCCCCGCTAATTTTTGTGCCCAGTGTATTTCCAGAACAGTCCTGTACTCAGAAAATATATAGTACTCCATAATAGAGATTCCTATGTCGTTCTTCAAGCCTTCATTGAATCTTGCAAAGAAAAAAAAACAGACCACTTTCTTAGCCAAAGAAGGCGATTTTAATAACTTCGGAATAGAAGCGATCCAGGAGTTTCTTGTCGAGTTAGGTATCCATAATAGTACGACAGTATCTGCCGGGGCAGAAGTACATAGTACCCACATTTAGTATGTCCGTTTGCCGGAAAATTTTTGGGATCGCAACTAATATTTAGTACTTACGGAGTAAAAAAATATGCCAAATCTGGAGCTAATGTCTGGGCAGAGCAAATTTTTGTTGTTGTTTTGGGATGGCAACTGACCTATCGTGTAAGAGTTCCAACCCACCATCAAATTAAAGTTTGAACATTTTTATACTAGAAAACAATGATCTGCCTGGTTTTTACCGATGCCAAGTGTCTGGCAGACCACCTTTTATATTAGTGTTAGTGTAATTACTACTTAAATCTTAATAACTTCTATACCGAATGTCACCTGCTTGGTCATTTTGATCTGCAAAAAAATGAAAACTAAAAACTTGGTTTTCTTCAACGACTGGATTAAGTCCTCTTTTCGTTTCGGATCCGTGTAAGTTTGGTAATTTTTTTGTTACGTCGAAGTTTGCTTGGATGCAATTTTTAGTCAATTTTTAACTTATGTTTTAATTTATTAAGTATAATTCAATTGATCGAGTCAGCCCTGACACAGAAAGTTCCCGGGTTTTACCCTGCCACTTTTTAAAACCCCTCCCGGACGGCCCCCGGACGCCTTCCGGATGGAAGCCCTAAGTATACCCAGACACCTGATATCGATCTAAATCAATGTTGATGGCGACTTGATTGTCAAGCAAGAATAGCGGAGGCATGTTGAAGCAGTTGGAACTTATGGAGAAACATACGAATATTACAAAAGGCTCATGGCCTCCAATGACTTTGATTTGAAATCAGATTTATACAAAAATATAAAGATCGGTTGCAGCCCAGATTTTACTAAAATTGTTTTTGTTGATTAAATACAGAAAAGTGCATCTCATTAGGAATGAAATAATATTGGTTTGCTCGGATGTCCTTCATTCTAAAAACTGAGTTTATTTAAATTTATAATTTAAGCTGGAAGAGTCTAGTCTGCTTTGATGCGATTCAGGGAGATCATCATAGCATCACACAAAATATGGTAATCAATTTCAAATTCAAAATTATGCTGACTAAACTTATAAAACCTTTTAATTCTCGAACCAAAACAAAAAATCTAATTGTCACATCTTTTTGTGTCATTAGATATTCTCTCTAAAAAAACGCAAATTAAATTGAACTGGAAACAAAATAATTCCACCGAAAAAAAAAAACACTTTAATCATCAGAAATTTAAATCTAGTTAAAAAATAAAACGACGTCGTATATTTTTTTTTAATGTGCTCTGGATCAACTCTTCCCAAAGAGTAGAGAATCCATTATTATTATTATGGCTGTAGAAATTGAATTGTTGACACTTGTTCCAACTGGAATTGGATGTTCACCAAACTGAAATAATTTAACGATACACCCGCCGTCATTATTCTTCTCGTTTATGGAACCAGCAGAGCTTCAATTCGGAACAAACGAGAAGAACAAATGCACACGATAACCACAAGTGCAGCAGCGTTACAAACCTAAGAGTCGTCTATGGACCAATTCACTCGACTCTATACACATAGAGTGAGGGCGCCCCTCTCGAACAGGAGGGAAAACTCCATTGCCAGCGTTTTGAGGAAGAAAACTTTCCCAATGGCCCCGACTCAACTTCTCGCAATCGGGGATCGTTAAAATACAATAAACTATGAGCCATCCCCAGCACCATCCATCCCCGTTCATCCCCGGCTACGGTAAGCCGCACATCCGCAGCGATAGGCGAACTGGAGACATCATTATGCACATCTGATTGATTAAGACTGGAGCGATAAAAAGAAAATTCTCCCATTTAATGGAGACGAGAAAGCAATAATTACAGGGAAACTTCCTCCGCCGATTCAATTTCCATCGCGGAAGGATTTCCTTTGTCTCAGGCCGGGATTACTCGCGGCCGTGGCTTTCCGCAGGCATCCACCGGCCGGGCTTTGCCGGAGAGCGAACTTAGGCGAGGCTTCTCTAGATGGAAACAATTTGCCACATAGCCTTAATAAGTACGAGAGCGAGAGTACAGCAATAAAAGGAAAACATTTTCGGATGATAAAAAGTTTCCACCCCCTGCCACCCCACCACCCCCCGCCAAGGACATCATTCGACGACGGTCTTCGCTATTGGCGAAATCAGGGATTTTCCTCGCAGTTAAATTAAATTCGCCTCGCTTCTGAGAATCCGCGATAAGCGGCGTGGAAAACTTTCCTTCCCGATGCGGAAATTCGCCCGTTTTTGGGCCCAACTTTCCTCGGCTACGAGCGAAACTATTCAAGTGAAATAAAATCTGAAAAGAAGTGTTAATGATATCGTAATGACGTTAATATTCAAATGGAGTTTGCCCAACTTGAGAATGCTCTCATTTAGAAAATCTGTTGTTCGGGGAAATTGCAATATTTGTCACAAATCTTCGATATTATTACTTTTATGTCTGGTGTCGGGTGAAGGAATTTGGCGCTGTTTAAAAAGTTTATGAAATCCGTTTAAGCGGAAATGTGGACAATTTAGAGTGAGAAAGTGAAGCGATATCTTTTGGAAGAGAAAGTTAAATGGCAATCTGGAATGTTGTCTCAAGTTTTTGTCAAACTAAGGAAGCACAAGAATATTAGACATGAGTATAATATTGGGACATCTCAGAAATAATGTGGAAATGCATAAACCGAAGGCACGATTTGAAGCGGGTCAAATAAGATCCCCGATTTGACCGAATTGATCCGATTTGAATCAATTTAATCCTATTTGAACCGATTTGAATCGATTTGTCTCCGGTTTGAACCGATTTTATGGGAATTGATTCGATTTGAACTGGTTGGTCCCCGATTTGATCCAATTTTAATCAATTTGATCCGAATTAATCCGGATTTAAACCGATTTGATCCGATTTGATCCGATTTGAACCGATTTGAACTAATTTGATCCAATTTAAATCAATTAGATCCGATTTGATTTGAATTGATCCGGTTTGAGCCGATTTGATCCGATTTGAACAGATTTTATCTCCGATTTCATCCGATTTGAGCCGGTTTGATTTGATTTGATAACCGATTTGATCCAATTTGAACCGATTTGATCCAATTTGAACCGATTTGACCCGATTTGAATCGATTGGATTTAATTTGAATCGATTTGAACCGAGTTAAACCGATTTGTCCCCAATTTTATCCGATTTGAATCCATTTGAACCAATTGAACCGGTTTGATCCTATTTGATCTGATTTGATAACCAATTCGATGCGATTTGAATGGATTTGCATCAACTTGTTATAAAAACGAACTCATCTACTAGTTTAATAAAAGCAACAATGTAGTGGGCGTTGTTGGCTCAACTCCAGGTCACTTGAACCACTGTCTAATTAGTGCCAATGGTGCATCTTTAACCATACCCTAAAATAACTCTCTGAGAACAACAATCCAGGGACTGGGATTTGTGTTTACATAACTCCAACCCCAACTCTGTCGCCCGATGTTACAGTTAAAGGTATACAAGCGGGAATGCATTTATATGCTTCACTATTGCAAGTTTAAGAAGCCACCGACTATGCGTATAGACGTTCCCCGAATAAATCACTTCGTTCTGAGCATGTTAAGTCGAAAAGCTTCTACATATATTTCAATCAATAGAAAAGTAAAATCATTATTTGATGATAGGTTGCGATCAGGAGGCAGAAAAATGTTTGATCCTAGAAACTAGAAGAGATTTTAGGTCCAGCCAGTCATTAGGAGCCCAATCAAATCTCCGATTTTGAGCATTGAAACCCCAAATCCTTTTAGAATTGGTTTCCAGATATATGTTATTCAATATTCGCTAGAGCCAGACAGGTAGAGAAAGTGCTCGGTTGTCTCATTTCCGCAGCTTCAGCTGTAGGTGTTATACGGAATTGTCAATCTGGCTGCAAGATATCCAATTGGCCAGAGTCCCGTAATTATCGACGCAATTCTGACACTATCTTTGCATGGTATCTTCAAGAGATCGAGCGATCTTTGAATGTTGTAACATAGCCAAATCTTTCTAGCCTTGACCCATGACGATAGACTTCTCCTTACGGCGTTATCTCTATTTAGCATGTACAGCGGCTCTACATTCTCCATTGGCCCCAGTCCGGCCAATTTATCTTTCTTCTCTTCCCCTTGATGTTCCTGTGACCTTGTATCTCTCGAGAAGGTGGTAAGAGAGATATTCCTGCAAAAATTTGGAAATTAAATGAAGGGGAAAACTCCAGCAGCTACACTACACCCAACTCTCATTTGGATCCGCCGGTGTACAGGACAACAACACGATTCTTGTCTGGTTGGAAATCTTCCCATTCCCTCTTTTTTTTTTATGTGAAAGTCTAAGCTCAGGTGTCACCCTTTGTACTACCAGTCCGTCATGTCTTACACGTCAACGTCAGGTGTCTGGTAGTAAGCTTAGCTCGAAGGATAGAGAAAGAATAAAACAGATTAAAGGGAGTCTGGGGGGTACATGAGGAGGTGGAGATGAACCTTGCGTTTAAACTCTTGGGTGTTATATGAGTTTGGGAAAACTGACTGTGGAAGGTTGTTTCACAGTCGAGTTGTTCTCGAAAAGAACGAATTACTAAACTGGTGTGTGCGCGAAAATAAGGGCTGCCTTGTACGGATCTGGATATTGAGGTCTCTACCGAAATGTGGCAGAGGCCAGGACCGGATCCTGGTCATAGACCCGTTTAAGAATTTAAAGAGGTAAAAGATAGTCGGTAGGCCCTACTACAATTTCCTATGGTAGAAAACGCAGTATAATGCTGTATCCGCAGGTGTTCTCGACCCAGCTACTAGCTCCTCGAAGGCTGAGGTTCCTGCCGGCCTGATCTAAACAGGTGGCAACAGATTGACAAATACGATGTAAGACGGGTTGTGCATATAACGACTGCTTCTGAGGCCATTCTTTACTCTTGCCCTAGTCCGCTAAATTCTTTCTAAGAGCTTGAGATCAATAAATCCATTGAAATACATACATGATCTTAACAAATTAGTCTCTCTAAGAGCTAAGCCTTACGCAGCACGCTTTCAAATGTGCCCCGACTAAATTGTCAATAACCTGGCCTGTCTGTCTGTTTAGAGCCTGCTGTCCGCGATACTCTGATCACTGTTTCCTGACGAACTTTTTCCCAAACTACACGAATCTAGTTTCCATTAAATCGGCTATGGTTTGACTAGACCATTGCAAAGGTCATGAGAACAGTATTCTGAGAAGTTCAAAGATGGTGTACCATGGAAGATCTATCAATCAATTCAGATAAGGCATCATCGTCCCCCAATCCACACGTTTCAGATTTGACCTAGATGCAATTTGTATGTAGAGTAACCCAGTGGAATACTGAGACTCAGTCAAATATCTGCGAGTAATCCTGGATAAGAGACTGAACTGAAATGACCTACTGAACTGCGCAATCAGTAACGCCACTAGCACTATATGGACCTGTACAAAGCTTGTGGGTAAGACAAGATGACCCAAGACCAAACCATTCACGGCCATCCTCAAGTGCAGCAGACTACAACGGCTTCCTTGTCTATCCACTACTGGAGCTATGTGGACCGGTTCCGCAGTTGCAATGAAGGCAATCATTGGATTGACGCAATTGCACATCTCCATATGAAAATCCTTACCTTGAGATTTCAAATCTCATGGAACTGGCTCCACACAGCTCCACATATCCTCAACGGTATCCTAAACATTTCAATTTGCCGCGTATCTGACTATATGGTTGGTGAACTGTGGCTCCAACGGAAATTTAAAGCTATTATTCCGAAATAAAAAAAAATTGAATTGATAAAAAAAATTATATCCAACCAAATTATACAAGACAAGTAATTTGGGCAGACCAGACCATAGATTTACTGGCGATTTTCTGTGGGGGTTTAACAGACCGTTTCAGCAAAGTATTGATCGCTTCATTGAGTTTGTTCTGGTTGCTGATATTTCCAAGGCTTTTTACAGATTATTGCACCCTGATCCGTTAACTAAACTCCAAAATGTTTGTTCCAAGGAACTGGATTCTGAGATTTCATTCTGTCTCGACAATCAAAAGTAGTATTAGTCCAAATCCCTTCTACGGGATCCATTCTACCACCAGATTTTCCCATAATCGTAACGAGATCTTAATGATCTTCTCACAATTGCCTTCGAATTTCTATGTATACAACTTCTCAGATGGCCATACTCTGGGCGACATTGTCATTGCTTGACAAGCATCTGCCAGATCTTGGCTTTTCGAACATCACTTTAATTAGGGATACAATTTACCATATCCAGGTACGTTCATAGAATAGGGCGATTCAAAACGATCTGCTAATTACATTGATATATCCTTCCTGGGAAAAGGATCAACTTTATTGTAGGTACCATTCCCCTAGTTTTATTGCTGATATTTCGAAGATATTTTAGTTTTAACTACGAAAAGTGGGGATAGTGTTGGAAATTTGTGTATAAAAACCGAACGAACTTCGAAATCACTATCAGTAAAGTTTTCGACGAGTTATACTCCAGAGTTAATTTTTCATTACCAAAATGTGTGAACTAAATACGACAAGAGTATAAGAGTAGTCCTTAACTTAAAAGGGCTCCTTTTCGAAGGATGCCAAATACTGGTCAACATGGAATCAATTGAGTTTTGCTGTTATTGCTGCTGATCGATCATCTGGACGAAGGAAGTTACCTTGAAGAATCAACGAAATCCTGACGCTGTTATTGTAAACGGATCAATCTGGAGGAGGACTTAACAAAATATTGTTGCTGCTGGTTTTGTTAACTCAACATCTGGAGGGAAGACATTCTCAAAAATCAGCAAAAATTTAATCTTGGCTGTAAAATGGCATTAAAGGCCTTGATTCTGATTCCGCTGATTCTTCGAGCTGTCATCACAGGCATATTAAGGAGGTGGGATTCCAAAATGTGTTTCGTGATGTTCCAGATTTTAAGAGATTCGAAGATTTCTTAAAATTTTTAATTTCTTCGTCTAGAAGATAATCAGAATAAATATAGGAAAATTGTATTTTGTATATAACGCTGTGAATAGAGTGTAATTTACAGGAATGTGTCACCTAAAGGAATTAATAGTTCAGAAATCTAAGAAAGTCGAAGATCATTGGAAAAAATGGTTATGGTTAAAATAGTTTTCAAGATCAAAAGGTTTTTTTGTAATTTTTTATTAAGTTTTTAAAATAAATTTGTGGTTGATCATGTGCTTAACCAGAGAATCGTGCATAAAAATTATTTGTTTTTTTTTTTTCATTGTAATTTTTGGTTGGTTTTCTCTTTAATTCGCTATGATGCTTTCATGGGAGAGCTGGCAACGATTTATAAACATCGATATCCTTTAAAATAATGAAATGACCAAAGGCGGAAGTGATATCTTATCACAACAACTCCACGTCCTCATAACACACATATAGCATTCGCATCGTGTCCCGTTGGCGTAGAAGAAAGCGGTCATTGTGACAATTGTGAAGAAAGGCGACAGTCGGGAATGCAAAAATTATGACGGTATTAGTCTCCTTTCGATCGTCGGCAAAGTACGAAAATCATACATCCGAGGCTACAGAAACATAGAGAGCAAACGAGCCGGAAAGAACAAGCGGGATTTAGACCACATCGATGCACTGATCAAATATTCGCTCTTCGTCAGCTAATGGAAGAAAAAAGAATTCGTTGCCGCAAACGAACTGTCGTCGTTTTCTTCGGACGATGGCATCGATCGGAACAGCCTGTGGAGAACCTTGGAAACTGAACACGTAGAGTCGTACGATGGCTCAATCAGCAGTGTTTGTATTTGAAGCGACTTATACGAGGAATTGCCGATTCAAACAGGTGTCTAACTGTGGATCTGCAACTCCTACAATTGGCTCAGTCAGGAATATAATTACATAAGTAGAGTACATAAGTACAGTCAGGACCAAAACTACAGTACTTATGTGTGTATGAAAATATTAATATCTACCTTGACTCGACCGCGCAGACGCGGACAGACATCGGCCGTTTTGTCTGAGCGGTTTATGTCGGTACGTGTCTGTGGGTGTCTGTCGGGCATGGAACATCGGAACCGTGCAGACATTTTTGTCTTTTCTTTAACAAAACGATTATGGATAAATCTTCCACTGCGAAGTGTTGGAATATTTTAAACAAAAATATAACTAGTGTCTGTCGTCTGACACGGCACACTAGATGTGAATAAACGGCGTCTGTCGATCTCGGGCGGAACATATGGCTGGCGTATGATCCGCCGCTAGGCGGTAACTTCGGCTTCCTATGGTGCGCGATTTTGCATCACGGGCGGTCGACGTCCACTGACATCTTTTTGTTTGTTCGCTGTATACCATGAATATGCACTCGTTGGATTTTTCAGCCAATTTATTTCGTTGCGCTTTCGGGATGTAGGCCATGGCCTTGCAAACCAATTCGGCTTGAAAAAAGAACAGTGCACCCCTTTAGTCGTGCACACAGTCAAATGCACGCTTGCGGAATCCAGCGCCAAAGATGCTAAAATCTGTATACTTTTCCACTCCCGCCTTGTTGAAATTTTGAGTTCGAACTTCTTGCTCAACTCCAACTTGCGGGTAAGACAGTCAGCGGTGGTTGGGATCAAAACTCTGTTTTCTTCTTCTTCTTTGATCCGTTACCTGGCGGTCCGAGCGGGACGCCCCCGCAACGAATACGCTGCTGTCGGTGCCGCTTTAAAAAATGCGGTTTCCTGCCTAGTTTCTTCTGGTCAATTTGGCAGGTCGACCACCCTCCTCCTTTGATACCCTGGACTTGGGACCAGGCGACTTCAGAGTTAAACCTCTGTCAATCACACCAAGAACGTTGCTATGTTCTTTATGGCTTTTCATGCCAGTATCCATTTTCTTTGAGCCTGACCGCGCTACAAGAGGTAAGGTACTTAGTATGGAGGTCCAGTAGAGGAAGACTGTTCAGTCCTAGAAATACATACCTAAAAATACATAAAATAAATTACGAAATTTTCACATATTTTAGATATATTTACCTCCGCATACGAGAAATTATCGTCTAAAACACTCCAAATAAAAACATCCGCCCGGTGGCAACTGACCGAAAACAAAAATAAACACAAAGTATCAAGTCTTATAAAATAAAAATACTAACCTGACAACCCCAAGAAAAGCAAAATCCAATGCTCCACCTCAGCATAAATAAGCAGCTCCCACGAAAACCTTGAAATACATATTAAATTAAAATAAAATTCAATAAAACCAAATATGAAGATACTTACCTCACAGCTGATAGAAATGTCAGTTTCCAAGCATAACACCACTACATAGACAGACAAGCGACGCAAGCTAGAAAGCGGTTTTTGAAGCTCCGAACCAGGTTCCATTGACGCATTACAGGTCCTGAAGCTCCCCACCAGGTTCCACTGACGCATTACAGTGGAGCAAATAAATACCAGAACGCGTAGACCAAAGATCACTCTTGATCTTCTATACGCCTTTGAGGTAGAAGAGATATCATCAAATCTAGTGATCTCAACTTGGTCACATTAGACGTTTATGAGCTAATGTGAATTTCTCATTATATTAGCCGCATTGAGCTAATATAAATTCTTGGTTGCATTAGTTGCCCTGAGGCTAATGCAAATATCAAAGTTAATAAAATTAATCATTTTAAGTTCTAGCAAAGTTCCGCACCACAGTCAGGGATATCTACAGGTACGGCCATCCAAAGTTCGAGGAATATCAAATATACAACGAGAAAGCTGTTACAACAACCAAAGGTTCTACAGTCACGACTATCCGAAATTAGAAAAAACTTCAGAGCAGAGGAAAAGCTGATTGCAAAGTTTGTAAATTTAAAACGAAAGATTGAATTGGTTTATTAATTTTAGTTAGTAAGTTTACTTGAAGAAATTATTGAAGAAGATTATAATAAATTGTTGAATATTGAATTAACACTGCAGTCTTTTTCTCTAAGGTCTCATCCACTCACTGAGTTTTTATAAATAGGCTATCGAAGCCCTAAACAAAGACAGAGGATGGTATTTAACGCGCAATGCTCCTACGATGCATATGTATGCCACTCTCTGGACCCTGCTTAGCTTGGTACTGTAGTACTCCTTACTTAAAGCTGGTCATTATACAATTGATACTTATACAAAGATGGGACGTACGATGACTGGGAGGATCCAAAACACGATTCATTTTAAGTCCTTCTAACTCTTTCTTCAATTTTGAATCTTCAGTTTAGTTTAGGATTAGGTATAACATCTAGGTCCTTGACCATCGAGGCTAGATGAAACTGTACTCTCCCTAATCTTGATCACAGTTTGTCATGCAGGCCCGCCAAATGACCTTGCGGGGGCTGCGACAAATCTACAATTGGGGCCCCTTTAATTTGATTGAAATTCATGTTTCATAAAAGGTTTCATGCTCTAGATTGCAGCCCGCTTGTCGTTCAGAGCACAGGCAGTTTTCACTTTTTGGGTGTCGATCTATTTTTGGGGTCCCTTTGACCTGGGGCCGGGATCAATTCGTCTATGTCTGGACAAGGTGTTAAACCGCGCCATCAAAATTATTGGTGATGATACATTTTGCGCCTCCATAGACTCTCTATGACACTGTAGGAACGTAGCAGCCCTCGAGCCTGGGGCTTAATCTGTCTTACTCTTCTCTATCCTTCAAACTGAGCTTGCTACTAGACATTTCACTATGACTTGAACGACTGGTTGTACAAAGGGTGATCCCTAAGCTCGGTTTGTTCACATACAAAAAAACATTAATATCAAAATTCATGAGTCCAAACCTTATATTACCAGCGCTCATGAATTAGTCAAAAATCATACACCAAGCGCATGTAAAACATCAGAATTAAAATTGCCAATAACACAGCCACGAAAAAATAACACCCAAGCACCGAAAACAAATAGAATAATCTGCTCTCGAAAATTAGCAACGGTCCCTATAAACTCATCGCAGGCCGATTTATTGAACGACCATGATGCGGTTTCATTTACTGAGGCAGGTCTGAATTTGAATTAATTCCATTCAATTACGCTAAATTCACGCCCAATTAGTTGGCCAGGATATCGTGACCACATGCAGCCCGACCGAGAACTGGCCCTAGAGCGGGCGCCATCGACCGACCACCTCTGCTGTCCTGCCAGCCCCCCGGCATACTGGGTGAGTAATTAGTTTCCATTGACAATCACATCCACCAGCAAATTTCATTATCACCCACCGTTTAACTAATTAAAATATTCCTCAAAGAGCGAGAGAGGACGAGATCCCGAAATTAGCACTAGCGGCGGCAGCAGGATTAAAAGGACAAAAATAAGAGATTTGCGTTGGTGTGTGTGTGTGTTTATTTTCGGGAAACATTACGAAAATAAAAATACGGAAATAAAAATACACACACGCAAAAAAAATATTTTCCCAACACACAGGGTGATTATACAAACACCCGTGCAAGCACACAACGCTGCTGCTAAAAGGACGATCTACAAGGAGCTCGTTAAATCTGACTTACATCCTCTCCCAGCGATAACGTCACGAGATAATGTCAGGATTCAATTTATTCCAACAATTCTAATGGATAGGGTAACATCAGCAAAAAGGAGCAAGACGAGAGAAAACTGCATGAGGACGAGCTGGTGTGGGGCGGGGGTGTTCACAGGAAATTCCTGAGCTCCTCCGGCCCCCATCACTCCCAGCCAGCTCCTCCTGCTCCTTGGAGCATATGTGTACGGAGTTGTTGTAACCATTTTAAGATACGAATATGACTTTAAAGTGTGCTCAGGGTATGATGGATGAGGGGCGAAAAGATGCTGCCGTGAATGTCAGGAATGGTCCCATAACCCTCGTTGTTTAGAATATCGCCCCAAGGATATGTCTATTATTGAGAGCACAAGTTTTAAGGAGCACAGGAACGAACAAATAGCCACCGGGCTTGCGGTATAATTTTGGTTAAGGGCCTAATACACTCAATCGAGCAATTATAGGGTATCGCGCGCCCGCGAATATTAAGAAAACTATCCAACCAAATGAAATAATTTAAATTAGGTATTTTTAAGAAAACATAAATCTAGCTATTCATGGTGGAAAATTTTAATATTTTTTATTAGTATATTAGTTATAATGGTTCAAAGTTCCGTACCTGCGCCCGGAAAATACTCCTATTTAGGTGGAAAAATTTTAAAATATTTTTAATGTACGATAAACTTAAATCGATTATCTAGCTATTCATGGTGGAAAATTTTTGAATTTTAGCCTTCTTTCATGAGTAAATTATGTTTTAAAAATTGTCCACAAAATTTAAGAACGAAAATTCCCTAAAATTCTTCAGTTTTAATACATCAAATTTCCGCTCCAAGCAAATCTCTGCGCTAGTTGTATTCTGTATAAAGCATTTGCGTAATCATACACGAGATGCGTTTGTATAAGTGAGAGCTTCTGCTTCGGCTTTTGCAGGGGAAATTTCAAACCTTTTTTGTTGCAGGCATGGATGGTGATCGTATTTTCGGGAAAAAATAAAATCTGAGGAAAAATCGGTTTGTTTGGCAAGAATTTTAATGACTTGCTTGATGGTGATTTCCTTGATTTGAGAATTTAGGGATTCTTGCCCGGTGGTCAGGTAGTGATCAATCGGTGTTTATTATCTTGGCTTTATGAAAAACCCAAGAAAATATTTTAATGGCAAATACTACCTTCATGTAATAATTAAGTTTTATGACATCCTTGTTTTTCGTTATTGTCTTTTTAGCCGTAACAACTTCCCGGAACTAAATTCGCAAAAAAGGTGTATCCCTTGCATTGGTATTTTACAACATGAGTGTAGATAAATTTTGCGTTAATTCATTTTTTATGGTTTTTATTATTTTTGTATGTAAATATGGGCTTTGCTGGACCTCTGGGTTAATTTGGTAGGAGGTCCGGAAATTCGGAAAGTCGGGGGTGTTTTTCAGATTTTTTAGTAAAGGGGAACAAAAAAAACTAGTATCTAGCACTTGCTAAATTTCAAATCAGCAAAAGCAGCGATATCAAAATTTCACATGAATGAAAAATTTAAATATCAAACAAAAAAGATCTATTCTCATATCCCATGACAGGAACAAGTTCGTAGAGTGCATTACTGCGACATTAATTCAATTTCCATTCATAATTATCTAACACTGGCTTCAATTTCTAGCCGGCGACACCGCAGAAGAGATTTCTTGAAAGTCGCCAGAAAATTTACCTCGGGCACGCACTCATAAAGTAAAGCCCAACAAGACATACGAATGCAGCCGAACCCCTTTATTGTGCAAAGATTTCCCCTCCGGCGGCCGTGTTGTGCACTGCAAGCAGTGCACAACAGGTAATTTTGACTGTGTTAGGATGTTTTTGAGATTAGGTTAGTTTAATTTTGTGACTGTATTTTTTTTTAAGCTTCCCTTAATATTTTGTTGTTGGAACTGAATTTCATGTTGGACTTCGTCGCTGAGTGTATTAGGACCTTAAGTCAGATTTTTTTGTAGGTAGTAGAGGTAGTAGCAGAAAAGTTACATTTACTACTGACTGAGCTACGTTCAAAATGCAAATTCCTTTCAGTATGGGCGCTACTTGTGCCCATAGCTAAACAACTCTCACCAAAAATAATCACAAAAACAAACAAGTCTAAATCAGCGCCAGCCAAATCTTCACATATTTATATATGGGAAAACTTGCACCACCAGAAGTTACTCCAATATCATCCTCCCTCTCGAGCACCAAATAAACTCTTAAGGCCACCAGCCCAGACCTTATCAAAATCCTTTCCTTATATCCTTCAGAAAATTTTAAAAATGCCATTATTAAAAAAAATAACTTTTCTAGAGCACGGCATCTGATCCTTACCACTACTTGCGGCTGTCACATACTTTCCGCTAATGTCAAGAGCACTCGCAGATGCAGCCTCATGAACTGCTCACTTTCAGGGACGTTCCTTACATACACACTCGTAAACACACACACACACACACTCTCTTATAGCGCACATACTTAAAATCTGGATCCTCTGGATGTGACATTGTCAAGACGTTGTGAACTGAGTGACTTTATGAGGACTTTTAAAATCCCATTAAGGATCTGCTTTTGCACAGTTTTTTTTTTACTGTTCTTCTTCTATGTGGTTAAGACACGTTGATGGAATTTTCCCCGAGATTTTATGATTATGATGGAATTTTATGGATAGTTTTGTTTTTTTTGAGGACATTATTTAAACCGTGGTGGAAGAGTGGGGTAGTAGATGGAAAAGGTTCAAATAATCGAATGTGAGGGTGACGGATGTGACAAGTCACTTTCATAAATCAAAGTTCAAGTTTGAAAAAATAATTATATTCAATAATAAAAATAAGCCAACCCCATCCAATACAAGCTAAAACTTAAATTAGCCCACTTGGGCACAGAAGCCTACTTTAAGACATGACGAAGCCTTCTTTTGAAGAGCCCTTCCTGTCCGTATCGCACGTCATATCTTTTTTATAATTACATGTCACTGGAAGGAAGCGTTGCATTTTCTTCCCGACTGCCTCTTGAGAAGCTCAATAGAATCTATTTTGTAAGGACTTTTTCGAAAGCTTTTAAAGAGTGCACTGTACGCCCAAAATATGTGATCAAAGAAGTTTCCTGCATAAAAGCTCAAGCAGAACCAATCCGCTCCGCTCGTTTTTTCTTTGTTTTTGTTTGACCTTCCAAAGGATACGATGTGGAAGCAATTCTTTACTGCATATCGAGAATAGCTTCAATATATTTCCGCTGGGAGCTTCAAAACGTAAACCTCGGAATTTAAGCTTTGGAACTCTTGGTTCTTGTCTACACTACAAAACTCATGAGCAAATAATATCTAGTCAACTCCGTAAGGATATCACAAGGCCGGGAAAACGAAGTAAGGTTTAGGGTAGCAGTGAATGTATCAACTACTAATAAAATCTCCAAAGATAAGCAGACCACCACCATGCATCGATGGAATGTAAATATTCAGGAACAACTCCTCTTGAGGATTAAGCGAGAGAACGACTACCTCTTACTTACGTACTTATGCTCCTTCAATCAGTTACCCTACAAGCGTTCCATACATTTTGACGAACAGTTGATGCTATGAAGGATAAACTCATTCAGAGTATGTTGCGAAATACAAAACGTAGATCTTTGCCACCCGCGGCCTTGCCAATCTGTTTGCGGCTTTAGCCTTCAGATGATGCACTAGCGTAAGACTAAATATCAATACCACGAAAACGATTCTGATTTTTCTTATACCAGAAGACGAGCACTGCCACTGAGGTTAGCAGATCTTGGCTCACAAGGGAAAAAGCTTTCTCGTGGCTTGACTCAAGTCTTGTCTAATGTAAAAAGGGTAGAAGCTTTTCAAGATGGAAACAGAGCTTTTCCTTACGAGCCTACCTTGTATTATTGTACCATGGTTTCAAGTAAAAAAATATAAAAAAAATAATCCCACCAGTTGTCTATGTTACGAGTGTAAAGTTTGCTCATTAACTAAACAAACATACAATCAACTCAAAGTCTCTGCAAGCGAAATTCTAAGAGGAATTTTACAGCTTCTACGGATTAACCAAAACTAGTGACTCGTTGGAGCAAACGAATTTACGAGAAAATAAATATTCAAACATTTGTTTTAATTACATCCCTATTTCTCACGTATACGTTAAATTTTATCTTTAAAGTATTTTCCATTTACCCTGGACTCAAACCGTCATAAAACAGCAAAAGCTCTTTCCCTAAAAAAATTATAGAGCTTTTTTATTCTTACGTCATAAAAGCTCATAATATTTTGTTTATTTTCAAATTATTAATCCGTAATGCACGTTTCACATTGAAAGCAGACATGAAGTAAATTTCTTTTTTTAAATAAATTCATTTTTGTATTTTGCATACATCGAAGGTTTAAACAACATGAAAACCAATTATACATATAACTAGCGATGTAAAACAATGCGCGTTTGCTGTATTCAATAGAAACAGATAAGATGAACATAGTGAGAGACAAGGTCAAGTGAATGGCAGCCTTAATAATAATCAAACAACGAAAAAAAATTATAATTTAAATCAAGATTCTATTCAATTCATCTGAATATCCTTGAAATAAAACTCTCACAATTCCTTATTAACTTTTCTTCTATACGTGTATATCGTCCTGGATTACAGTTACCTCAGGCTCCCTCGCCAATCAACATTGCCACAAATCAAAATTTATTCAACACCCAATCAACCGGAATACGAAGCCCAATAAAATACAACGAAGACACCGAAGAAAAAAAAACATGGCGGGGCGAAAGTGAAACAAACCAAATTGTCTCCAAATAAAATAAAGGAAAAGGAAATAAAACAGTTTTGTGCTAGCTCCGAATAAAAACAGGAATGGCCCAGGACTACGCCGAGGGTGGCCGGGGGGAGCGGGGGCGGTAATATAATTCGGTGCAAAACAAAGCCATCAGATAATTCAATTTGAAACTGTTACGAGCACCGAGATGACAATCCCTCGTGGGCTCTCCTTTATATATATATCCTTACATTCAGCTCTCAGTTGTCGCCTTTACAGCATCCAGGATTCCAGAGAAGATAAATTCCTTAGATCTTCTTTTTAGTGGGGACACATCCGAACGGAGATGGTTTTGAAGGCGACGTATATTCAACCCATCTTGAAGTTATCTCAATAACATAAACGCCGCCCACACCCCCTATATTCTGCCGCTTAAAAAGAGTTCCCACCGCCGTCGCCGCCACTGCCGCCCTCTAGGACCTGCCAGGCTCCAAGGACATTTTCGATTTAGGGCAGAAAGCAACTGAGACAATTGCTGCAGATTTTATATCAAAAGAAGGCGATTGTGTGTACTTCAGTTTCATGGTTGATGTGGGGAAGATCGAAATGCTCCAGCACAACCGAGTTTTCCCGAACGCTCTGGCTCTGGAAAAATGTTTTGCTTACTTCAATGAAAATTTTGACATTCAGCATCGAAAGACGAGTGGAAAGTGGAGTTTTCCTTTTTTTACGAGGGATTAAATTGTGGGATTTTTCCCGTCCTTGGATTCCATTTCATTTCACTCAGATGCAATCTCTTTCTCCGTTTTTATGTGCAGCTCGAATGAAGATCGTAAGTTTCTTGGTTGAAATCTTTACAGCGGAGAACTTATGTCAAAAATACTCGTAACTATAAATCTTTCCGCTTCTGGTTGCTCGTATGTTGCTAGATGTCATCTAGGATGATGTTCGAAGATATCCCATCGGAGCACAAACAAAATCATCGGTTGGTTTTGGTCATTCTTAAGCCCTCGTTGAAAAAAACTGTGTTTTTAGTGTTTTTTTTTTAACTTAACAATTCTGATTAAAAGGATAGTCTAAAAATTGGAAATGAATACACCTCTAACCCTTGACGATCCTATGCCATCAGCTTTAGTAGACTACAGATTGTTCGTTCGACTTCCATCCCAAAAACCTGAGATTAAATTCCACTCAGAGACGTGATCATTCGCCTTTCCAGTACCGCGATTCCTAGTACACAAAAAAGGTTCTTCTTAAAGGAGGAAAATCTTAATACCTGACCCCTGGGTACGAGGGCAGACAAATGGCTCTTGGACTATGCCGGGAGAAGCAGCATGGAGGCCAATGACGGCGACCCGTTTAGAAGGAGCGCTCGAGTGCCAAGGTCGTCGATAGCAGGGCGGGAGGAGATGCAAAAACACCAACACCAACTGCGGTGATCAGAGTGGGAGTAGTACCTCTACTACATTCAGTGAGTGAGGAGCCCCCGTACGAAAACCGGAAACTCAAAGAAAAGAGCTTATGCAGGATCTTAGTGTGCGGAACAACATCACGAGAGAACGATGAAATCAACCTGAACCTCAAGGCGCAGGAGAAGGGTAGAGGAAAAGGGCAGGGAAAGAGGCGGAGGCAGCTACACAAACGGTGCCCACACTGCCATAATGAAAGCCCGAAAAAGGCCGACGTGGCAGTTGCAAAGCGGTTGCAAACCGTAAGTATTCCGGAGGCCCACATGTGCCCTAGAGAGCCCTGAGAAGAGGCACAACTCCGATAAAGGCCTCCAAAAAAGAGAAAGAAGAAGTCGCCACAAAGAAAGGACGAAGAACGGCCAGTGAGAGAACGCCCAGCGAACAGCAAGCAAGTCCATCGCAGAGGGAGAATGGCCGGAAAGATGGGTCTGCCTTGATTAAGTGAGATCGGAAGAAGAAACTTAAAAAGAAAAAAACAGAAAAAGAGGCCACCGGGGAATAGTAAAAAACCACAAAAATAGATAAGATCAGACGCGCTCGTCATAACGGCAAGCGGGATATCCTATGCAGAGATCCTGAGGAAGGTCAGAACGAAGACTTCCTTAACGGAACTTGGGGACGAGGTAACACGTATCAGGCGGACGCAGAAGAGAAATCCTCTTGTGGAACTAAAGGCGAGCGAAAGTAAAGCTGTGGGTCTCCAGCAGATGGTCAAATCCTCACTAGGAGAAGCTCCGCAGGTGAGTGCAAGCACCAACCAGATGACAATCGAGATAAGGAATCTGAACGAAATCACCTCCGGTGCGAGGCAATGCATAGCCAGGTGGGTCTACTGCAATGGCACTGAAAAAAGCACTGAGATTCTGCAAGTGCTGGGAATTTGGGCAATAGCAAAGAATTGCACCAGGATGAGTTTGGTCACACTACCGCCTGCGTGCGAGGATGGGGTTTTTCTTGTCGAGGGCATAGCCTTAAACAAGCGGTCGCACCAATATCCTGGCGATGGACCGATGTAAGATTCTCATCAAAAAGATTTGCTCTTCTGGGGTCCCTGTTCCTATGGAGAGTCCTCTGACCGCTGCGGTTTAGGTAGCACACCAGATGGACCCGACATGATACTGTTCCCCCTTGATGATATGGGAGCAGCTAGGGGTGTCAATAAGTCAGTCCTCGACACCCTACTGACTTTAAAAACCGGGACTTTCCCAGAATACCTCGGATTGTGCCTGGGTCTGTACTCCTTTTCTCCCAATGTCCCCGGCAACAGCGAGGAGCAGATTTTTGCTATTCGGGGCGACCCTGCACGAAAATCTATACCTTTACAAGTTCAAATTGAGACTAAACAATTTCTAATTGAGACTAAACAATTTCAAATTGAGACTAAACAATTTCAAATTGAGACTAAACAATTTCAAATTGAGATTAAACAATTTCTAATTGAGACTAAACAATTTCAAATTGAGACTAAACAATTTCAAAATGGGAATTGATAATGCTCCATGTCATGCCGCCATTGAGGAGGTTTTTCAAGAAGGCGAATTTCTTAATAATGGTCTACTAAGACTTGGTCCATATAACCCAATGTTCAATGCAATTAATTCTCATTTTGAAATTGTTTAGTCTCAATTTGAAATTGTTTAGTCTCAATTTGAAATTGTTTAGTCCCATTTTGAAATTGTTTAGTCCCATTTTGAAATTGTTTAGTCTCAATTAGAAATTGTTTAGTCTCAATTTGAACTTGTAAAGGTATACACTAGACTAAGCTGTAAATATTAGACAGACTGCTAAGCTCGCTCAATCGGTCTGGCCTAAAAATCTGAACGCAGATTCTTACTGTTACAAAAGATTCACATGACGGCTGCAGTGGTTGTGGACCCTGTACCGCTCTAAAAGAATAAGAGTGATCGAAGCTTTTTACTGCGATGCGTGCAAATGTAATCCAGATAAGCCAATTGGATTTATGTACTTTATTCATAAATATGAGTAAATCAAAAAATCTCATTTTTTTATTGACCTTAAAAGCCCAAAACTACTTTTTGGTGAGAGCTTTTGAAAGCTGTCGAATGACGTCAAGAAAGCTCATCAAAGCTTTTAAACAAAATTGTTGAATGACGTCAAGAAAGCTCATAAAAGCTTTTAAAGAAAATTGCCGTATGACGTCAAGAAAGCTCGAAGCAGAAAAGAGCTTTTAGTCTTAAATTAAAAAGCTTGCTCGCTGCTATCTGAGAAAGTGGGAAAAGGATATAATTAATTGAGGTGTATTTATTAAATTTGGTTATGCTTTTGCCAAAATTATTTCCTTTTCTCAGACTGTTTGTGGTATGAAGAGCCAGTTAACGATAATGTGAAATTTGATTAAAAAAATCGGTTTGAAAAGTGGGACAAAAATTTACTATATAGCTTTCACATGTTCTGTATATGAAACGAATGACGTTGACATGCATAATAGACCAGTTCCCGTTCAATCAAGGAATTCAAGGCCTAGACTCGCTTAATTCTTATATGGAGATTATTAAATGGACGGGAAATGGCCCACAAAAAATATTCCAGTTCTTTGAAACATACTGTTATTGCTATTACATTATGCTTTTGCAAACAATAAAACAATTTAAAAAGACGCTGCAAAGCTTTGGCCATACAACCCAAAATTATATCCTTAAGATTAACTGAAATAATAACTCTATCACTTCTCGCGTCATAATAACTCATTCCTACAGCAATTAATGGATTTTCCCCAGATATACAAAGCCTAGTTTGTATGAAAGAATCCCAAATACAAAACTAGACAGCACCATTATAAAGAATAACCCAAAGAAACGCCGTCGTGACTTGGACTAGTAAACAAAAGTAGGCAAACATTTTTCCCTTGATTACATTGCTCCCCTCCTTTTTGACACATCGTCACCATGATGTAGTTTAGTAGTTTTCCACTTTGATTTTCATCGGGTCAAATCAGTTCATTATAAAACACCACGGGGCGGTAGCGCTAAAAAAATATAAAAATAAAAGTCCTTTTCTCTCTAGTTTTTGCAACAACACAGTCCCTCTAGTGACACATAATAGTATACAAGAACGAACTGCAGCTACAGATATACTAGGGAACACGCCCGTCCGTCAGACAAGGAAATAATTATCCTCAAAGTGCAATTAGTTTGACACCTCATATAAGGCCGTTTGCTGTATGTACGTGATGTCGTTAAGTTCCCGTTAAATAATTTAATGGCCTCCTGTTTTGTAGCACGTGCAAAACAAAAAGGACGATTAACACATCCTGGCTAACACTATAAAACTGCATTTTCTCGGGGCATTATAAAAAAGTTTAGATAGTGAAAACATGTCGTCGAATGTCCTTCGAAAGTGTTTATTTGTGATGATATTGTGTCGTGTATCCTTCGGTACATTAGAAATACCCGAACAGGATATTAGTACAATATCGAAGGCGTTGCTGTTTGTTATTGAAAACTCCTTTGCAAAAATCACATCGTCCATTGTTATTTACCAGTCATCAACGCACCTTCGCCAGTCATATTTGCATTCAGACATCCTCGAGTATATCCTTCTGAATATAGATTACCTGTCCGTTGATTTGGATGTATCCGATGAGCACTATACGTATGATCCTTGGTACTACAATGTACTTCTGGTTGATTCAGTTGAAGCATTTCAGTATGGAACGATTTTGTGTTGTTGTATAATCCAGGATTTCACTAATTTTCACTTTCAGGAATATAAACTCAAAAATGATTCGCAGCAGCTACGATGATGCAACATACTACCTAATAGTCCTTACATTATCCGAAGGGAATCACTACAATGTTATGGAAGATATTTTTGAAATATGCTGGAACTCGAACATTATCAACGTGAACATCCTCATTGAGCCGTTCACAAACACAATTTTAATGTACTCGTATTTTCCGTACAAGAAGAACCACTGTGCCCAGGCGTTTCCGGTTATTATAAATCGATTCGTCAATGATAGCATGGTGAGGAGTGGAATGTTTCCGAGGAAGGCCAAGAATATGCAAGGATGTCCTTTGCTGATTTTAGTGGCTTGGAATAATGCTCCTTATATTATGGTTGATTATGCCAAGAAAGGAAATGCTAGATTTAGCGGAATTGAAGGGCAGGTTCTTATCGCAATGGCGGATATTCTGAATTTTACTGTTAATCTTATACCACCACCGAAAACTGATACGAGATCAAAAGTTTATGAAAATGGGACACTTTCTGGAGCATTTAAAACGGTGAGTTACTTACTTTTATATTTTTACTTAAAAAAAGAGTAGCATACACAAAATTGTCCCTTACGCCGAATATAGCCCAGTCCCACGTGGGGGAGAGGGGAGTCTCGTTAGGTCAAATTAAGTAAAACATGTTTCTCCACCATTCACTTACAGGCAGCTGGTAGTCCGTGGATTTTAGAGCTGACTAAGAGATGATACTTCAGGTGTCCGCCTTACAGGCCGTGGCATGCAGGTGAAGCAAAGCCTTCTATATTTACAAGCCATGCACAAAGAAATCTCACACTCACAATGAAAGCATAATAGGACTTCAATTTAGCTGTCAAACTGTGTGGAGTGCGGTTATGTTGGTTTATTGGGAATCAATTAGTCTTCTTTAACCAATTAAAAACAAAAATTATGGTCATTAATTGCAACATTTATTTACTACATATTACAAAGTTGCGTTAATAATGTAAAAAATAAGTATAATTGCATCCCTGACTTTCTTCCTTAATGGATATTATTTCAAATATCATGCCGTCAAGCCGTCACACCAAGTAAAAGCCGTAAGTGGAGGAAACTACTGCTAAAAATAAATTTATATAAATATTTGGCAATATTTAGCAAACTATTCGTTTCAACTTATCTTCATTTGCTTATATTCCTCTAAAACTGGAACTGGCTGCAACGAAAACTGGCTGATCCGTCATGTGACACCATGGCCCCAAAGAACAATTTCAAGTAACAATTCGCTTAACTAAAATCGCGCCAAACTGATATTATGTACGTGTTATTTTTATAAAAAAAAAAACTTATTTTTAACAAAAAATCACGGCGCTTTCATTAATAAAAGACTTTCCGCGGCGCGAATCACTTGTTTTCCTCGGGATTTTGACATGTTATTCCACCATAACCAACATAAAACCCGCAAATCCTATTTTTAACATTTATATTTAAATTATTAACGTAAGACTTTAATTAATTTTGATGAAATAACTTTTATTTTTCACAAAACCACACTCGCAACAGCACTTTCCGCGGCACGAAAACTTCTTTCCCTTTGATTTTAATGGGATTTTGACACTTCACGAATTTTGGTTGGGACTTCATACAACCACAAACACACACATGCAGCATGGCTTGTAAATATAGAAAGCTTTGAGGTGAAGTCATGATTTTTTTTTTATGTGGCAGTGCTAAACTCAGGAATCACCCTTTGTACTACCAGTCCGTCATGTCGTTTATCACGTCATGGTGCAATGTCTAGCAGCAAGCTTAGTACGGGGGGAGGGGAATAGGTTAAGGGTTATGGGGGTTCGAAGGGGTGTTGAAGAAGGTGGCGATGAACCCCGCGTTTGAACTCTTGGATGTTGTAGGAGCTCGGAAATACCGACTGCGAGAGATTATTCCACAGTCGAGTTGTTCTATTTACAAACGAATTCATATCTTGTTGAGTGCGTGAAAGGGGGAGTTGTAGGTAAAGGGAATGAGACGAATGGGCTAATCTGGTGTTGCGGTTATAAGATTGCCGTGGAGGCAGGAAAGCAAACGGCGTCGTCACCGATAAGTTTGAAGGCCCTTTTTGCACCTTATCTAACCATGCCAAGGTGGTTATCGACGCGCCGCCCCAAACGAGGGAGTTGTATTCGAGAAGTGGCCGAATGTAGGATTTATAAATAACAGCACGGGCCGATGGCTGGAGGAGGAACTTGCACCTCTTAAGAAATCCCAAGCACTGGGATGCTTGTTTGGCGATTTGGAATATATGGTCATTTCATCGCAAATCTTTGGCTAATGTCACGCCTAAGATGTGTAGGGATGGGTCGGCCTTTAGTACCACGTCATCCACTTTCAAGGATGGTGATGTGTTGATCTTTTTCTTTGAAATAAGACAGTACTTGGTTTTGGAGGGGTTGAATTCGACACGATTCTTTTTTCCCCACTCTAGAATGAGTTCAATGTCGTTATTAATAGAGTTGAACATTAGTTAACGATCATCAAGACAGGATCTGGCATGTGTCTGTCTTGTATCGAAGCTGTACGAGTAACGTAGAGTGCCGTCGTCAGCGAAGCTGAGAAGTGGGTTGGAGGGGATTGAAAGTAGATCATTTATAAAGATAAGAAATAGGGCTGGTGATAAAATTGACCCTTGGCGGGCCCCCGCAGAGATAGGGTGGGGTTCAGATTTGATGATCCAATACTACCTTAATTGAACGGCCGGAAAGGAAATTCTCAATCCACTTCTGTAAAAGTGAGTCGATTCCAATAGCTTTGAGTTTAGCTAACAAGGCTAAGTGCCAAACTCTATCAAAAGCCTTGGAGATATCCAAAGCAACCAGACTGGATTCACCTGATCCATGCAAACTTCGGCTGAGGTGTTCTGTAAGACAAACTAAAAGATCGCCAGTGGATCTTCTGCGTCGGAAGCCGTATTGTTTGTCGTTTATAAGTTGGTTGGATTCTAGATATCCCATAAGCTTTTTGTTAATTATCGTCTCCATGGTTTTGGAGAGGATAGAAGTGATTGCTATTGGGCGGTAATTGGAGGGAAGACTGGAGTCACCTTTTTCGGTATTGGCTGCACATGAGCAAGTTTCCAAGAATCTGGATAAACTCCGGAAGAGTATGATAGGGCAAAAAGTTTGCACCGAGGTTTAGCCAAAGGTGAGGCGCATTGTTTTAAGACGATAGGGGGTATATTATCGGGTCCAGTGGATTTATTGATATCGAGCTCCTTGAGGCACCTGTACACCTCGCGAGTTCTGAAGAAAACCCTGTCCATTAAATGAGCGCTGTGCTCGAGAACCGGGGGTAGCATATCAGTTTGGGGTAAAGAAGAATTGGAAGCAAACAGAGATGCTAATAAATCGGCCTTGGATTTTCTGTCTGTTATCACTTTCTTGTCGTGGATGAATGAAGGAGTTGTGGATGAAGTGAAATTCTTCTTAATGGAGCTTACCAAGGACCAGAAGTTCTTGCTACCAGAGGTTGCATTAAGGAGTTTACTTCTCAACTTTTCAAATGAATTATTGACATTCCTGATGGCGACTTTACAGGAATTTCTTAGTTTTATATACTCTACACGGAGCGATTCACTCGGGAAGCTCTTGTAAGCTCGAAAGGCGGCTTCTTTATTTCTGATTGCATTCATACACTCCTGATTAAACCATCTGTTGGGCCTAGCCTTCACAGATTTAGTAGAATGAGGAATGAACAAATGCATTCCTGCCTGTATGATCCTAGAGATACGGATAGCGGCAGAGTTGCCGTTTTTATTACGGAAACACTGGTTCCAGTCAGTAGATTGGAAAAAATTAATAGGCCCCAGCCAATTGGCCTTCCCATAATTCCATACAGTTCTTCTAACTGGTTTGGGAGGGGTGGGAAATTTGAATGGGAAACTAGCGCTAACTAAGCAGTCAGTGGTCCGAATTGCCGAGAGGTGAATCAACTTCGACGGAGTAACGCGCTGGATGAGAAGTTAGAAAAAGATCAAGGAGATAGGTTCCTTGATCAGCATTATCAGGGACTCTTGTGGGATGATCCACAATTTGATGCAAATTATTGGCGTCTGCAAAGAGCTCGACGTCCTTGCCAGAAACACTGGTGCCTTTTGAGTAAGTCAGCCATTTTGCGGTGTGAACATTAAAATCACCCGCAACGATGATTTCACACTCAGGATTGGACGACAAAAATCCCGAGATTTGTTCGTAAATAGTATCAAAAGATGAAGTGGAGGCTTCGTTACTTATGTTAGGAGACGTAGAGACACACAGGCGAAGACGATAGCTTAGCATAGCAGGTTGTTAATTCAAGTGCAAACGTGTTCATGGCTTCAACGAAAACTTCGGTTCCGGACTCACGCCGTAAGCACCTACGAACAAGCGCTAACGAAAGTGTGAATGGTTTTCGCGCCTTTCTTTCCATTCCGAGTAAATACGGCATGAATTCTTGCCGTAAATTCACAGCTTGAGAGCAGGGCCGGATTGGCCTATGGCCCATTCGAGTAAATACTCGAAGGGCCGGGCTGTCGGTGGGCCGGGGGTTGAGTGTTCAGGATTTTTTTGTTTCGTAATAATTGTGACTACGCTCACGAAGATCGGCTCGAATTTGGCCTTTCGTTTTTCTCGCCTCTCTTCCCCGCCTTGAGCTCGCCTGCGGCCGGCCGCCCTCGCTGCCTGAGAGAATTATTTCTCAAGCGAAAAGGTAGAGGAGAAATTAGCAAGGTGCGCGCCGTGCGCCTATTGAATGGGCCGGTCCAGGGTCCATGAGAAATCAGCCTAGACTCGAGAAAGTACTGCACAGACCGTGATATAGACGCACGGCCTTTCTGGAAACATTACTACTCCTCTCAAAATATGATATGTTATATGATATGTTATCCAGACGCCGCTGTGCATATTTCTATACTGCTCGGACACCATTGCGGAGTCGATTTTCTCCTCAAAAACTATCGGTGCGTTCAGGTTTACTTGTAGGACCCTTATCTTCGTCTCCCTTTGAGTGCCTCCCTGTACACTGGGCACCTGCTACTTCCCATAGTCGTGTCGTGTTCGCCCTTGCCCTTGTCTCCTTTACATAGGAGGCATTTAGGACTGTTATTGCAGTCCTTTGCAATATGCCCCTCTCCCCTTATCTCCAGTAAAGCTCCTTCATATCCTGAGCGCTGGAGCATTTCTAAGCGATATGCCCTACCCCTACTTGGTGCTGCTATCTCCCGTATCCGGCAAACAAACCGGCCAATGCGGATTTTCCCCACCGCGAGTGCCTTTTTAGCGCTAGCGATTGGAAAGCTTATTGTTGCCTCCGTCAATTGCAGCTTCCCCCGCAGCGCATCGCCTCCTCCTGCTCCTGCTTGTTGATAATTTCGTCCAGATCCCTGCACTCGATTAACACCCGATTAGTACCAGCCCTAACCTCTCCCGCCTCACCGATTGACGTCTTGATCTTTTGGTTCAGATCCTCCGTCCTTCCCTCGCCAGCTGCCAATTTCATTAGAAGGTCGAGTGCGTTCTCGACTGTAGATATACAAACGGCGACGCAATGTAAAATTGATTATCTGTCACTTTAACCCAGAACCGTCATGGAAGCAGCATCGAGTTAACTTGAGAGAAAAAGCTTTTTGTTTGCTCAACGAAAACTCTACCTCGGCTCATGGAACCACAGGAATGGACTGTAAGTTAAGGTTTCATATGATTTGACTGTAAAATCATAAAAAAGAGAAATACTATGATCTACACTATAGTCCGGGGAAATTACCATTTTAAGGAGACAAAATTCCAAAATAGCTGGAAATTGGTCCACAGCTACCTTGTGACTTTTTAATAAAACAATTTCGGAATCCAAAAGAAAAACACGTCCGCTGGAGATATAGCGCTTTCCCGAGTTTTCCATCTCGGTTTCTATAGGTCATACCGCCCAGTGCCATTGAACATCATCAAATTTCGTACGTTGGCTCAACCAGCAACATTCGTATTCGAAGCGACTTATCCGAAGAGTTTCCGATTCAAACGAGTGTCCGACAGGGAGACGTCGCTTCACCACTTCTCTTCAACGTTGTGGTCGACGTGATTGTGCGTGAAGCATTCGATGGACGACTCGGGGTTCGATACGACGCCAACAACTTCGTAACCGACTTAATGTTCGCCGACGATAGCGCCGTCTTCACCGATACGGATGCCGAAGCAACGGACATCTTATACGACATTTCCCTCATCGCTTTGTCATACGGGTTAAAAATCAATGCCGAAAAGACCAAAGATCAAAAGCCAGTGTTCACCTCGATGAAGCCCAAATCGAACAGGTTCCAATGTTCAAATATTTGGGATCATTGGTTGACGAAACGGCGGTGGTATCGACGTCCGAGGTTCACAGCCGCATCAGCCAGACAACAGCAACATTCGCCTCGCTCAATTGGTGCATATGAAAACGAACAAATATTGCCATCATGTCTCTCTCCGCAGTCGCCTTCGAAACGAGACCGTTTTCCAAAGATGCGATCAGCAGACACTGATCGAAAAAGAATTTCCCCACACAAAGCGAAAGTGCGTGTGCAATTTTCCTTCCATCCCCATGCGCTCTGCCGCCCCTGTCGACTTGCACTTTCGGCAGTACAAAGAAGTATGCATCTGACTTAAAACCTACTTACCTAGGCCCTAACAAACTAACTCTCCTTTTTTTAAAACTTACTTCACTGAATTTGACATCCAATTTGACTCATAATACTTTGCACCCTTCCATTTGAAACAAATCACTTAAAATATTTAAACTTATCCTCAATTTCAGCTCACGGACAACGGAGGCGAAATGTTGATTGGCAACTTCTGGTACACCAAAACCCGAACGAAATACTTCACAGCAACGTTCGCCTACTACCAAGTGCCGATGGTTTTCATAGTAAACGACGAGGTGTTCTACAGTCCACTACGTCGCCTGATATCTCCCTTCCACAACACCGTATGGATATGCATCGCCATATTTCTAATAGCATTCATAATCCTTGCGATCGTCCTTGACTTCGCCAAACCGAAAATCAGAACCTATTTCTTTGGCGAGACCAACACAGCCCCAATTCTTAACATGATTTCCGTCACTCTCGGTGGTCCCGTTGAGGCAACAATAACAAGAAACTTCCCACGGCTGCTGCTAATGACGTGGCTCCTTGAAACCCTGCTCCTGCGAAGCACCTATCAAGGATTGTTATATCACTTCCTGCGAACTGACATGACTCAGAAGCCGCCCGACACAATCGAGGAAATCACGGATCAGGAGTACTCCATTAGCACGAGCATCGGGGCACTGGAGCTGCTGGAGAACTTCAGTCTAATAGGGAAGGCCTCCGCGTCATCAGCGACTATGGACGAAAAATTCGAGATACTCCAGCAGTCATCCTCGGAGGAGAAGACGTCGGTTTTCGGGCCGCAAGACTTCATTCTGTACTACAACTTCCGCAATTTCAATCGGAGCACCCTACACATCGTTAGGGAGCGCCTATTCGTTCAGCACAACTGCATCTATCTGCGGAAGCACTCCCATCTGAAGTTCAGCTTTGATGAGCTTTTAATGAGATTCATCAGCAGCGGACTGATTCAAGAATGGGCTTCCTGGTACGCTGATGACAAGTACAACACTCCCGATAAAACAATAACCGGCCCTAGGATATTCGACAACAGCAAGCTGGCTGGGGCTTATCAGCTGTACGTCGTCCTCATCGCTGTGTCGACTGCTGTATTCGTGCTGGAGCTTATCTCGCACCGGATGCCACCGCTTAGGGGGGTCCTGGCATATTTTCATTGACAGGGATTTTTTTTTGTTATATTAATTTGTTTGTACGAGTATGTATGTATTTGTTGGTATCCTAGTTTTTTTTATTTCTGTTTGAATAAATATGCAAATTGTTGTTGTGACTTTTTGTTATAACAAAATTGGAACTTTTTTTATAAGGGACACTTTAAGAAATTACTATTTAAAGATTTGTGAAGGCAATTAGTTATTATTTACGATGTAGGTTCAAGTTCAAGTACACAAGAATAAAATACAGATAGGTACAAAACTGTAACAGGCCATAGAAGATCTGGGTTCAAATTCACTATCGTTTCGTATTTAATAGCAGCCCAGTGCATTTTTTCCCTTCCCAAAGTCTTCAAAGAGCTCTATTTAAATATCCTAAGTAAATATTAATCGCACTATAGGCAAGCCTATTCAGAAAAATCTGACCAAAAAGAAAAAGTGTTCAATCGCTTCACTTCGACTATCGAATTCGGTCTAATCCGATAGTCGGATCAGAATGAGAAAATATCCTCAAACACACCAAGAGAAATACGAAAAAGTACTGAACCTTCGTGAGGTCTCAAAAATGGGTTTAGCCCTTTCCGAGCTTTGAAGTCCCCAATTGGTAAAGATAAGTTTCCACTTGCTTACCTCCGACTATCGGGTCAAATTTTCGATCGGCACGATAGTCTGTTACGATAATCGGGCGAAACTGAAAATCGAATTAACCGTTTCTGATATTAGCCCGGACAAACAGACAGACATTCAGGAAATATTTCCCAGTCTAGTCTAGAGAAAATAGTCCCAACCGACTGTTACACTATACTTTGTAGATATGCCCAGGTAGCTGCATTTCCAATGTACTTAGATTTTCACAGTTGGTAATTATTGTTAAGTCTCTCATAAAAAACTCACTTGTTTTTTTTGACAGGATTTTTTTGGGTGGGGTCGGCCCAAAACTCTATAGACAGCAAAAATGAAATTTATATGTTTTTTTAGACTTAAAAACTGTTTACAGGAGAACACTTATATTTTATTGACAAATTCAGTAGCCACTTTCTCTAGGTCGATGTGAATTGTGCATTGGACATTAAGTAAAGCCAACCCATTCAGCCCCTCCTGAGATATGCTGTTCCGCAGATAGGATTTCAATCTTCAATTCGCAAGAAAATGTTCTCTCCGGAGTTGTCGTTAAGACGGGAATGGTAGCCAAAATTTTTAGAAGGCAGTGGATGTTAGTAGGGATACGGAATCGGTGGAGAGTGCTCGGTTGAATAATCATGAATAGAATCGAAGGAATTTACTCAATGAGTACTTTTTACTCGTTCAAAACCATTCTGTAAACTGCCTTAGCACATGCATTATTCGATTTTAAGCTGCGACAGATTACAAATAGTTATGTACCTTACTTGCCTGCCTGCCACAAGGGTACATACGCTCCCGCTACAGAAACGAAATTCTAAAAATGCACCTGCTAGCACACCTCTGTTACAAATATGAATGTATTCGTAATCGACCGTTCCCAACGTCTCGCTTTTTCTAGCAGACCCCCAACTAACTACTAACCACGTCCAGCGCTGCTTGACCTACGCAATCGTACCAGCCCGGCTCTGGTAGAAATATGCTTCATGACACCCTTTAATTTTTAAAGCCCCAATTCTGCTTCCTTTAGTATTAAAAAGTGTGAGCGTACCGTGCTTCTGTTGGACTATTCCATTCGTACTTGTAAAGGAGTAGAATTTTTACTCACGTACGGTGGCTATTTTGGGTGCAATCAAGGCCGTACCCAGAGGGGGGGTCAGAGGGGTTGAAACCCCCCCCGAAATTTTCCAGAAATAAGTATTTTCAAACACAAGTTTTCCTGAATTAAAGAGAATGATATTTTCTTGATATTTTGCTATCTGTAAGTAAAGTATTTCATAATTTAATTAATTAATGGTGTTTATGAATTGAACTGGCAACTGGCCTGGCCAACAGGTCTCGCGAGGCCTACTCTGCATATATTAATTCTGTTGGTGATAGTATCATAAGTGATCCTAAAAAATTCTTTGATTAGGTACATTAACATTCTTGAACAATCTTGATATCAAAAAAGGTAATGGTCCCGACAATCTCTCTCCTATTTCCCTGCAGTGCTGCTCACAACACATCGCATTTTGTCTTTATCTCATCTTCAACAAATCTTTATCGTTAGGAAAGTTTCCCAAGCTGTGGAAGAAATCCTACCTAACGTCAATCTATAAATCCGGTGACAAGCACTCGGTAGACAACTATAGGTGCATTGCCATTTTATCATCAATTCCTAAGCTTTTTGAAAAACTTGTTTATGACAGGATTGCTCCTCTTATCGATCCATACCTAAACGAATAACAACATGGGTTTCGGAAAGGACGTTCAACAACTTCTAACCCTATGGTCCTTATTTCCGAATTGCTATGCGATATGGAGAGCGGCCATCAATTGGATGCTGTGTACACTGATTTCAGCAAGGCCTTCGATCGAGGGGACCACGCCATCATAATCGCAAAACTATTAAAGTTTGGTATATCAGGTTCTGCCCTGGAATAGTTAAAATCATATCTGAACGGAAGAACACAGGTTATCAGATTCCAAGGATTTCTATCTAATGAGATCGAAGTAACCTCTGGCGTTCCTCAGGGTAGTCATCTCGGTCCCTTACTCTTCAATATTTTCATCTCCGATCTTTCCGATAAATTAGCAAATATTCCACATCTCTTTTACGCAGATGATCTCAAAATTTATAGTGCCATTGAGACCCAAACTGATGCTTCCTTCTTGCAGATAAAGCTCAATGCCCTACACGACTGGTGCACCATGAATAAACTGCAACTTAACACCAGCAAATATCATGCAATTACCTTCTCCTGCTTAAAAAACACACAGAACCATAACTATTATCTCAATGGCATAATGTTGAATCAGGTTGATCATATCGTAGATCTAGGCGTCGTCCTAGACAAATAACTCAATTTCAACCTGCACTACGATAATATAACTGCCAGAGCCAACAAACTTCTAGGTTTCATTAAGAGGAGATCCAAAGAACTTGGTAATGTATGGGTCACAAAAACACTCTTCTGTTCTTTAGTCCGCCCAATCCTGGATTATGCGTGTCCTATCTGGGATCCTATATTCCAAGTGAGCAGTAGGAGGATCGAATTCATTCAAAAGAGATTTCTTGTTTTTGCCCTGAGACATTTACACAACCCAACTACCAAACCCTGCCGCACTACTTGGATAGGCTCATGCCGTTGTCTAGCAGGAGGAAACTGCTCATATCTTGCGTTGCCTTTGACGTCCTAAGTGGAAAGCTTAAAAGTGCAGTTTCTGTCGGACAGAATCAAATTCAATGATGACAATAGTAGGTTTTTAGTAGCTATCAGTAGTTACAGTAATATCTTATATTATAAAAGACTGTACACTATGTATTAATCTAAGTGTTATACCTAGTTTAAGTGTGCCTTATTTGGCGAATTAATAAATAAATAAATAAATTTTTTAGTCAAAATTCTCGAGTCAAACCATAGTTTTTTTGCCTCTAAACTCTGGTTAATTAAGAGTTAAACTCGTCCTAAAAATGCGTCATTTTACACTTAAATTTTGTCAATTTTCCTGGACCACCGCCTTACTAGGGGGTATTCCATAGATCCCAGACCCCCGGTGTTTTAACCCCCCCCGAAATTTTTTCCTGGGTACGGCCTTGGGTGCAATGCAGCAATTTTGACGTTGTGGGTGCTTGTTTCAGGCTAAAAACGGGCGAATCACTCCTTATCATTCAAGTTTATTGTACAGATACATAAACATCACAATCATTACACGAAAAAGGACAGAAAAAGTATTTTCTAATTTTGGCTATAGCTTATGATTTAAAATAAATGATAGCTTAAAATTTTAGTTTTTACTTTTTACAAAATTCTAGTGAAGTGATTAGTTATGCATACCAGATTGCCAACGCTATTTTGAATTTTCTAATTTTGACAACAAAGGCATTATTTCTGATCTTCAACACCCCAAATAAAATAAAATTAAATAAAATAAAATCGAATCGTAATTGCCAAAATCTTACCGCCATATTGGCGCCGCCATTTTGAATTTTTAAATTTTGACCACAGATTCGTCATTTGTGCTCAAAAAAAACCCCCCCAGAATCGGAACATAATTGCAAAATTCGTCCGCAATCTTGGAACCATCATCTTGATATTTTTTTACAAAATTGTGAGATTGCATGAATGTGTATGTGAATGTGATGATTGCAAAGTTGCATCAGAATCGGATCAATAGAAGTAGTTGAAAAAGCTATCACATAATTTGACACAAAGGTGTAAACAAATACACAAGGTCGAGCTAAATACAACCGGTAAAAACTGAGTCATCGGATTCATTTCTGTAAGCGCAGCCGCTGTGTGGTTCTTAAATACAACGCAATGACAAAAACTACACTTTAATTGAATTAATAAAAACATTTTAACGTTCAACAATCCTTGTGCAATACAAGTTGTAAATCTAGGTTTCTTTATTTATAGGCTGTGGATATTTTTACCTACATTATTAGAAACATTGTTACTAATCTTTATTTAATATGTTCAAACCCTTTAAAGGCATAAATTCCAATAAATACTTTATGCTTGGTGCAGCTTCGTTAAAGATAAATACCAAATCATAAACGCAATTTCAACTTCATAATTTCTACGATTTAAAATGTTTCAACTTTAATTAAATTATTAATTCTAAATTTACGCTTAAAACGGGGCATTAATTGAATTTTAACAATTGTTTGGTATGACAAACGTCTTCTTACACGGCACAAATTTTACTAAACCATGAATAAAAATCATTTCGAACTTTTTTAACTAAAAAAACACAAATTTCTATATTTTATTAAAGCGCTACTATAGTCAGAACTTCAAGGATGTTAATGTTTCATACTAATTACAGCACTTACGTTTAATGAAATCATCACAAAATCCAGGAAACAAAACTCGCCGCTATAATGCCTGAAAACAAGCTCCTGTCAGATCAAAATTGATAGTTGTTTGATTCCCAAAAAATATTCCAAATGTAACAATATCATAATGAATATCGAAAACTATAATTTACAAGTTTTGTTACACAAAAATACTTTCAGTTTGATGGTACCACATCACCTCATACTATCGACTTGAAATAGTTATCTTTCAAAAAGAAAGTTGGTTAGTTGGGGAAAAGTTGTGGCTACAATCATATTTTTTTGTAATTGTAGAATATTTTTGAGAAAATTTAACAATCGATGAAAATTTGCGGTAGGAAAATTAAGTTTTGTAGTGATTCAAATTTAAACTACACCAAAAAGTCCTTTATTCCAAAAATTTACTAAACACAAATAGTTTTAGCACAAAATACAACTAGAAATAAGAGTGAAATCGTGTCTATAATATAATCATCAATCACAAATAACTTTTCCTAGAAATCACAACTCTTATTACCACAATTATTTCTTATCTATTTTTACTTTGCTAGTGAATTACATATATATGAATTTCAGTTAAGTTTTGTGAAAATGAATTTCTAACAAGCTCTAGTTGTTGGGTGATGACCAAACCTTCAATTACTCATATTTGTTATTAATAAACTGAAGGCCCTACAATTTTCGCCTTCTGAAGCCCTTTTGTATTGTTTGTCTTTTACATAGAGTGATATTCTGTCCTGACCACTCACTAAATGAAATTTTTCTAATTATCCGAACGTGTAATCTCTTCGTGAGTAAAAATAAAAATGACCTTACAACGGGCGAACACCGGCCGCTTGGATTTTTAATGGTGCATATGATGGCCGTGGAGTTTTGAACTATTTTAATGGGAGCACATACGATCTGAAAAGATTTAGATGGCCAAGTACAAACGGGCACATGACGGGAAATTTTAACCAAAAAAATAATCTGCACCAATTGTATCGCTGAATGTGTTAAGTAAAAAAAAACAATCGCCAAAAAATTAAACATTTAATTGCAGTTGATAGAAATTTTGCAATGCTTGAATTCGAATATATGAGCACAGGATTTCATGATGTTTTTCTAAACAAATATGCTGTACAGTCCTGCAACCGAACTTCTGATGCCCGTCACCTGGCCGAGGGATATGTTTCGTGCACGGTCGATGTTCGCCCGTTGTAAGGCCATATTTTAGTTTTACTCGAGCATACCCCATTAACTATTGAAGATATTGGGTGTTTTTCATTTGCTACACAGCGAGACACAGCGTCGCACACAGAGTGTTCTATCAACAACAATATATGCCAACCAATACAACAGAACACAAGTTTTACAAGTTAATGAAGGTCTGGTATCCTTTCATCGCGACGACGCGATTCCACGGCGAAATATTCAGGTGAACATGTTACTTCACTACGGACTTGTCCTTTCTATAACTCTCTCGTAAAAAATCAGAATACTAGTGTAGTTTGGGCCATTGGTATGAAAGACGCAGATGTCAGACGAACCCTAAGGGAAAATCGGCTTGTCTATTCGTACCAAAAGTACGGCTCACATGAGCCGCGAAATTTGCAAAAGTACAGTCAGGACCAAAATTACATAAGTACAGTCAGGACCGAAATTACTTAAGCGTAGTCAGGGCCAAAATTACATAACTACAATCAAGGCCAAAATTACAAAAGTACAGTCCGGACCAAAATTACAAAAGTATAGTCGAGGCCAAAGTTACAAAACTACTATCAGATCCATAATTACATAAGTACAATCAAGCCCAAAATTACATCTGTACAGTCAGAGCCAAAATTGCAGAAGTACCGTCAGGGACAAAATTACATTTTCAGGGCCGAATAACATAAGTACAGCCAGGGCCAAAATTACATAAGCACAGTCAGTTTTTCAATATGCCATCAGCACATTGACAGCACATTTCGGGTGAAATCCACAGTTCAACAGAAACAGGAGGAGGATCACAGTTCTTGCTGATGAAAGCAACAAGACTAATCAACTTGCTCATCGAGAAAATGAGAACAGCAAGGATTGCAATAATTGTGGAGGATGTGGACTCGATAGTTCTTCTCATTAGATCGGTACCCTGTCTATCATAGTGTATTTCGTGAAGCCAAGCCGATGGAAGGTGGAAAGGTGGGGTTCAAATTATTTTCGCTGCGACAGCATCAACAACTTCGTCAAGACAATCCTCCTTCTATATAGCTTCGCCCGATGCGACACCATACGGCGATGGAAAGAGCAAATTGGGAACAGCTAAGCAAACATTTTTGACAGTGCGAACGAAGCCCCAATCAGACATGGCCACTCTTCCTTCCACCAGAGCAGCTTCGAAGGAGCACTCGCCCAGAGTAATATCTACAGATACAATAGTGGCTCTGCAGCCCCACCCACTCAATGGGAGAAGATGAGATCCTCAATCCAGTAACCACGAAGCAGCCTGCCGTACCCGACTCCGTTTTGAAGACGATATTTTGCTGTGGTGGTAGCACGAAAGTTGTTTCAATCGACCTCTTCATACAAAAGTTCAAGATTTTTGTATGAAGAGGTCGATTGAAACAACTTACGTGCTAAGGTCCTAGACTAGGGGTGGGTTACGTTGCAGTTGCCGTAAAGCAAGGATTTTCTGTTCTGATCCCTGAAGCGTGTGCCTCGACTCAAACCCCCAACGAAGATTGATGATGATGGAAATTTTGATTTCGACCAAAATCAATGTTCATATCTTGATCTTCTATCTTCTTTGATCCGTTAGCTGGCGGTCCGAGCGTGGCATCCCCTGTCGGGCGGTTTCTTGCCTAGTTTCTTCGGCCAATTCGGCAGATCGACCACCCTCCTCCTTTCACATCCTGGACTTAGGACCAGACGACGGCGAAGTTGTATCACATCTAGCCCCTGAATGCACAGGTAAATATGTGAATGTGGCCCGTATAGCTTGTGTGACTAGAATTATCAATTGGCACAACAATCAAATAGTATTTACATTGGTCATTTCGAACTGTCAATTGAATGATCAAGGGATGGGATCGGAGTGAAGTTTGCAGGACCGTTGCGTTGACTCATGTTCCATTACACATAGACTAGAATCACTTTAGCGCCGTAAACACCAACTAGCGCCATCTGCTTGCCAAAATGAATTATGTATGACTTTCCTAACAACTATTTTTAATTTTATCATAGGTTAACCTATACTTGATTGTAAGAAATAAAATATTTTTTCTAAAATAATTCACAGGACAACTGAAATGCAAAATGCTCACAGAATTTATTAGGAATCTTTATCTAATTCTATTAATATCCAACAAAAGTACAAAAAGCATGCCACCATTACCAATCTGCAATGTAGACGCATTAACTGATGCCGCCGAATATGTTGTAGAACAATACTACCGACCAATAACACCAGCAATTTTAATATCACACAAATCATCAGAAGATCATCTTCACTCATACATCCTCAACGAAGCTGCACGTAAAATAGATTCCGTTGCAGTGTTAGTGGATACCTTAAGTCAAGGGCTAGAGTATCAAATGTGGTACTTTCACTTGATCATTGTGGATGGAGCAGAAAGTTTTAAGTATCGTATTTAAATATTATTTTTAAATTAAGAAAAACGAGTAACAAACTTTATACTTTTTAGGGAAATAGTTTCAGACATTCATCACAACGACAATGAACTCTTTTATTTAGTAATTTTAGCGCGATCTGATCGTGAGTATAAGCAGGAAATTTTAGATATCCTGTATGTATGTTGGTGGTCTTATATTGTTAATGTGAACATCCTTGTTGAAGAAACGCCAGGACTTGTATCGATGTACAGTTACTATCCGTTTAAGGATCCCAAAAATTGCAATGTTGTTGTACCAGAAGTAATAAATCAATTTGTGAATGGTTCTATGGAACATAAAAATATCCTTTTTCCAAAAAAAATCACCAATATGAATAAGTGTCCTTTTTATGTAGCAACATGGCAAAATCCACCATATGATATGATTGGTGAAGATACAGATAGTACTGGACGATTTTATGGTATTGAAGGTGATCTGCTTGATGAGCTTGGTAGACGGATAAATTTTACATCGAGAATTGTGGTTCCGGATGAAGGACGAGGTACAATCTATGATAATGGAACTGCAACGGGAGCTTTTGAAAAGGTAATGATGTATATTTTGTGGGTTTTTTTAAATATATTCATTATTTTTTTATTCTTTAAAAGTTACAAAATGAGGCCAATGTATCAGTTGGAAGTTTCCGTAGCACACAAACTAGAGCCAAATTTTTCACAACTTCGACAACATTCCACAAAGTCGCAAATATTTTTATAGTTAATGATGAGATCTTCTATGGACCAATTGCACGATTGATATTCCCATTCGATTATCAAGTATGGATATACATATCTGGTGTTCTGGTCATTGGCGGTGTAATAATAATGATCCTCGAGTTTGTACCATCACCAGTCAGAGACCACTTAATTGGAGAGAACAACTCGATCGCTATTCTGAACATGCTGTCAGGTATCTTAGGAGGAGGAATTACTGGAAACACCGCTACAGATTTCTCGCGTTATCTTCTACTACTGTGGCTGATTGTAACTACAGTACTTAGAAGCACCTATCAAGGAGCATTGTACGACTTCTTACGTACGGACAAGACAGTTCGTCCACCAGAAACGATTAACGAACTTCTGAATGGTGAATATAAAATATGTGCAAGCAGTGCCGGTTACCAAATGCTTGAAGAATTCCCTCGTATAAAAGCAATATCCTTTATCACACCTGGAACAGTAATGGAAACACGTTTTGAATTGATTTTGCAACAGCCTCAAACTAAATTGGCGGTTGTATCACCGGAAGATTTCATTAGATACTATAACTATCGAAATCGCCAATCAACTCTACATATCGTACAGGAACGACTTCTAATACAGAATAATTGTGTATTTTTTCGAAAAGGATCGTTTTTTTCGTATAGTTTTGATGAAATTATAAAGCGGTTATTTTATAGTGGCATCGTACAGCATATAGTTTCACGATATGCCGATATTAATTACAATAAGAAGGACGAAGTGATCTTAACGCCGAAAATCTTTGATAATAGTAAAATTGCTGGCGCTTATCAGATATTTGCTGTTATGTGTATTTTGTCTGTATTAGTTTTCATCTTAGAGCTACTTTCTGTTAAGTTTAAGCCACTTAGGAAACTTTTTACAACATTTCGTTAGTATTAGAAAAACTGCAAAAAAAATAAATAATATTAAATTATGATTAAATTTTTAAATACTTTACAATATAATGCAGCACTGTCGTTCTTAACTAGGATTAAATATAAATATAGAACCGAAAAGGATCACAAAAAAATGTTTTTGAATTGAAACTTCCTTGCTATCGTTCCGGGGATTTTGAATTGATTCGAGCAGGTACGAGTGAATTCAGCAAACAGAAACGAAAACAAGGACCGTTGTACGAAACGGAAGTTGCCCTCTCACTTATTTACAGGTGTCACAATTCAGAATCGGCAACGTCAACAAGGACAACCATATGAAACGGAAGTTGTCTTATCACTGGTTTACAAAATAACTAGAAAAAAACAAAACCAAATTAAAAACCAACTAAACCAAATTAAACATAACAAAACACAAACAAATTTACATACTATACACTTAATATTTAGTTTCCATTTTATTTCGTTAAACATTTTGGATTTTAACAATCTAAGCTGACGAACTTCGTAAAGATTATCGCCATAAAAGTGGCACACAAATTTCACAATTCAATGACAATAAAACATTACAATTTAGTTTCCACTTTCAATTTTGGATTTTAACAACAAAGAGGAACTTTGCACACTGCTTCAACTAAGTAACTGACAGCGACAGACATGATAGCAATTAAGTGATGCCATATAAACAAATTTTACCAAACCAGCAAGAAAATATTTACAATTTATTTAAATTTGTACATAGATGGCGCAGGCATCGGTAAAGTAAAAATAAGGAATCAGTTATATGAAAAATTAAGATATTAAAGATAAAGTTTTTGTAAAAACAGCGAAATGTTTTTGATTTTTTATCAATTAATACTAAAAGTGGTGATATATATTTGGGTGGGTGTTTTGGGTGATATATATTTGGGTACATATATTTGGGTACATATGTAATAACTCGACTATTGTCATCTCACTCTATGTTGGAGTTAGTTGTAAGAGGATATTTCGGTTCTGCCTTGTGTTCTTTAATACACAATCATTTTATTTTTTATTTAAAATACCCAAAACCTTTTAAAGATATCGTATTCGTGTGTATGTGTTAACCGCGCAGCACTACAGCAGCACATAAAAGGCCGAGAAAGCGAAATAGAATAAACATTTGAGTGCTACTGAAAGCATTCTTTCGGGCTGCAGCGCGGTATATGCGATTTTACAAATTACACGAAATTGAGGTCAGAGTACTTGAAGTGCACGTAATCCGTACCCATTAGAGTCTGTGGATGTGTACACGCAGAATTTTCACCATAACATAATTCCTCTTAGCATAGAATTTTCATTTCTTGTCAGTGACTTTGTGAAGGTCATTTTCATAATACTATTGTGCTTCTTTGACTCATTCATGTTTTTTTAAACCTTGGCTCCATTCTTGCTGTTTTTAAGGATGTTGTTGGTAGAACTACGTGAAGGTGAGTACTTAGTCTCCACTTGGTTAGTTAGTGTAAGACTCAAAGTCAATCCCAACAAAATTATTCGAGTACCGTTCACCAGGATGGCGTTTAGGGGGTGAACAGCTAACAAAGACCTCGGAAGGTGGTGACACCCGATTTGTCACTTCTACCAAAACCCGAGAAGTGTCACTGCAGATGAGCCCCTAGCATATATTTTAGCAAGTCCTAATCCCAACTCCGCGCCGTGCCCCTGAAGTACTCCTTGGGAAGGAGCTGAAGGAGCTCAAGAATGAGTTGAATATTCGCTTTGGTAGAGTTGGACATGAGCTCACGATTAAAGAGACAAGGTCTGGGCCATGATTGTCTTATATTGTCGAAGGCGAAAGAGCAGGGCAGAGTATCATCATCATCAAAGGGATTGAAAGCTTAAACCAGTGAAGTTCGCCTAAAAAGATAAAAAAGGCTGTTCTCTAAAGCGAGCATCGTTTCCCAAGCGGACCCCGTGTAAGGCCAGTTTCACACAGTTGGTTTTTTGAACCAACTCTTTCACTGGATTTTGGAATTAACTTTTTGACAGCTCTGTGGTTGTTGCTGCTTTTCTCTGTCTAGAACAAAAGAGAGAGAAACAGCAGAAAGGAGAATTACGATTAAAAACAACAACAATAAAATAAAGCATTCGACGTACAGTTAGCTGGAAAATTTGGCTCGTGTGACTTGCGACTATTGTGTGACCATGCTTCACACGAATGAACGATGACCATAGATTTTTGTTGGTTGGCTATTGGCCCATGTGAACCTGGCCTAAGTACAGAAATGCTGCTTGCTACACGTGGGCCGGTTTATTGAGTATGCTAATTGGAATTCTTTACATATATCTATATTTTCCCAGTGAAATTGTAATTCACTGGTTGAACCAGCGAACTTTTTAATTTTTGTAGGTTAAATCAGTAAATAGACCCGAATTAACTGATTTTCCAGTGAAATTATTGTTTACCGGATGAAGCACTGAGAATTTCACTGGTGCATTTTTAGAGAGGAGAGGAGGCTGTATCACAACTTTGTTTTTGTCCTTCTTTCTTAATTGCTATGATTTACCTTAAAGATAATATAAAAGATCATCCAAGCATAGTGTAACTATTTCGTTCAATCTACAACAGACTAATCATTTTAATAATATAATTTTTAGCTTTCTAACACTTTTCCACTACACATTTCCACAACTTACTTCCCGCAAATTGCAATCTAATCTGAAAATCTATTTAAATATTTAAAGCTTCGCCAAAGGCATTTTAATAGCTACAGAATATCTATCCACTACATCAACTTGTTAGTAGCTCTGCAACACATTCATTCTCGTTAACGTGATTTTTTACAATAATTACATGCATTAAAAAACGCAAATGAAAGTGCTCCGCCTCTCATAATGCAAAACAAGATATTTCACTTTAATGTACACAATCATTGCAATAAATCAAAGCCGACGAAATCGATAGATCTGATGTGAACTTAGATAGCGTCAAAGTAAATGGACAATCCATGGCCGTGATGAAATTTTTATTACATTCTTCCAAAAATACTAAAGCCATTACAGATTAATTGGGTTGAGCAAGAAGAATATTAAATATAAAAATTTGTAATTGTAAAATTGTAATTGTAAAATTGTAAAATTGTAATTGTAAAATTGTAATTGTAAAATTGTAATTGTAAAATTGTAATTGTAAAATTGTAATTGTAAAATTGTAATTGTAAAATTGTAATTGTAAAATTGTAATTGTAAAATTGTAATTGTAAAATTGTAATTGTAAAATTGTAATTGTAAAATTGTAATTGTAAAATTGTAATTGTAAAATTGTAATTGTAAAATTGTAATTGTAAAATTGTAATTGTAAAATTGTAATTGTAAAATTGTAATTGTAAAATTGTAATTGTAAAATTGTAATTGTAATTGTAAAATTATAATTTTTTTTTGTGTTACGATGAAGCTAAGGAGTCACCCTTTGTACTACTCGTCCGTCATGTCGTTCGAGTCATGGTGCAATGTATAGTATTATAGTAAGCTTGATCTGAAGGACAGAATAGAAAGGATAGGTTAGGGTCTGGAGGGTGCATGAGTAGGTATCGATGAACCTTGCGTTTGAACTCAGAGATGTTATATGAGCTCGGAAACACCGATTGCGGAAGACAGTTCCACAGTGGAGTTGTTCTATTTATAAACGAACTGCTAAATCGTAATGTGCGGGAAGGGGAGAGCTGCAGGATGAAGGGGTGAGTCGAGTTGGCTAGTCTTGTGTTAAAAAAAATTGCCGTGTAGGCAGGAGGTTTTTGATTTCAGTGGAGCAGTCGCTATGATAATAGCGGTAAAACTTGCTGAGCGCTGCTACACTCCTACGGTGGCTTAAAGGATCGATGGAGGAGCAAAGAGTGCTATCGCCAATGAGTTGGATGGCGCGGTTTTGCATCTTGGCCAGCCAAGCCAAAGTGGTTTTAGGAGCGCTCGCCCAGATATACGAGTTGTATTCAAGGTGCGGTCGAACGTAGGACTTGTAGATTGCGGCTAGAGCAGCTGGCGGAAGGAGGAACTTGCATCTCTTAAGGAATCCGAGGCATTGATACGCTTGTTTAGCGATTTGTAATATGTTACCATTCCATTGTATATCATTTTATAGAGTCATTCCCAGGATGTTAAGAGATAGGTCAGGTGTTAGGTTATCCTCGCCCACTAAAATAGAGGGGAAGTCGGTACAGGTTTTGGTGGATATAAGGCAGTACTTTGTTTTTGATGCTTTAAATTCGACCCGATTCTTGTAGCCCTAGTCAAAAATGAGCTCGATGTCCGCGTTAAGAGAGCTGGACGTGAGTTCGCGGTCTAAGAGACAAGGTCTGGCACTTGCTTGTCTAACGTTGGCGTAAGAGTAACGCAGAGTACTGTCATCGGCGAAACTGTGGAGTGGGTGGGAGCGGATTGAGAGCAGATCGTTAATGAATATTAGCAGTTGAGAGGATCGATCCTTTGGGGAACGCCCACCGAGATGGAGTGTAGGTTGAATTCAACGCCATCCAATACTACCTGGATTGAACGGCCAGAAATAAAGCTCTCAATCCAGTTCATAAGAACTGAGTCGATACCAATAGCTTGGAGTTTGGACAGCAGAGCGGGATGCCATACTCTGTCAAATTGTAATTGTAAAATAATAATTGTAAAATTTCCGCCCTATGTGCCAAGAGGGATTAAAGGAGCGCAATGATGATGAAATGATGAATTGTAAAATTATAATTGTGAAATTGTAATTATTGCATTTTTGAACTATTTTTAGAAGCTCGTGTTATCTAATAACACCAAAACCCTATCCCATGAAAATTTTGTAAAAATATCCTTTCAACTAATAAAATACTCAAATCCTGCCAGGACACTTACGGCTACTCCCACAAATTTGCTGCACTTAACCCTGATGAAATCGAATCTATATTAATAGTTTGTTCGCCTATAAATTGGGGCTAAATATAAATATCACAAATACGACACACTCTCGAGCCTGTAATTTAGTGGATCAATTACGTTAAATTACTGTGATTATTGCCACGATTCCTTCCTTATTGGATTTCAATTTGAGATCTGTCCGCCGTGTGTTATTAGGGCTTGAGGAGAGGAACGAAGTGGTTTATTTTACTAAAAAGGAAAATTGTTTTTTGGGGGAAAAATTTGTTTTGGTAATGGTGCATTTATATAAAAAAAAATTTTAAAAACCGACTTCAGAAAAAAACCCGCGATGCACAAAAAAGGATGAAATAATTGTTTGTAATTCTTAACAACATCAATCCAATAAGAATGGATCTAGAAAGAAGAATCACTTTTGAAGACGGTGCCAGGTAGTAGTTGACTTTGATTGCACTAACTCTTGCTTCGGCAATTGTTTACATTTCTTTGTTAGGCTTATGCCCTTAATATATCACCCACATGTGTTAGCACCGTCTTCAAAAGTGATTCTTCTTTCTAGATCCATTCTTATTGGATTGATGTTGTTAAGAATTACAAACAATTATTTCATCCTTTTTTGTGCATCGCGGGTTTTTTTCTGAAGTCGGTTTTTAAAATTTTTTTTTATAATATTGCCTGTCATTGCAAGGAGCCTACGTTTTTACGACGCCACATAGCGAAGTGTATTCTACTTGTCACACCTTTTCATTTGATACCCATGTCTGGGGTCGGGGAGCGCAATTGCAAAATTTGATTGCAGATTGTATTGTCATGCGAACTATACGTATGTGCAAAATTTGCAGTTGATCGGTTATATGGAACTGGGTCAAAATCAAGTTGCAGGATTTGTTTACACTATACACACATACAGATAAAGATAATATAAGGCATATAAAAAGTTAAGTTGCCATTGATATCGGGGAAATTAAATGTAAACAATAAAATTCTTTGATTCTTCATCCACGTCATGGTATATTTATTTATTCGATATAAACAATAGTTTTTTGAGCTGCAAATTTCGCCATAATTTCGTTCTTATCGGCTTTTGTTCTGGAAGCAAATTTACAGACGCATTCACGTCGAAAACTTGTTTAATATGGAACAAAATTCCCCGAAGGAAATTAAAAAATAATTATTTTGTCGACATATAGAAAAAAAAGCACCGCGAGCCCTTGGGATCGAACTCGCACCCCACAGATTCCACAGACAAGAATACTTGTCTCGAGCCCTTTGCGCTATGTCAAGTACTATCGGCCGCTGACCAATATGTTAATAAATCATTTCAGAAAGAAGAAAAAGAGAAAAAGAAAAAAAACCGGCTGCCCCGACGGGAATCGAACCTGCGAAGGCCGAATCGAGGACCCGAAGCTCTACCCACTCCGCCATCGGCCTGCTGCCAGATCTTCAACAATAAAGTAATTTGTTCGGTGCCCATGAAATGTTTAGGTGAACTTTAACAGGTTGAATTTTAACAGTTTTTTCTGCCTAACTTCGAACTCCGTTATCAGAATTTAGAAAAAATTTAACGGGACCACCGTGGGAAGCTCCCCCTTCAAATGAACCAAAAAAAAAGCAAAAAAGTTATTGGGTTACAAAGTTATGCGTGAACAGGACCACAAAATACCTACACGTCGAATTGAGTAACCTCCTCTTTTTTTGAAGTCGGTTAAAAAATTGTAAATTTGGAAACTCTTATTTCAACTTTATTTTGTACAAGATTTGAAGAATGACACAATTTTATATTTTAGTTTGATTAGGAAAAGGTCCAGTGGAAACAGTTTCTTTCAGTTTTCGTTGATAGAGAAGAACAGGAAAAAGCGTAAAGCTAACGATTCCCTTTCCTTGTCTTCTTCTTCTTTACACTCCTTTAATCCCTCATGGGACATAGGGCGGAAACAGTTGCTCTCCAGCGGACTCTGTTTTTCGCGACAGCTCCCACCTCTGACCAGGATCTCCCAGTTGTTGCGGCTTCTGCTAGTAGGGTTCTCCTCCACGTTGTTCTAGGTCTTCGACTCGACGGGATCCTTGCGGATTCCAGTCAAGGGCCTGTTTGGCTAGATTTTCGTTTTCGCGTCGCAACCCAATTCTATTTCCTTAGCCTGATTTGGTCGTCTATCCTTTTTGGATGGGGCCCGGGTGGTGATTTTTATTGACTGTGCCCGCTTCCAGTGTCTGCTCCCCTGAAGCTCCTGACATCCTCCAGAATAGTTCTCCATCCGCGGCTAACGGCCACATGGTCTACCTGATTTCTCGTTCTACCATCGGGCGATACCCAGGTCTCTTTGTGTATCTTCTTGTGGCAAAAGTACATAAGTTCCACTTACCATGAGTTGGTGGGAGCTACAGAAGTAAACGAAAAGCTCACCATTGTTATTGGTAACTTGACTTAGGCCTTAATTTCCAATTGTCTGTTCAAGGCCGGTGTTGTCACAGCCGCTCTGTGCGTTTAAGTCACCCATTAATACAATGATGTCTCTCCTTGGAATAGAGCGAAAAACCTCATTCAGTCGCATAAAGAACTCGTCCTTGATGTCATCTTCTGCGTCTTCAGCTGGAGCATAGCATTGGACTACCGTAGTAATTCTTAGTCTGGTACGCAGGCGCACGATAATAATCCTCTCAGAAACTGGTGACCAGCTAATGAGGCTGGGCCTGGCTTCTTTGGTGAGTATTACGCCAACGCCACTCCCACGGCTTTCAGTTTCGTTTCTCCCAGAATATAAGAAGGACTCAGCGTTTGGGCAACTTGAGTTTAGGATCGATTCATCTCGTTGAGGACTTCATCTAGCCTTCCCTCAGCAACCAGTGTTCTCACATTCCATGATCCGATTCGTGTTCTTGTTTGAAAAGCAAAGGTCGTCGTCGTAAATACATTATACATAAAAAAGTATTTCGGGGTCACCATGACTCATAAAATTTTATAAGTTCACAGTGCAAAAGTACAGTTAAAACTACAAATCGTATCAAATAAAAGTGTATGACGAGTAAGCAGTAAGCTTCATGAAGTAATATGTGAAGTTAGACTCAAAATTCTATAAAAAAATATGGTCCAACCAATCCAGTTAAGGTCTCGTAGCGTTCACTTCGCCGGAACGGTGCCTGCTCGGTCGCTCTTTCTCGCAATCGCTGCCGCCACCGCCATCGCCACCTACACTGCCACTGCTACCGCTATTGGATTATTTTCGGGATTGCGAGGGAAGTATTTTTTATAATTTTTGTATTCTTTTAATTTGTTTATTTTTAGTATTTTTATTGATGCTGAATATTTGTTGTTACAACGTCCGTGTCGAGTGTACCAGAGAACTCCTAGGCCAAATGATAACATCCCAGGATGTGGAGAGAAGGAAACTGTATGCGGCTCTGAACGCCATACACTGAAGTGGAGAAAGGGAAAAGGGCAACAAACGCAAGGCCACTAGATAAAACATGATCGATGGTAAAAAGCCAATCCTGCGGGGAGAGTGGAAGACCCGGAGGTGATTTAATAAATAACATAAACAACCACCTTGATAATGATAGTATTTAATTTTTTATATTCAGTCTAACAAAATAACTTCCTTAGTGGCTTAATTTGAACAGAAAGCATCTCTAATAAAAACACCACAAAGCTTCCAGTACTCATCACAAAAAGTATCTCATAAGCCCCTGCCAAGTTGCTGTTGTCGAATGTCTTCGGGGATGTATTCACGTCAAATCTCTTACTACTTTCTGAACCAGTATATCGTTCCGACCAATGTTGAACAAACCCCGTATCCAAGAACTGTATTATAAGTTCATCCAACCGATGCTTAAAAACTGATCCTTTTCGATGGTAAATGCAGTCATTCTGCAGCAATACTCGCTCCTCTAAAATATGAAGTGTTGACTGGGGATTTTTGTAGATGTAGAGTCTTACAAAACCTCTTGTTGAGAGAGCTGCTAGTCTACTTTGTGGCTGTTCCATTATTAATTTAAAAAGACTATCTTCTGTTGTTGTTGGAGTGATTTCGGATCGAGCTTGTAGTGGTGGAGAGAATCCTAGAGTTGTAAAGCCAGATATGCTGCAGTATATTGAATATTTTTCAGTTAAAAGTTCATCGAAGGTGTTTGGAGGACGGATTGTCTTCGTTTTTCGTAGGAAGTCGTAAATGACGCCTTGATATGAACATCGGAAGATTGTTGCTACTACCAGCCAAATTAGGAGAAGGTAACGGGAAATATCTGAAGTTTTGTAGTGGATTACTGATACTCCTAAAAGCCCTGCGGTCATATTGAGTGTAGCAAAGTGCTTATTTTCTCCGACTATGTGATATCGAATTGATGAGGGGCAATAGTCTAGGATTTTTATTACTAAAACTCCAGTGATTAGAATGGCGGCTATGCAGATCCATACTTCGTAGTGAAAAGGTAAAAATAAACGTGCTAATGGACTGTAGACGATTTCATCGTTAACAACAAATATATTCAAGTCCTGATGGATTACTACTGATGGTGTTGCGTATTTCGATCTGATTTCGCTAAGACGTAAGCTTCCAATTGATATGTTGGCTTCGTTCTCCAGCTACAAAACTTTCATTCATGATTAAGACTTTTAATGACTGTATTGTTACCTTCTTAAATGATCCTGTAGCTGTTCCATTCGCATATACAACACCTCTTCCAATTTCCGAAACAATTATTTTCGGTGTAAAATTAACATTTGCACCGATCGCATCAATAAGATCGCCTTCGAGCCCATAAAATCGTCCTGTTTGCACTGTGTTGTTTGTGAATATATCGTAGGGAGGATTGTTCCATGTAGTCATATAAAACGGACATTTATTCATGTTAGTTAACTTCTTTGGAAAAATATTGCTTTTATTTTCCATTGAACCATTTTCAAAACGATTTACTATTACTGGAGTGATTTTCGTGCAGTTGTGCGGATCATTGTAGGGGAAGAAGCTGTATATGATGACAAGTCCTGGTGATTCTTCTACAAGGATATTCACATTTATCATGAAATTATGCCAAGAAATATTGAGAATATCTTCAATATCTTTTTCGAATTCTCCATCGTTCTTCACTAATAGAATTAGGTAAAAACTTTCTGTGTCGTCGCGTTTAATCCTTGAAGACAACCATCTGAAATATTTGAAATTGATAGTTTGATATTTTTGAAAACTACTAAAAAATTACTTAAAATCGTCTGCACCATCAACAACGAGCACGTGATAAAACCATAACTGATAGTCGAATCCTATTGTAAGGATATCAACTAAAAACGCGACTGAGTTAATTTGTTGCGTGATTTCATTGATGATATCTGAATGAAAGGTTTCGCTGCTTGATTTATGCGATATTAAAATTGTGGCTGTTGCTCGAATATAGAAATTGTTTATCACATACTCAGTAGCATCAATTATAGTAGAAGATTCATTTGTTAGTATTGCAGGTGGCACACTTTTTGTTTGTTTAGTAAATATTAACAAAATAACACATATGTTTTTAATAATTTTGTTTAATATCATTTTGTTTAGTGTCCTTTGTCATTGAAAATTAACTACAAAAATTCATCATTTCACAAAATATTATTCGTACACAATTCGTCCATGTTCTAGCAACTACTCCCAACGGAATTCCCATAATAACTGATGAAGAAATTCCCAAATGTTAGCCACCAACTAAAGAAGATACCAAAGTAGTAATTTCACGTCAATCATCCTCTTACACACTTGAAATAAATTGATTTCTTTTTACAAATTACTGCTATTGTATTTTATTACAATCATGTTATGTTATTTGTAAATACGAAGTTACAATTACATATACAATTATAACCACACAATTAAAATCACACAATTAAAATTATACAATTACAATTTTACAATTACAATTATACAACTACAATTACAAAATTACAATTTTACAATTACAATTTTTTTTTTTTTTGTAAAAAAGTGTAAATAACCCAAATCGTAGTAAAGTACTCTTCAATGCACTTTCGACACTTTCATGCAACTAAACAATAAATCCATCCGTGATATGTGGAAATGTGACCATATCTAATGGACGACTTATCATGGCTTGTATCTTTCCTTTAATAATGACTGGGTTGTGGGAGACTTTTGATTGATTATGGTAGTTTGGTGTTTATAAATGTCATCTATACTTTAAGGGTGTTTTGAAAACTTTTATTATTTATCCTTTTGTGTTGTTTGTAGCATTAACACGTTTGAACAAATAGAGAATGGTATAATGTATATGTAAGTTCAAGAGATATGGTATTTGCATGGTGACACCTGGTATGGACGTGCATTTATTTGGTGTCATCCCCTTTGAATCCATAAAATGCACTTTTAGCAAGTGATTATAGCCAGTGATGTATGAGGTCTTATGGAGTAAAATACTGTTTAGGTATTGTTTACCAACATTTAACTTAATGGACTATAGTGGAAAACATTGCGAGATAGGCAACAATAGAATCGAGGTTGGTTGGAGTTTAAAGCAAATTAATATTTTTTTTAAATGTCATATAACCTATCATCCAAATTCTTAACTATTTATGTTATGTCTGAATAAATATTCTAAAA